>JALGPY010000001.1:40625487-41077987 GCA_023055425.1 Linanthus parryae | reverse complement strand
TTTTCATGACCTTTTCCTCATTTGGAAACTTCTTTCCTAATGACTCCAGAGTATTCACCACATCAGTGAATCTTTTGAACATCTTCTTGATAGTCTCATCTGAGTTCATCTTGAACAACTCATATTGCCTCAGAAGTATGTTAATCTTGGTCTGTTTAACCTGACTTGTGCCTTCATATGTCACAACCAGTTTTTCCCATACTTCTTTGACACTTTTTCAGTTTGACACTCTGTTGAACTCATCTGCATTAAGAGCACAATATAACAGATTCATAGCCTTGTAATTTTTTGATACCTTTTCCAGTTCAGTAACTGAGAGATTTTCCTCAGACTTGATGCATCTAAATCCATCTATGGTAGTGTAATACTCATGAGGACCATTCTGAACTATTGACCACAGTTCAATGTACTGATCTATGATGAACATCTTGTTCAATGCCTTCCAGTGCATAACGTTATCACTACAGAACAATGGAGGTCTGTTTGCTGTCCTCCTTGTGAGAATCCACCATCTCCTACATTACTCATATTCGCAAGATTGTTAGATCTATTGTGAACCAAGCTCTGATACCAATTGAAAGTTTTTAATGTAGACTAAATACATGACCTATACTCTAGAAGGGGTGGGGGTTGAATAGAGTATGAAAACTTTTTGCTAAAACACAAATTTTAACTAAGTGAACATGTGAGAAACTCAAATCTCAAGGCCTTGAGATTTTACAAAACTAGTCAGAAACTTTCAGGAAGGATGAGCTTGTGAAACAGAAGAAGAACACAATAGAAGAATGAGCTTGTGAAGGCCTGGATGTGTTCTTCAGGATACTGGAATGATTGATCTTCTGAAAGCTGTAATTGAAAACTGAATGTGTGTGTGTTTGAATGTCCGGTCTTCCACGAATATTTCACACCTCTCTCAGTTCTCTGTAAGCTTCTCTATCTTTCAAAATTCAAACCAGTTTTTTATCCACTCTCTGCAACTGAATGAGAGATTTTAGGATCTCAGTTCCTGCAAATCCTCATCCTTTCTAACTGCAATTTAAAACAGCTTTGAGTAGATATCTGTTGGAGTTTGTTGAGATTGCATTTGCACGTTTGAAAAACCTTCAACAACATTAAAACACAACAACAAAAAAATCCAGAAATATAACAACACTAAGTCTGTTTGGATTTCCAGTTTCTAAATAAAAACTGGATCAAATGAATAAAACAATAACCTGATTAACTTCTGAAACATATAACTCATGATAAACTAGTTTAAGACTTATAGAATTCATTAAACAACCATAATAATAAAGATCAAATCCTGCAAGATAGAATCAAATTAATTTTGTATAACTGTCAGCAACTTAACGCACATCTCAAGGCCTTAAAGCTCTGAATATTCTTCACAGTCTTTCAATATTAAGACCAGAAATCTTTGATTCACTCTGATCAGGATATCTG
This sequence comes from Linanthus parryae, assembly GCA_023055425.1. Lineage (NCBI taxonomy): Eukaryota > Viridiplantae > Streptophyta > Magnoliopsida > Ericales > Polemoniaceae > Linanthus > Linanthus parryae. Next base: position 41,076,544 of record JALGPY010000001.1, on the reverse strand, counting down.
CAATTTTGTTAGATGTATAAAGAATATATAAAACAGATATTTGCAGCAAATCTCTGATCTTAAACATCATATATACAACCTGCATCACAAGATTATTAAATCATATAGTATAATAAAGCTACTCTCAAGGCTTTGAAGCTTTGAACAGTATCTCAAGGCCTTGGAGCCTTAGAAATACTTTGTCTTTGACTTTCATCACTCAAAACAGTTACTTCTCAAAACACACTTAGAAGTCTTTGAGTCAACAAGTGTGACAAATTTGTCTCGTGTCCGGTCCGAATATAGATACAAATGGATAATACAATACGGTAACATTCGTCACAAGGTTTGTCGGATCACTAACTATTTCTATTAGTTAGGTGGCATAGATGTGTTGCTAGACAACGCTCTACGTTAGTAATTTTTACTACCAACTAAGTAGAAACCTATGAGGTCACACACCCTTTGGATTAAACTGGACTTTGGGATTAATTAGTATGACTAATTAATAAGAAGGATCAATACGCAACCACAAGCAAACTTAGTATGACTAATTTGCAAGGTGGACTAATCTATATATATATATAGGATTAGTATTAGGGAAAATATGTAGTTAATAAGGAGTTATTAACTATATAAGGGAACTCATAGCTTATTTTCTCGTAAGCGTTCATTATGGAGTGAGATAACAAATCAAGGAGAGAGCAAGAGACTAGGGCCAAACCGTAGTCGTCCGCCCGCCCCTACCCGTCGGCCACAAAGAAGCGTCGGCCTATTTGGTCCTCGTTCTGCGTGATCTTGTTCTTCCTCTTTCTTGGCTTGAGCTAGCACAAAGGCGCAAGGAGGAATCCGGTGCAATCCTGGATGTGGATACTCGTAGAGACGTGGACACAATTCTGTGTGAAGTGATTATTCAAACAAATAAGGTACACATCAATTCTTCCTGTACTACGTTATGATGGCTTTTCCTGCAATTCATGGAGGGATTTAAACGGAATCTTTATTTTGTGTTTCCACTGCGTAAACGTATCAAAACCCTACAGTGGTGTCAGAGGCAGGTTGTAGCGCATAACATAGTTTTATGTGTTACCGTTTGTTAGTTTTACACCAGAACTGTAATTTTTTGCGTAAAACTAATATTGGCATAATGATGCAAACTAAATATGATTCAGTAGAGGATGAGCTAGTCTTACGTCAGCAAACCTATACCAGATTTGATCAATATGTTTAGGACAGCTGAACAAAGCATTAACAAGGGAAAAGGCAAGGCCATACTGATGGTCAAGGAAGGAAAGAGCAAGAGAGTTGCTTCTACCTCCAAAGAGAAAGGCAATGAAGTTTCAATACCCAAGGAAGTTGCCTTGAAACTTGCTGGTGGCGTGACCAAGGGCATGACTGAGGGTGAATGTTATTATTGCAGTCAGCCTTGCCACTGGAAGAGGAACTGCTCGAAATATCTGGAAGATAAAAGGCTTGGAGTAGTGATTCCACCACCATGTAATTTTGTTAAAGATGTCAATCTTTTTATCTCTTCATATTGGGTATTCGATACTGGATGTGAATCTCACATTTTTCGGAATGTGCAGGATCTAAAGAGAAGCAGAGGAGTGGCTAAAGCGGAGATAGACTTGCGCGTAGGGAATGAAGCAAGAGTTGCTGCATTAGCCGTAGGCGTTTATGAGTTATCTTTACCTTCAAGACTTATCTTAGAATTATACAATTGTTTTTATGTGCCTGCTATGAGCAGAAACATTATTATACTTCTTGTTTGGATGAGAAAGGTTTTTTCTGTCATAATAAAGGACAAATCTTGCTCCATTTATTTGGATAGTCTGCATTATTGTAATGCACTTTTTTCTAATGGATTGTATGTCCTTGATCTTGATAATCCGTCTATAACATAAATACCAAGAGGATTAAAACTAATTATTTAAATCCTACTTATCTATGGCATTGTCTTTTATGTCATATAAACGAGAAACACATTTATAGATTCTATGAGGATGGATATCTCGACTCATTTGATTATGAATCATATGAGACATGTGAATCTTGTGTATTGGGGAAAACGACTAAGTCTTCTTACAAGAAGAAAGGTGAGAGGACTATTGAGCAACTAGCACTAATACATACTTATGTATGTGGGCCATTTGCCATGCCTGCCAAAGGTGGTTATCTTTATTTCATTACATTTACTGATAACTTTAGTAGATATGGATTTGTATACCTTATGAAGACCAAATCTGAATCTTTTGAAAAATTTAAAGAATTCAAGAATGAAGTAGAGAAGCAACTTGGAAAAAGTATTAAATCTCTATTATTCGATCGAGGAGGAGAACATTTAAGCCAAAAGTTTGATGATTATCTTAGAGAGTGTGGTATTTTGTCCCAACTCACTCCACCCGGAACTCCACAATGGAATGGCGTGTCCGAGAAGAGAAATCGAACTCTGTTAGACATGGTTCGATCAATGATGTGTCAAACTGATCTTCCATTATCATTTTGGGGACACACTCTATTAAGTGCAGCTTTTAACCATAACCGTGTTCCATCCAAATTATTCATGAAGACTCCATATGAGATGTGGACTGGGAGGCGTCCCACAATGTCTTTTATGAAGATTTGGGGTTGCGACGTCTTTGTAAAGCATTTACAAACAGACAATCTCGGACCAAAGTCGGATAAGTGTAAGTTTGTGGAATATCCTAAGGAAACGAAGGGATATTACTTCTACAATCCGTCCGAGAACAAAGGATTTGTTGCCTGAATCGTGTGTGTTTCTAGAAAGAGAGTTGGTCTCTAAAAACGCCTGTGGGAGGACTGTAGAACTTGAAGAAATTCAAGAACCATAAATGTGACGACCCGGTCACGCTTTAAAAAATAAAATCGATTATTCGATAAAAAAATCACGAGTTTACTATCAACCCGTCTGACACTTTCAGACGTCCAAAACTCAACACCAGGACACACAGTCCACCAGACAACATTTTTAATCAAATATCTGAAAAACTGGTATGTGACCAAAATTTCTAAAAAGTTACACCAACTAGTCAAAAATGACTTTTTTATAAATATCTGACCTAAAATGATAATTTACAACAAATCGCTACAAACAGCTAGAAACATCTATTTTAGCTATACAATTCACTTTTTAGCAATTACTCCACAATCGAGTCGCGCTCCGGCTAAACTGTAAAGCAGAGGGGTGAGCCAAACAGCCCAGCAGGTACCGCCTAACCACTGGCATAGAAATAAAAAATCTACTTAATACAACAGCCAATTATTATACATCAGCACCAGATACACAAACAGCGTGATTTATCAATCAACATACAATTATCAAATAGCTAAAGAGCTTTAAAAATCACATTAGCAGGATATAAAGAAATAGACTGTAACAGCGAAAACTTAGAAATTAGAGTTCCCTACCTGAAATCAAACAATCAAAATCAAAGGACATACTCAAATCATGATTTTGGCACGTCGAACTACACCCTCCAAGTCTCTGCTTTGAGTCAAGAAAAATCGCCCCCTCCCCTCTAAATATGTTTCCTTCCTGATGTCTCACAAGATAAATCAATAAATGGAATTCAACAAAATTAAGCTAAAACATGCCTTTTCCTTCATATCCACCCTCTCGACTAATGCAAACCTACATTTTTATTTATCTCTCTCTCTCTCTCCCACTCATAAACCGAGCGTCAACGCCCCTCTAGTAGTCATTCAACTCTCCTCCCAGAATAATAGTATCCCCCCATATTAATATAGTAATTAAGAGAATTTATCAAATGAAAATTTAATAAAGTAACATGAAACATTAGTCACCAGCCCATTTACCTAAGCTAGACGTGGAGATTTCTTACACAAAATGATCCAAATGATCAATTTTGATAATTTCTATTTAAATCTATAACGTTTTGGTTATTCAAGATAAGCCCAACCAAAAATCTGCATGTATATAGGCACACAAAGCTACATGCCCAACATCACATAAGAGTATCAAAAAGTAATTCAGTCAATAAGATCATATTTGACAAACCACAGTACTCATCAATATTGGATAATCAACCAAATAAGTGTGTCTTAACACGCTAACATGGATAGGATTGGTCATAGTTTCTATATTTTCAATAAGAATCCCAGTATTCATTCATATTCAAAATTCACCCAACGTATATAAGAAAATAAGTTTTAACTATGTTTTTCAATCACGGGGTCTCACAACAAACCACTGATCCTACTATGGAACATGAACACGAACCACGAGATGTTATGGAGCAACCTGTCCAAGTAACACACGAAGTTCGTAGGCCGAGTAGGGTACATCAGGAGCCAGAGAGGTATGGACTTCTCGTGACTGAGCCCGATTACGCACTACTCATAGATGATGAGCCTACTACCTATGGAGAGGCCATGAAAGGGCCAGACTCTCTAAAGTGTCTTGAAGCAATGAGATCCGAAATTGAATCCAGGTATACCAACAATGTATGGACTTTGGTGGAACCACCCCAAGGGGCTCGGCCCATAGGATGCAAGTGGGTCTTCAAAAAGAAGACCGACATGGATGGCAATGTGATTTCCTATAAGAGTCGATTAGTGACAAAAGGATTCAGACAGAATCATGATAATGACTATGATGAAACTTTTCCCTAGTCGCAAAGAACAAATCCATTCGAATCTTACTTGCTATTGCAGCTTATCACGATTATGAGATTGGACAGATGGGTGTCAAAACGACATTTCTGTATGGAAACCTCCTTGAGGATGTGTACATGTACTAACTTTCTGTAAGTTGCAACGATCCTTTTATTTATTAAAAGGAGGTTTCCATACAGAATGTCGTTTTGTTATGGAACGACATTTCTGTATGGAAACCTCCTTGAGGATGTGTACATAACAAAACGACATTTCTGTATGGAAACCTCCTTAGTAGAGAATAAATTATAAACTAACTAACTTTATTTAGAAGAAATAACAAAATTTATTTGAATAAAGTAACATAATCTAATTTGTTATAAGTCTATAAAAATAAATAAGAAAAATATTTTTTTATCACCCTATTCTACATCTTTATTTTTGAGTAAAGATGAGTACAAAAAAGATTACTTTAAACTTGTATAAGAAAAATGTCTCTTGTGAGATTTAAACCTAGAACCTACACCCACAGCCACTCTTAAGTGTTAATCTCTAACCACTGGGCCCACAGCCCTTTTGTTCCTTCTTTTACCTTAGTTAGTAATATTAACCAACTAATTAAATAAATAATGAGAAAACAAATAAAACAAAACAAAAGAATATAGAAAGAAAGAGAGAGGGGACAATTTGACAAATGTCTTCCCTAGAAATGGCTATTTGTTTTGTAACCTTCCCCCAATTCAAATTGTGAATCTAACTTCCAATTTAAACACCCACTACTTTTCAAGTAACTTGTTTGTTAGTTGATGTGTGGTCCCCCCAAAAAAAAATTAAAAAAAAATCATGAATACGTTCTTTTTTTCGTCACTCTGGCATATTTATTCGTCAGTTTGCATATAAATCGTCATAGTTGAAAGTGAAGTTTCAGTTGTTTAAGTGACGAAAAAAATTGGATTTCAGCTGAAACTTCACTTGACTCCTGTGAGTGAAGTTGTGAAGAAGTGAAGTATTGAAGTTTCAACTGAAAATTCATTTGATTCGTCAAAACTTCAAATTGACCCATTACTTGAAGTTTTGACGAAAAAAATGAAGTTTCGTATAACCTTCTGAAACTTCAGTTTTGGTTGTCACTTTTTTAATTAATTTACCATTTGTCCCTCCCCCATGCTATGTAAATTTCACATCCCTCTCTCACTAAAGCTTTCAATGTTTCACCCACACTCACCAAACAAAATTACGGTTTCATCAATTCTAGCTGCCTTAAATCTCCAACAACCAAACAACCTTATACTTGTCAAAGCCTCTTTCATTTTCGCATGTGAATTAATCCTTGTTGTTTCCTCTCTCTTTAGATTTTTTTCTCTTTGTTTCCTCCATTGTTGGATTTTGTTTGAAGCTTGGTTCATCAAGAAACAAAGGTAAAGATTCTGTAGATGTTTTGTTAACTGCTTTGGACCATTTTGCTCACAATGTTCCTCATTTTTGTCTAAAATTTGTTTGTATGACCATGTTGAAGTTCATGTTGTTGTTTTTGTTCATTGTCTTCCCAGATTTTATGAGATTTCATGAATATGTTATTTTTTTCGTCAGTAAGGCATATTGATTCGTCAGTTTGTGGATATATCGTCATAGTTGAAAGTGAAGTTTCAGCTGTTTAGCTGAAACTTCACTTGACTCATCTAAGTGAAGTTGTGATGTAATAACCCGTTTTTTTATAATATATTTTGCTCACTTTTGATGTTAGTTATTATATTTTGAAGAAAATTAACTAGACTAGAAATATTTGGAGTTTATTAAGTGAAGTTGTTAGCAAATGATGTTAATAAGTAGGGAGTAAATAAAGAAAAATAAAATAAATTAGTATAGATGGAGGTAATTTCGGCTGAAGAAGAAGAATCAAGAAAGAAAAAAAAAAAGGTGTTTGATAAATGTGGAAAGTGGGGACCATTTTTGTTGGAAAATGGGAGAAAATGAAGAGAAAAAAAATAGAAAATGAGAGAGATTGGGTTGTTCGGCCGAAGAAATGAAGGAAGGAGAAGAATAAGAGAAAATCAAGGGGAATTGTGAAGTGGGACCCACCTTGTTGGGTATTGGGAGTGATGGCACAAATTTTGAAATAAAAAATTCAGAATTTCTCTTCTTAAATAGCCCCACTCCTCTTCATTGTGTAGGAAACAAGAGAAAGAAGTGGAGAGAGAGAGAGAGGGGGGGGGGGTTGTACGGGTGGAGAAGAGAGAGGGAAGAGAAAGAGGAAAAAAAAGAGAGAAAAAGTAGGAGTTGTGTACGGGTGACAAGTTGAGGGAGAAAGAAGGAGAAATTTGTTAGTATTTTGGGTGCACCACAACAATTGAATGAATAGTCTTCTAAGGGCTTGTTTGGTGACACGTTTTGAAGATTATGTTGAGCATCATTGAAGGCTTTGTTTTGCAAGATTTGAGGTAGGTGATTACTATCGCAATATATTCGTTCTATTATTACGTGAAAACTACGTGCTATAGTGCAAAATGATTTATGTAAAATAATATTTGTTGTCGTATGTTTGTATTTGCTCCGCTAAGTGCTCCACGTGATTACATACGTACTTTTAGTACGGTGTTTGTTGATAGTAGTTACCTGATGTAGCAGTGATCGTTCTACTGAGCTGTGAGCTCACACCCTAACAGATTTTGCAGGTCAAAATACGTTCCGGAGCGATCAAAAATATTATAGTAAAGAAAAGACGAATTTTACGAGTTGCGATGTTTTGCTATTTATTTGTAAATGACCAAAATGTATTTTGTGAGTAAACGCGCTTCCACAGTATTTTGTAAATTATTGTCAGATATGTTCGTATTTCCAGATATGCGAGGAGTATTACAATATTCTGTAAGTTCTGGCCCGGAGAGGAAATTTTGTCTGATATGGCAATTCTGTTCTGATCAGTACTCTCTCACTCATTTCGGAAAAGAAAAAAAATATAAATGTTATTTTGCGTATTTTTCGGGTCGTGACAAAATGGTATCAGAGCTCGAGCCAGCCGGAAGTGTGAGGAATCCACACTACCCGACATTCCGCCCGGAACTCGGTCTTGGCTAACGTGATCCAAGCGAGGTTTGCCGGATACGTGAATGGGGTAGATTGTGGTACCCTAGCACCTACGCCCGGGACTCGGTCTTGGCTAACGTGATCCAAGCGAGGTATGCCGGATTCGTAAGGGGGGAAGCATGGGCACACTGCCTGGTTATGCAAAAGCGAAGTACTATGAGTTGAAATTGTTTAATAAAAAAAAATTGAGGAACTTTTTAAGGTGGGTAGAACAAACCCATTAATATTTTGATCTTGTAATTTAAAAAGTATTAAGTTTTCAAAATGAATTTTTGAGTCCCATACTGATACAGTTCTTTTTTTTTAAAAAAAAAATATATGTGTTCAAAATGTTAGTGAAGTAATATTTTATATATATTTGGGTGGTATTGTTTTAGTAGCTCTTCAGTAATACATTTTTGCTAGACGGATAAATATTGATGTTTGCCTAAGTGCATGTTTGGGAAGTCTGTTTTTAATCAACTTTGATTAAAAACGGACTGTTTCTCAAAAACATGTTTGGGAGACACTGTTTTTGCAGTGTTTAAAAACAAAAACAGTGGAAAAACAAGTTGTTTCTGGAAACACTAATTTTGGTGTTTTTTTGTTGTTTTTTCTTACTTTTGGTGGTTAAACACATTTATTCTTTTGATAAATGCATAAAATGACAATTACATATGTTATTGTATGTACAAAATGATGTTAGAGTAGATTAACACTTAAATTTAATGATGTTGCAAAATGTATTTTTAATTATAAACAGTGTTTTTAAACACATACCAAACAGTTTCTTGATTTTGTTTTTAAACGTGTTTTTCCATCATGTTTTTTTTCCACTGTTTTTCTGTTTTTAAACGGATACCAAACATGCTCTAAGTACCATTTTGTGTGGGTATTCTTGAAGTCAGTTACTTATTTAGTGATTTTGCTGGAATGTATATTTGAGGATTATTTTATCAGAATGCGCAGCAGAAAGTGCAGATATCGTGGTCATGATTTGGGTTTCTTGAAAGCTAGAAGCTGTAATTTCGAGGACGAAATTCTCTTAAGGTGGGTAGATTGTAATAACCCGTTTTTTATAATATATTTTGCTCACTTTTGATGTTAGTTATTATATTTTGAAGAAAATTAACTAGACTAGAAATATTTGGAGTTTATTAAGTGAAGTTGTTAGCAAATGATGTTAATAAGTAGGGAGTAAATAAATAAAAATAAAATAAATTAGTATAGATGGAGGTAATTTCGGCTGAAGAAGAAGAATCAAGAAAGAAAAAAAAAAGGTGTTTGATAAATGTGGAAAGTGGGGACCATTTTTGTTGGGAAATGGGAGAAAATGAAGAGAAAAAAAATAGAAAATGAGAGAGATTGGGTTGTTCGGCCGAAGAAATGAAGGAAGGAGAAGAATAAGAGAAAATCAAGGGGAATTGTGAAGTGGGACCCACCTTGTTGGGTATTGGGAGTGATGGCACAAATTTTGAAATAAAAAATTCAGAATTTCTCTTCTTAAATAGCCCCACTCCTCTTCATTGTGTAGGAAACAAGAGAAAGAAGTGGAGAGAGAGAGAGAGAGGGGGGGTTTGTACGGGTGGAGAAGAGAGAGGGAAGAGAAAGAGGAAAAAAAAGAGAGAAAAAGTAGGAGTTGTATACGGGTGACAAGTTGAGGGAGAAAGAAGGAGAAATTTGTTAGTATTTTGGGTGCACCACAACAATTGAATAAATAGTCTTCTAAGGGCTTGTTTGGTGACACGTTTTGAAGATTATGTTGAGCATCATTGAAGGCTTTGTTTTGCAAGATTTGAGGTAGGTGATTACTATCGCAATATATTCGTTCTATTATTACGTGTGTTTTTATATGGAAAACTACGTGCTATAGTGCAAAATGATTTATGTAAAATAATATTTGTTGTCGTATGTTTGTATTTGCTCCGCTAAGTGCTCCACGTGATTACATACGTACTTTTAGTACGGTGTTTGTTGATAGTAGTTACCTGCTGTAGCAGTGATCGTTCTACTGAGCTGTGAGCTCACACCCTAACGGATTTTGCAGGTCAAAATACGTTCCGGAGCGATCAAAAATATTATAGTAAAGAAAAGACGAATTTTACGAGTTGCGATGTTTTGCTATTTATTTGTAAATGACCAAAATGTATTTTGTGAGTAAACGCGCTTCCACAGTATTTTGTAAATTATTGTCAGATATGTTCGTATTTCCAGATATGCGAGGAGTATTACAATATTCTGTAAGTTCTGGCCCGGAGAGGAAATTTTGTCTAATATGGCAATTCTGTTCTGATCAGTACTCTCTCACTCATTTCGGAAAAGAAAAAAAAAATATAAATGTTATTTTGCGTATTTTTTGGGTCGTGACATGTGAAGAACCGAAGTTTTGAAGTTTCAGCTGAAACTCCAATTTATTCGTCAAAACTTCAAATGGATTCCTCAAACTTCAATTGATACATGAATTGAAGTTTGAGGAATGTATTTGACGTTTCAGCCGAGTAACTTAAATTTCCCTATTATTTGAAGTTTTGACGAAAAAAATGAAGTTTCTAATGAACATCTAAAACTTCAGTTTTGGTCGTCAAAACTTAAAGTAATTGGTCAACTGATGTTTGAGGAATCTATTTAAAGTTTCAGCAATTTAATTTCAATTGACCCCTCACCTGAAGTTTTCACGAAAAGAATTGAAGTTTCATATGAACATATGAAGCTTCAGTTTTGGTCGTCAAAACTTCAAGTAATGGTTCAATTGAAATCTATTTGAAGTTTCAGCAGTTTAACTTCAGTTGACCCATTAGCTGAAGTTTTGACGAAAAATAATGAAGTTTCATATAAACTTCTGAAACTTTAGTTTTTTGTCGGCAAAACTTCAAGTAACTGGTCAATTGAAGTTTTGACGAAAAAAACTTGTAACTGACGAAAAAACCCTAAACCCTATTATTGACGAATTTACGTGTCTTATTGACGAAACAGTCATGTAACTGACAAAAAAAACATAAATTCTAACCCCTAAACCCTAATATTGACGAATGAAAGTGTAAACATTAAACACTAAACACTAAAAACAATATTTATGCTTTTATAACATCTTTCTTATACTCGGTGACCATCATTTTGCAGAAATGGTGAATAAATTGCGAATTCTAGTTGTGTGGAATGGTTCGTGGTCGATGATTAAGGACAAGCACGTGTATTTGGGAGAACGAATGAAGACAGTGGGGTTCGCTTTGTATAAAGGAACTTAGTTAGAAACGTTGAAACATGAAATTGCTGAAAGAATGGTGGATGAACATGACCGGTACAAGAAGACACTATTACATGTACAGTATGATGACATGTTCCCGCCAACCCTGATTGATTGTGACATACATGTTAACGATCTGTTTGCCATATTTGATTCCAAGACGTCAGTAAAGATGTTTGTAACTAGGGAAGAAATCGTGGGTGAGGGCGATAGACCAGACACTACAAGTGTTCCGGGAGAGAACCAAATTTGCCAAATAGAAGTGTCACCGGAATCTCCACGTATGTTACAACCCGAGTATTTTGCTGGTTATGACATTATCAATGATTATGCAAGTCAAAATGAGTTAGTGAGGGATGACTCTAATATGATTGACAGGAAAATTGTTTGCTTTCTTGTGATTCATAAATATCTTGCATGCCCATTAAAATTTAGCTTCTTGATCTTCTACCTGTTTTTCCGTATACTTGCTAGAATCCATATTCAACCCCGAGAATAAAACAAACTCCTGCATTCCGAACCGCGCAACCATCATGTTAATATTGTACCAAACCTCATTGTGGTTTTCATCACGATTGAGCTTCGAGTGCTGGAATATGTTCAAGATATTGCTCGGGAATGTCACTTCCATGCAAGGGATGTCTAGTAGCCACTTCAGCTTTGGCAACTCTTGCTCAATTACCTTCCCCACATCCGGCCGCAACCTATTCAAATTATGAGCATAATCTCTCAACGTAAATCGAGAGTTAGAATTTGCTCTGATTATCTCACCGTGAAACAACAGACCGGGGACCCCACCAAGAGTCGACAACTTAATTATATGTTCCTGAAATACAATGATACATTGTTATTACAAGTTAATAGTCTTAAAGGGGAGAGAATAATATCTTATGAATTTTCCCAAGTGTTTATTTCTTTGAACGTGTTATTTTTTTCGTCACATGGTGTTTTTTCATCAATTCGTCACAGTATGTGTTTATTTCGTCACAACATTAGCTGAAGTTTTAGGAAATCAAGTGAAGTTTCTGAAAACTTTAACTTTTCATCAAACTTCACGTGATGAATAAAGTGAAGTTTTGACGAAAAAGTGATTTTTCGTCAAAACTCACTGCTTTTCTCAACTGAAGTTCTGACGAAAAAATTGACGTTCTGATGAGAACTTCAATTTTTTCCACATAACTTCAATTGAGGAAACAAGTGAAGTTTTGATGAAAAAATTGATTTTTTCGTCAAAACTTCACTGCTTTTCTCAACTGAAGTTTTGACGAAAAAATTGACGTTCTGATGAGAACTTCAATTTTTTCTCAGAACTTCAATTGAGGAAACAGGGTAAGTTTTGATGAAAAAAGTGATTTTTTCGTCATAACTTCACTTGTTTCCTAAACTGAAGTTCTGACGAAAAAATTGACGGTCTGATGAGAACTTCAATTTTTTCCTCAGAAATTCAATTGAGGAGGAAACAAGTGAAGTTCTAAAGAAAAAGTGATTTTTTCGTCAAAACTTCACTGCTTTTCTCAACTGAAGTTCTGACGAATAAATTGACGTTCTGTTGAAATCTTCAATGTTTTCCTCAGAACTTCAATTGAGGAAACAAGTGAACTTTTGATGAAAAAAAATGATTTTTTCGTCATAACTTCACTTGTATCCTAATATGAAGTTCTGACGAAAAAAGTGACGTTCTGATGAGAACTTCAATTTTTTCCCTCAAAACTTTAATTGAGGAGGAAACAAGTGAAGTTCTGACGAAAAAATAAATTTTTCGTCAAAAACGTCAATTGAATCGTCAATTCAATCAAGAGAATTTTCAGCTCAAGGGTCGGACACCAATTCGTCACTTTCAATTTTTATTTCGTCACTTTCAATTTGTATTTCTTCACATTGAGAATTGACGAACTAGGGTATCACACCCAAAATGTAAATTCCCAAATTGACGATTTCTGCAACTCTTACATTCAACAACAACATACAAACACAGATCAAACATGAAAAAAATTGAGTCTTTCACCAACCTCTTGGGTAACCGGATTGATCGATGGTGGCGGAGTAGGGGTGGGAGCAGCGGAGACAACGGCGGCGGCGATAGCCTCCACGGCGGCAGCGGGGGTGGGATTGACTATGTGGATAGCATCCACGGCGGGGATGGGTGACGGAGCGCCCGTGGAGGGATTGCTGGTGATGGTGGCGGCGCTGGTGGAGGTGAGAGCGGCACTGGTGGAGGCGGCCATGGAAGAGGAAGAGGAAGAAGCCATGAGAGAGGGACGGCTGAGAGAGATGGGTTTTCAATTTAAATTCCCGTGGGTTAGAGAGAGAGAGAGAGAAATAGTGGTTTCAATAGGTTGTTTTGTTTTGAAAATAACAAAAAATTAATTATTGTTAATTTTTATTATAATCTCCCATCAAGCAACAAATCAAGTCAATCTTTAAATGAAAAGTCACCCGAGGTTATAAGTCAAAGAGCCATTCCTGGCGTGGTTCATTGCCCAATTTTTCTAAGAGAGAGTGACGGGTTGTACCCGAGAGGGAAGAGGACGACGGGGATGAGGGAGGCGGTGGCGACGAAAGGTGGCGCGAGGCGGAGCAGAGGCGGAAAGGGCGGACGACGGCGAGGATGGCGACGTCGTGCTCGACCTGGGCTCTGCTCGGTCGGGTTCCGGCGACCCGATCGGAAAAACGAGGGAGAAAGAGAGAGCTCAATGGTGAGGGAGATTGAGAGCTGTGAATTGGTGTGAGAATTGCTCTGGGTTTGACGGGTTTATATAGGCGGAGAGGTGAGAAATCTGGCGAAGGTAAGGAGACCCACGGCGAAGTTTTCAATTTCGAATCGGGTTGGGTTTTTGGACGAAATTGGATTGCTTGATGCTAAATTATCGAGATTTGTCAAGTTTGCATCAGATTGGGACTGTTTTTGGTGGGTTTGGGTGGCCGAATGGAGCGGCTGTAATACCCCGTATATTTATCCAGGGTAATTTTGTAATTGGAGACGAGATAATTCAGTTTTAAGATCCGAGAAGTGATTTGAGAAATTATTTGAAATTTTGCGAGACAAATTTATTTGTTAAGAAACTCGCGTGAGAACTTCGAAAGCTGAATAATACTTAACTTGTGATAAAATAGAATTCGGTTAAGTATCGTATTTTGGTATTTGAGTAGATGATTAGTAAACTATTTTAGCAACAAATTCATTTTAAGCATACGTTATCTATATTGATAAAATGTTATACCAGAAAAATGATACTATGTTATATTTAAAATAAATATAAATTGTAATTAGTGAAAAACAATAAAACTATTGAGTTTTAAATGTTTGAGATTATAAAGGACGATACGTTGATAACCGAAGTTAATACGTAAATATTTTGTTTTATTATTTTAGTTATTGTCGCGTGTACGACCACCGCGAGGTTTAGTGTGAGTGACACACCCAATCATTTTACACCTTGGTGTGCCACCCACACCTTAACTTTTTCTCCCAATCCTCATCACCTTCAATTCATCTTGTCCGGCAAGATTTTTGCCTCCACCTTCTCCAGCAAGATTTCACAACTCTTCCACCAAAAGCCTCCAACAATATCATCTCCTTCAACAAGATTTCACCACTCTTCCACCGAAAGCTTCCCTCACCATCTATTTAAGAAGCTCTCTCACTCATTAGATGGATCATCGTCATCTTCATCTTCTTTTTCTCCGCACAACACCAACCGCCAACAACACCACCGTGACCACCACTCTATTTCAACTACTCCCTCTGTTTCTCCCTCTCCATCTCTCTCTGTCTCCCATTCTGTTCTGGACAGAACAGAGCAAAACAGCAGCAGCAGCTAGTGGCAAACCCAGCCATCAACCACCGCCGCTGCCACCGTCGGGGAAGCAACCCGAGAGACCACCATCACCACCTCTGTTCTTTTCTCTCTCTCCCTTTCCTCTCTCTCACCTCTTTCTTCTCAGACCCAGAAGAAAAGAGAGAGGATAAGACGGAAACAGTAGCAGCAGAGCCATCTCCGCCACCACCGTCGGCCATTAAAACCGGCGGGAGCTTCGGGTGAACTCCACCCGAACGAAACAAAGACACCCACCCCTGTTTCTCCATCTCTCTGGCCTCTAAGAGGTCCGACCAAGCCATTAGGAGCATCAACCGGAGCTGGGGAAGCCCCAATCGTCGGCGTCGAGTTCTCACTCCGGCGAGCGTTTCGGCGAGTCGACCCGCTCCGATTCTCGACCATTTCTCGCGTTTCTTGGGCTAGGTATGCTCCAAATCGTCCTCTGAATTGTTTTAGATAATCAAAATCCAAGCTTGACTACCTGAATCTACGTTTTGATTGATGAATTTGGATATTCATGTTGGGGGGAGCTAAGTGTATTTTAAGGGAGTAGTTTTCAAAAGCCTAGGTGTTGTGGGTGTCCTTTAATAAAACTGTAGGGGGACTATTGTAGTTTATGTACTCTGTTATTATTGACATTTACATGGTTTTAACTATTAATATAATTGTTGATTAATTTATATTTCAACTAAATCGATAAAATAAATACTTTGTGAAAAATTATATTTGTTTGAAGGAAATTGTTATAATAAATTATCTTGTTAGCAAAACAAGCTAGTAAAGTATTTGTGCATGTATATATATGCATATAAATATATATATTAGTTTAAATATAATATATGCATAAGATTTGGCTACAAAGTTTGTTGAATGAATATTATAATGAGAAAAGATATATTTTGAAAATTGGTTATAATGTATGTTTTTCTTGAAAAATAAGCTATAAAAATATTATATGAAAAGTACTATTTGTTTTAATCACTTGACACTTTATTTTTAAGCAATGAGTTTCAAGAATTATACACTAATATTTTATCAATAAATATAAATATTTATTTAAGATTAAAATAACTCTTTAGTAAGTATTATTATGATTTTCTTGTTATTGCTAGTAGTTGTGATACTAAATAATTTTAAATATTTATCGCTTAATTAAATAAGGACTCGTAAAGAGAGTTGCTTTGATTATTCGAGTTATTTCAAGAAGATTTATTTATATATAAGTATATGACATAAAGACGAGCTGTTTCGGGAATCGTAAGAGTTGTAATTATAATTCTACCTAGCTGAGCAATTGAATAGGATTAATGCATTCGTTTATTCAAGAATAACACCGTCGTGACTAGACATTTGTAAATTATAGGCGACAGATTTGTGGACATAGGCTTCGTCGACCATCCTACATACTAGCAGATAAATCGTTTTCAGGTGAGTCTACATGCTTAGCCTAGCTAGCCTAGCTTCCTTCGTGTCAAGTTGTGATATTTGTGATTTGTCTCAAGACATACTTGCGAGTTATATGCTTGGCCTTGTATGCCTGTCATCTTTCGTATCATAACATGATTTATATCTTGCCTCAAAGTGTGTTCTGTGAATCACATGCTTTTGCGTGAACTTGATTGAGTTTCGGAAAGATTGTCTTGACATGTTAAGATCGTAAAGTGGATTGCACATACTGGAAACTGTTACTAACAAGGAGGTCCTTTGTTGACCATTACTGACAAGGAGGTCCTTTGTTGACCATTACTATCAAGGAGGTCCTCTGTTTACCATTACTGACAAGGAGGTCCTTTGTTGACCACTAACAAGGAGGTCCTTTGTCGACCATTAATAAGGAGGTCCTTTGTTGACCATTAACAAGGAGGTCCCTAGTTGACCGTTAACATTTGGAGGTCATTTTGTTGACCGCTGACAGTTGGGAGGTCCTTTGTTGACCATTAACAATTGGTAGGTCCTTCGTTGACCACTGTTTGTTGCTGTGCATGATAAGTTGGCTCTTTCATTCTATATTTGGAAATTGGAACTAGTAAAGGATTAAATCGGGAATGTTTGAAGCCTTGAATGTTGCCATTCAACTATGTGTTTATAATGCTGCAAACTCTGATATTTCTTACTAAACTCTTCCAAAGTTTATATAACTCTGAGAAATATCAAGCTATATTATCTTTCCTGTTTTACACGCTAAGGTGTATCTCACTCAGCATTTCAAGCTGATTTTGGAAACTGCGGTTCTTGTTTTCCTTCCCACCGCAGGTCTAGGAGCTGGGATTGTAAGTAGAAGGGGCGCGAGAATCATCTAGACAATGGACGTCACCAGTAGTTTATCTAAGGACGTTATATAAGTTTTGTATAATAGTAATCAGTTTGTATAAGAGACTATCTACAGTTGTTTAATAATATAATAAGAGTTTTGGATTGTATTGCTTTTGATCTCCGCCGCTTCTATTAAGCATCGCCCTCCCGGTCTTGTCCCGAGCCGGATAAGGGGGTTGTTGCAGCGGCTGTGGCGGCGGTAGTGGCGAAATCGCCGGTGGACTCTCCAGCTAGTTGCAGGAGATGAAGAAGATAAAGATTTTGGATAAAAGACATTTTCACCCCCACTGGTTTAGGCATAAACAACTACCACCCCCTTAGTTTCAATAAAAGACACTATATAAGTTAAGAATAAATACATAAAAGCACCTAGGTAGTTTATAATTTTAAAAGTAGCTTTTTAATAATAACAACTAGAACCCAAACTTATACAAATGTCACATTAACACACAATACTATTTAAGAATGCCCTTTTTAACATATTAACACTTAATATTATCTAAAAATACATGTTTCTAAAAAACGGGGTATTTCATCCTTCCCCCCTTAAAGAAAAAATTTCATCCTCGAAGTTTAACCCAGATTCTCAACCCCCACTAATTTGTAAGTCTCCATTCTAGGGTATACCTACTTAAATGCAACCTTATTGTCATGCCCGATGAGCAATATACTATAAGAAGTACTAAATTATGTATTTAAAAATCGAAGGATTACATCCTCTCCCCCTTAGAGGAGTGACGTCCTCGGAACTCAAAATAATTCGTCAAAAGGTGAGGACTCTTCTTCCTCATACCATCCATCGCTTCACATGTTGCCTCTCTTGTGAGGTGATTTGTCCATAAGACCTTTACAAGCTTAACACTCTTGTCACACGTGCCCCTTGTCAAGGTACTAGAATCTTCACATGGTCAATACTTCAATGAAAACGGAAACTCCAATATTCTTTGATAGACTATTCCAACTAGAATTCTAAAAATTCCACCTTTTCTAAAAACTTGAAGTTAGGCTCTAAAAAAATTTCTAATATTCAAAGAAACCAAAAGACACAAGTCTCAAAAACGCTTTCTAGGCGAGGGTGGGCTGGAAACTACTATTGTCCATGCTAATTCTTTAATCTATCTCATGGGTCCTGCTCATCACCATAATCCGCGCAACATTCCTATTCTGTGTTGTGTTTGCTGTTGTAGCAGCTCCATTGTTGTTGTTGGCATTAGCTGGAGCGTTGTTGGTTCCCCCACTTCCTTTGTTGTTCCTCTGCTGTCCCCCATAGTTGTTTCTCCCATCATACTAATTGTTGCGGTTGCCATAGTTCCTGTTTCCGCTCTGATTGTTGCTATTGAACTGCCGGTTTCCGTGGTAATTTTCTCCTAGATTCGCTTGTTGGTTCCCATTTGACGGTGAACGACACTCATAAGCGCGATGACCCCTCTTGCCACAATTATTGCAAGTGACTAAGTTTCCTGCACAGTCCACTCCAGGATGGTCCTGGTGTCACCTTTTGCAATAATAACGTCGAGGAGGCTCATCTCCATTTTTCTGCTTGTTACTATGGTTTTGAACCTGGTTAGCTCCTCCATTGTTGGGCTTGAACTTCTTGTCTTGACCACCATGGTTGTTTCTACCTTGGTTGTTACCATTGCTTCCAGCATTATTGCCCTTGCGCTTTCCACGATTCTCATCTTGCGCCTCTTGGATGCGCCAAACAGCTACAACTCTATCATACGCCTCTTGAAGAGTGTCATATGTTCTGCAAATTAAGTCTTTCTGCAGATGGATTTGCAGACCTGACATGAACTTTCTAACCTTAGTTGCCTCATCAGGCATTAGGTAACCTGAGAATCGGGCTAACTCCATGAACTTCTTGAAGTATCCCGTCACGGAATCACTTCACTGCTTCAAGTTCACAAACTCTATGTACTTATGATCCTGAATATGAGATGGATAGAAGCGAGTGTGAAGAGCAGTCTGAAGAGCTTCCCAATTGAAGTTGAGTTGAGACAAGAAAGCTTGACGTGAGTTCCTCCACCAGATGTTTGCCTCGTTCTTCAGGTAGAACACCGCGCAAAGGAATTCAACCAATTAAAGGATTTTGTCCATCTCATCTATCCAGTCATCTAGTTCCACTAGATCCTCATTGCCTGTGAAACATCCAGGATTCATGTCAGACAACTTCTTTGCCCAGTTGGTCGTATTCTGATCTCCATTGTTCATGTTCTGGGCCATTTGAGTAAATTGGGCAAAGAATTGATCCATGTTGTTGTTGTTATTGTTTGGTGCTGCCATTGAGACTTGACTACTTCTCTTGGTGTAGTATTGGTGTGATCTATTAGCCATAATCCTACACTATAACCTATTGTATCATTCATACAATACCCTAAAGTATAAATAAATAAGTAAAATGCAATACATGGCATGTAATGAGCAACTAATCAAGTAATATAACCCATTGATCATCAAACAATTAGTTTCACATGCATTTGCACACGGGCTGATCACAAAAGGCTTTCGAAAACAATCCCCAACTTGTGATTACCTAACCCATACTCCCAAGAAAGGCTCAAACCCATATTCTTTAGCAAAATGGGTACGCCAAAGTTCTTAGCTAGGAGAGGGTGGGTGGGAATAATTGCTTACTAAGCCTATTTTCTACAGATTTAAACACATAACAGCCATATTCAAGACTACCCAAATTCCCTGCGGCTTGTCAAATTTTAAAGTCTTTCCCTATGTCCATTTTAAATTTCCCTACAGGTTTTAGATTTCCCTTTTGGATAGTCTGACTTTGATACCAACTGTAACACCTCCAAAACAACCAATCCGGAAGCCCGGGGATGTCACTCCGTACCCGAGATTAAACCCGGATTTTTTATAACAAAAACTCCAAACCAAATCCTTAAAATAAATAATTAAAACTTTGAAACTTGCCTCACCACAAATATGGGCATTATTCCAATCTAGCAATTCAGGACAACTAAAAGAAATTCTAAATAAAATAAATGTGAATCATGCTAGTTCTACGATGAGTCGCGTTTCTTCCTCAATCCAAGCTTCCCCCTAAACCTGTGGTGCAGAAACAAAAAGAAACACCACAGTTTCCAAAGTCAGCGGAAAATACTGAGTAAGCAACACCCAAGCATGAAAAAAGATTATGAGGCAGTTTAAAAACTACACATGAGTTTGAAGAGTAAAGTACTTGAGTAAGAGTATGACATAAGAATTCACCAAATTTCCTTTTATCACTTCACTTGGGGAAACATTCCCAAACTCTTCTCCATTTGTCCAATCGGGACATTCAAATTTAAACAATAAAGGTCCAAGTATTTGGAAACCATATTCTATCTTGTTGACACGGGAAAGAACCAACCATCACACACTACCAAGACCATAAGTGTCGACACCCCCTAAGACTTCTTGCGGCCAGAGATGTAAGTAAAAGGAGCAAACTCGGGGCTGTTGCGGCCGAGCAAAATAAAATAAAGTGGGTCGAGAGACCGCACTCAACATCGACCAATCCCAAAATAAATGTTCCCCGGTACAACTATTCAACTTTACGTCATTACGCTTATTAATATCTCATGTTCCATGTAATTTCTTAAAAAGAGTACATTAAGTAAAAACCAACTTCGAATTAAAACATGTATTCATGAAACACAGTTTGAGACGTATAAAATATTGTGTAGACATGAAAGAAGGAAAGGGCGCTAGGCCTGGCATGTTTACTTACCTCAACAAATAGCAATCACAACAAATTAGTCGTAGTACTCGACGTATCCTTCGTCGGAGAACTCGTTGCCTACAAATTTATAATTCCCTAATTAATAGAATGCTAGCGCAAACACAAACAAAATCCTACTTGTACACGCAAGTGTAACCCCCTACTATTTACCCAAAATCTAACGATAATATTTCTATTAATAAAACATGATTTATACGGACTATCGTTCATTATCGTAACACATCACTATAGTTATATAAATATAACTTATAAGATTAACTAAACTATTGCTTTTATTATTTAGGGTAGAGAAGCATATCATTTTTCCCAAAAAACAACTATAACTCTACTAGTAGTTTCTCACATCCAAACAAGCCTTAGTAGAGAATAAATTATAAACTAACTAGCTTTATTTAGAACAAATAACAAAATTTATTTGAATAAAGTAACATAATCTAATTTGTTATAAGTCTATAAAAATAAATAAGAAAAATATTTTTTTTATCACCCTTATTCTACATCTTTATTTTTTGAGTAAAGATGAGTACAAAAAAGATTACTTTAAACTTTTATAAAAAAATGTATCTTGTGAGATTCGAACCTAGAACCTACACCCACACCCACTCTTAACTGCTAACAACTGGGCCAACGACACTTTTGTTCCTTCTTTTAACTTAGTTAGTAATATTAACCAACTAATTAACTAAATAATGAGAAGACAAATAAAACAAAACAAAAGAATAGAGAAAGAAAGAGAGAGTGACGGGTTGTACCCGAGAGAGAAGAGGACGACGGGGATGAGGGCGTCGGTGGCGACGAATGGTGGCGTGAGGCGGAGCAGAGGCAGAAAGGGCGGACGACCGCGAGGATGGCGACGTCGGTCTCGGCCTGGGCTCGGCTGGGCTCTACTCGGTTGGGTTCCGGCGACCCGATCGGAAAAACGAGGGAGAGAGAGAGAGAGAGAGAGAGAGAGAGAGAGAGAGAGAGAGAGAGAGAGAGAGAGAGAGAGAGAGCTCGAGGGTGAGGGAGATTGAGAGCTGTGAATTGGTGTGAGAATCGCTCTAAGTTTGACGGGTTTATATAGGCGGGGAGGTGAGAAATCCGGCGAATGTAAGGAGACCCACGGTGAAGTTTTCGATTTCGAATCGGGTTGGGTTTTTGGACGAAATTGGATTGCTTGATGCTAAATTATCGAGATTTTTCAAGTTTGCATCAGGTTCGGACTGTTTTTGGTGGGTTTGGGTGGCCGAATGGAGCGGTTGTGGTGGCGGCAAAATCGCCGGTGGACTCTCCAGCTAGTTGCAGGAGATGAAGAAGATAAAGATTTTGGATAAAAGACTCTTTCACCCCCACTGGTTTAGGCATAAACAACTAGCACCCCCTTAGTTTCAATAAAAACACTATATAAGTTAAGAATAAATACATAAAAGCACCTAGGTAGTTTATAACTTTAAAATTAAATTTTTAATAATAACAACTAGTACCCAAACTTATACAAATGTCACATTAACATGCAATACTATTTAAAAATACCCTTTTTAACATATTAACACTTAATATTATCTAAAAATACCCGTTTCTATAAAACAAGGTATTTCATCTGTTGTGTTTCTGGTCTTGTGTGTGGACGACATACTACTCATTGGAAATGACATTCCTACCTTGCAATCTGTTAAAGATTGGGTAGAGAAGTGTTTCTCACTGAATGACTTAAGGGATGCAGCTTATATACTAGGTATCAAGTCTATAAGGATAGATCGAGGAAGCTGCTAGGCCTAAGTCAAAGTATATATATAGACAAGGTGTTAAAACGATTCAACATGCAAGTGTCGAAGAAAGAATTCTTGCCCATGTCGCATAGAGTCACTCTTTCTAAGGCTGACTATCCTTCCAATGAGATTGAGAAGAACCGTATGAGTAGGATGTCATATGCATCAACCATAGAATCTATCATGTACGCCATATTATGTACTAGACCAGATGTGTCATTCGCATTGAGTATGGTAAGAAGATATCAATCCAATCCGAGTGAGAGTCACTGGAATGTTGTCAAGAATATCCTTAAGTACTTGAGAAGAACTAAGGATGTGTTCTTGATATATGGAGGGGAGGAAGAGCTAAGTGTAAATGTTACACTAATTCAAGCTTCCAAAATGACATAGATGATTCAAGATCGCAGTCAGGATTTGTGTTTTGACTGAATTGAGAAGCTGTGAGCTGGAAGAGTTCCAAGAAAGAGACGGTTGCTCATTATACAACTGAGGCTGAGTACATTGCTGCATCTGGCGCAACAAAGGAGGGTATTTGGATAAGAAAGTTCATCACTGAACTTGGTGTGGTTCCTAGCATTGTGGATCCAATTGAGTTGTATTGTGACAACACTGGAGCGATCGCACAATCTACGGAACCCAGGTCACGCCAGAAATCCAAGCACGTACTCAGGAAGTTCCATCTTATTCGAGAGATTATCGATCGAGGAGATGTGAAGATATGCAAGATTCCTACATATGAGAATCTACCAGATCCACTTACAAAGCCGCTTGTTTAGCGCAAGCATGAAGGGCAAACTAAACTTATTGGCATACAAGATGCACCAGATTGGCTCTAGTGCAAGTGGGAGACTGTTAGAAATAGATGGCCTAGAGGCAATTTTATTTAGTATGAACATTGTTTTGGCTAGAGCATTCATTGTATTATTTATGGAGATATTAATATAATGAAGTCCTTAGATTACAATTGTTGTTTATCTTATATATCCATAGTCGTTTATATTGATTAATAGAACGATCAACTATAGACTAGTATGGGGTTGGATCGATATGGAGATATCAAGTCCAATACATGCGTATGCATTAGGAGTAATGAAATACAGGAAGGCTACATTAATTATGTTAATGTCACAAGTGCCTCTCGTTGTGATAATGGTATTGTGGTCCTTAGATCTGAAATCACTAGATACTCTAGTTGTGGAATATTATGTTTTGATATCGTCAAACACTACACCGTGACTGGGTAGCAAGAAAGGCGGTAATCAGACATAATAGGAAGAAAGCTTAGAGATGGCAGAGATGTAGAGAGGAGTTGTCCCTCCCACATAAGGGGAGCAAATATCCACGGTTAAAGCTTATGGAATGGCCAGACTCAGATAAATCAATATGGGATACTGATGTTATCTGCATGGATAAGCCTATTTCCAGGATCGAGAAACTATGGACTGGATATTCAAGTGTGAAAAATATTTCACGTATCTAATCCAGATATAGAGACAAAGGGATAGTACAATACGGTAACACTGGTCACAAGGTTTGTCAGATCATTGACTATTTCTATTAGTTGGGTGGCATATATGTGTTGCTAGACACCCCTCTATTTTAGTAATTGTTACTACCAACTAAGTAGAAATATATGGGGTCACACACCCTATAGATTAAATTGGACTTGGGAATTAATTAGTAGGATCAATACGCAACCACAAGCAAAGAGGCGTCGGTCACAAAGAGGCGTCGACCTCTTTGGTCCTCGTTCTGTGTGATCTCTTCTTCCTCCTTCTTGGCGTGAGCTAGCACAAAGACGCAAGGAGGAATCTGGTGCAATCCTAGGTGTGGATAATTGTAGAGACGTGGACACAATTCTGTGTGAAGTGATTATTCAGACAAACAAGGTACACATCAATTCTTCATTTACTACGTTATGATGGCTTGTCCTGCGATTCATGGAGGACTTTGAACGGAATCTTTATTTTGTATTTCCGAAGCGTAATCCGTATAAAAACCCTACAAATTTAACCATCCATTGGACTTAGGTTTTCAAACCACCTACAAGCATGGTCGAACCTTTGATGATTGGTTGTCACAGCAGCACATAGACATTATCTTTAGGCTCACCAATAGTGGGAGGCAACAGTCAAGATAATATCATAGAGTGTGCTATGCAAAGGTGGAGAAATGGCCTCATCAGCAAGTTCAAGACCACTTTGAAATTCAAAGCATTGTAGGAATTGGCCAAAGAAAAATCTGGGATCCACCTTAACCATTTGCGTACATTAAACTGTGAGTAGTGACTCAGAAAACCCGCCTTAACAATGAGTAATGACTCGTGTCATTAAGTGAGCACTCGGCTATAGCGTCTGAGATTCATTCCATTTATGATCAAAGAGTTAAAAGGATGCCAGGTACAAGCTATCCGATAAGCAAATTTGTTGCAATCTCTGCCACATTTCATGAAGTGCCATGAAACATTATATGACACACTTTGAAAGTGTCAAGATGTTTAGATAAGACCAAATAGCGCACTGTTCTAGTATCTAAGCAACCTATACTTTTCTAAGAATACTAGTTCAACATACTTATGAAGTCTAAGCAAAAATGATTGCTAAAGACTATTAGTAAAGTATGATAGGAAGATGTAGTCCCTAGCCCGGTATTAGGACCGTGAGGAATAGGTGGGGCAAGGATAATGGAATGAGGTGGGAATATTGGTATAAGACCAATAGCCCAAGACTGGCAAACGCAAAGGAGGAAAAACAGGTTCCTAAGACTGGAGAAAAGGCCAGACGTTGCACTAACTTCTCGTCCAAGGATCCATAAGATTATCTTTGAGGGAGTAGCCACCAAAGTTGATTTTTGGTCACAGTTTTATTTTCGAATTGGTCATGTTATGTATGGTTATGCGCTCTTGAATTCTAGCATGAGTGACGCATCAGAATCTTTGGATGTCACCTCTAGAGTAGTGACTTAAGATCTGATACATGGCGTGCTAGATTGAGACACAATGTCATGAAAGGATGTTCATGCTAGCTAGGGAAGATCTGCTTGGAATGTGCCCAAGGTACCCTTACCTGTATGTGACTCTTGCCTTACATAGAAGGCAAAATGCAAACCGTCCGGTAAAGCATTAAGGACTATTGAGTCTTTACACCTTAATTAATTATGTTATTATGATCCATTAAATGTTATATCTAGGACATGTCGTTTACTATTCTATCACATTCTTAGATGGTTGTCCGCATCTTTACTATGTGTGCTAAAGGCCACATAAGTCTGAGGCACCAAGGTGGTTCAGGTATCTACAAAAGGTAGAGAACCGTCTTGACAAGAGAATATCTCATTAGCCACAATGAGACTGCGAGTATCTATCTTAGCAAGAGCTATGTGATGGATATGACTAGTAAGGCAGCTGGGCATTCCCCGCACTCCACAACAGGATGTTGTAGCGGATAGGAGGAATATGACAATGCTTGAGATGGTTTGATGTATAATAGCGCGTGCGAAATGTATGTTCCCTATTTTGAGGAGATACTTTGCTAAACGGCTATCGGCATACTCAACAAAGAAGTGCACCACGTCTGTAGCCACTACACTCTACGGGATGTGGACCAAAAGGCAACCTAAGTAAGGTAACCTTAGGCCATGGGGATCGACAGCTTATGAGCTAACCAAATTTTCAAGTCAGGAAGAGGTTCGCAGAGAAGTAAGTCTCTATGAAATAGATTTTTCACTGGATGACGCCCCATTTCCAGGGTTTTGTAACGAATTACGCAGCGGAAAAACAATATTTAGGATCCGCACAAGGCCCTTCCAAGAATCACAGGAAGAGACTTCATAACGATAGTAAAGGATTTGGTAACAATTACCTTGTTTATCTCCTTGGATGACTTCAAACGCAAAATAGTGTTGGCATCTCTACGGCTAGTCCATGCCTAGTATCAAGATCTAGATTCCTCCACGTCTTGTGCTAGCAACCAGTGGAAGAAGGAAGAAGAAGAATTACGCAACGGAGACCAAAGAGGCTCGGCCTCTTGTGGCAGATAATGGGAGGGGCGGACGGGTCTTGGCTTTGGCCTTGACTTGTCTTGCTCTCTCTCCTTGCTTTGTTCTCTCTCACTCAATGTGTGTTATGAGCATTAGTGAGAAAATAAGCTAGGAGTGTCCTTTATATTGTCCAACAACTCCTTGTTAACTACATAAAGGCCCCTCTAATAATCATGTCCTTACACGAATTAGTTCACATTGCAAATTAGTCCTACTAAGTTTGCATATTCTTGCATATTGATCATTATATTTAATTAATCATATTAATTAATTCCCAAATCTAGTTTAATCCATATGGCGTCTGACCCCATAGGTTTCTACTTAGTTGGTAGTAACGATTACTAACATGGAGCGGTGTCTAGCTACACATCCATGCCACCAACTAATACAAATATTCAGTAATCCGACAAACATCATGACTATATTGTCTCATCCCTTTGTCTCCATGTCCGGATTGGACACGAGACACACAAGTCACATCCGTATATCCAATTCATACTTTCTCGATCCTAAGAATAGTCTTATTCACGCAGATAACATCAATATCCTATATCGATTTATCTGAGTCTGTCCTAACATTCTATGAGCACTAACCCTCGAGTGGCAATGCATATTTGTTCCCATTTTGTG
The DNA here is from genome assembly GCA_023055425.1 of Linanthus parryae. NCBI lineage: Eukaryota > Viridiplantae > Streptophyta > Magnoliopsida > Ericales > Polemoniaceae > Linanthus > Linanthus parryae. The sequence continues at coordinate 41,049,337 of JALGPY010000001.1, read as the reverse complement.
GGAGGGGCACATTCTATCTACATCACTACCATATCTAAGATTGCTTTCTATTGTGTCCGATTAGCGCCTTTATTACTACCCAGTTACGGTGTAGCGCTGACGATGTCAAAACACAATACTCCAAAACTAGAGGATCTAGTTACTTCAAGCCTAAGGATGACAATATCGTTGTCACTACGAGAAGCGCTTGTGACTTTACATAACTTGTATGTAGCCTTCTCGTAAGTGGGTCAATCTAGTATGACATTACTCCTATTGCAAACCCATGTGTTGAATCGTGATATCTCGATATCAATCCAACCCCATACTATTCTATAGATGATCGCCAATTAATCAGTATAAATGACTAGGGATATTTAAGATAAACAAACACATTCGTAGTCTAAGGATTTCATTATATTAAATATCTCACAATGAATGTTCTAGCCAAAACATTGTTCATACTAAATAAGATTGCCACTAGGTTATCTATTCCAACACCATCCCTGATTGATCAATAGGAAACTGCTCCTTGGATCTTTAGGACAGTGGGAGTGACTTCCCTAGTGAACAGCCCACCATAGATTATGACTGTGTGGATGAACCCTCTTTGCGTAGAAGCGCTCTTTGAAGCGTACCCCGCCGATGTATTGACATCGAAGGGAAGTCCATAAGGTTCCCCAAGCAAGACGATGATGAACCTAGGACATTGTCCCAAGGCTCTTTCATCACCTGACAATAAGAAATTGGAAATTGGACCCTAGATGGAAGAAACATATCTTCATGGAGTAACGTATCTTCATATACTATTCAGAGTACCCTAGGGGTTGCGTATTCAAAACACAACAGCGGATTAGTAGTGTATTGTAAATGGATTCACATGATATATAATTTCTCATAGGAGATGTTCATAATTGTAGATAGTGCTTTCTAGACAGGCAGATCCTAGCCACGTGGCGATCATCTAGCACACCTAGTTGTGCTCCACACACACTGGATCACCGATCCACGTGGGGGCTGCGAGACAGGGCCCTCGCATACCACCACACGGGACTTGTAGGGACTTAGTGGTTTGGAGGCTAGAGAAGGTCCTGTCGCGCGCGAGCGACAACCAAGCCCGCGCGCGACCATAGTAACTTCTTTGAGAGATTTATGGCACGAGCTCCATAAACCCGGTCAACCTTATAACGGTTCCGATATACGCAGCGTGCGTAACAGTCCCTATATACTCGGACGAACGTGCCGTTGTGGTTAAGCTAATTAAGCCGCCATTAATGGGCGCATTAACCCACTACAACGGTCACATTCTCCGTTATAAATAGGATCGTTAACCCTTCCATACAAGGGCGAATCACCTGAGATACGCGGAAGCTCTGCAAAAATCCTGTCTCTCTCTCATACAGTACTATTATCTTACTCTCTCCCTACACACAACCCTACTCCTCTTGTGTTCTTTCTATCCCCTACTCTTGGTGTATATTGAATTCTCTCTGCAGGATTCTCTCGTACACATTTGGTGAACCCGACATGAAACTGACCATTGCAAGCAACCATGTCTCATGAAGATGACGTCAGTAACAGATCGCCCTCCACGGAGACCACCTCAGGAGAGGAGACCCGTCACACTTCTGCGGTCGCCAGTGAGGCTCCGACGTTGGAGGCTCTAAACGCCACCATTCGGAATCAGGGAAAGGCCCTCCAGGCTCAATCCGCACAGATGGAACGGATAATGGCCATCCTGGGAACCCTTGCTCCGAATCCTACATCGGGCACTGTTGTCTCTCAGGGAGGGGGAACCTCTACCACTCAGGGGACCGGAGTGATACCGACACCACCTAACCCTAATCCACAAACTCCACCAGCAATGGTGCAGTTACCTTCTGTTCAGAGGAAAACGGCTCAAATACCACCCCTTACCACACATATTCCTCAACCACCAACTGTGGCACCCAACCTCTCTTCGCAATACCCCTTGCCTCCTCCGCCGGCACTGATGGGCAATGTGACCTACACCCCTAGCCCGATCGCAGCATATGTGTAACACCCCCGATTTCCAGAGGAACCGGAAACCGATTGGTGCCCTCCATACAGGGGATTTTACCCTTTCGTACAAGGAGTGGTAACCGAAAACAAGTGAAAGGAAACATCCAACTACTGATTCATTACGATAAAAGTTTACAACGTTCGTGACTGGTTCCAAACTGGACACCAAGTCTAACAAAATATTTTACATCAAAAGTGAGCTCTCCGGTTAATTACTAAGCTCTACTGTTTGCATGAGAGAGAGTGTTCGTGATCCCATTGCGTTAACCCAAGCAACCAATCATAATCCTGCGGGGAATTTAAAAGAAACAAGGACGCAGTTTTTCGAGTATCAGTAAAAACTGAGTGAATAAACACCTTAGCATGTAAAACAGAGTGGCTAAGAAAGGTTACCGGGTTTACATTTGACATAGTTTAAACAATAACAGAGTATAAGTATAAACATCAGGGTAAAAACTTGAATCATTTTCAGAAATATAATTACGAGTAGAAGTCACGATTATCAGAGTTCTCCAAAAGTTGTTGTTTCTAAACTGATAGTTATTATGAGTAATAAATTTGTTTATCGAGATATTCACACGTTTCCAAACATGAAATGAAACAAGTCGTATTATTAAGCCGCAGTAACCAGGGTAGACCAAGGTAAATAGAAAAAGATGATACTGGCATGTAGGGGGCTATGATAACCCAACCTTTTTACCAAGCGTTAAAGACGATTCCAACCGTCCCGCTAGTCATCATACAAGCAACTACTAGACCTTAAGTGTCGACACCCCCTTAAGATTGTAAGTCAGAAGAGTAGTACTAGAATGCTGGACCCCAGCCTACGGCGAAAAGAGTCGGAGCACACGGAGTCCCCATTTTAGGGATCTTAGCCCAAGGAATCTAAACCCAAGAGGCACACGGAGTCCCCATTTTAGGGACCGAGCCCAAGGAATCTGAACCTGAGAGGCACACGGAGTCCCCATTTTAGGGACCGAGCCCAAGGAATCTAAACCTGACAAAAGTGACGTAGCTGGTTCCGGTACATGCGATTCTTTCCCTTTACGTTATTAATGAATTCTGACCGTGTGATATTTGAATCGTAAGTTCGGCGATTTGAATACAAGTGACGATTTAAAAGCAGTACGACTAGCTTAGCAATTTCAGAATAAAGTACGACTGTTGTTTTTCAAATACACAAGTAGATCACATGAAAGAAGTTGGCACGCAAAGCTAAGCATGTAAACTCACGGGTATATTTTGAGACGAGATATAAATCACGTTTTGACACGAAAGGATACAAGTATGCAACGCTAAGCATGAATACTCACCGTGAGAGCCGAAGATACGCAAGTAGCAGTACAGGTAGACAACTCCTGGTTCTACGAAGTCAGGCTCTACAAACAAACACAAATAGCCCTAATCACAAACAAGTTTGGTTTACAACGTATGACGATGCACGTTTTCTATTTGAATGCAAGCGAAAGCTCTAAGTAATTATAGCCACCTAATTATATTACGAAAGCAAATTATATATCGACTACCAAGTCATGAATCTCAAAAACAATTTTAGAAAAGTAAATAATAAATTTTAAGAATATAAAAATATTTAATATTCTAATTAAACAAATTTATGTTTTGATAAAATAATATCAAATGTTCACTTTATAGGAATCTCAATATTAAAGTAATGAAAACGAGATTTATATTACATTTATCTTTATTGATATATATATATATATATATATATATATATATATATATATATACAAAAATATGTTTTATTAACTTATTTTTCAAGAACTAGATATAAACATCTCATTGTAACCAATTTCTAATTTATAAAAATTCATCTTTTTTATTTATTTTACAAAACTATTCATATTTATTTATTTATTATAGTATATAATATAAATTAACATAACTTAAATAAAGAGTTAAACTAACTAAACATAAAATGATATAACAAAAAAAAAATGCAGTTTCTGTAAAATACATCAAGCACCCCTACTTCAAGATTAACAGTTCCAGAATCTTACACACTATACCCTCAACGTTTTGGATTGAACACAAATAACCCCTAAAACAAAACTTTCTTTCACTCACGCCATCTTCTCCAAAACACAACTTCAATTCAAGCTTTCAAAATCGAATTTCGACGATCAATAAAGAACGGTGAGAAGATTTAGAGCATACCCATATAAAGAAAGAGTAGAATCGGCGAAGAAACGAGGCGGGTCTAGCTCGTTTCGACGGCGGCCGCGGCGGCGATCGAAGGGGCTGTCCCAGCTGCCTTCGGGCTTGGCTCAGGAGGCTCGTCGTGCTCCTCAGGAGCTCGGGAACGCGGAGAGACTGGGGGAATGGTCTGGTTATAGCCCGGTTGGTTGGGCCCGACCTCGTCGCCGGAAACAATGGTGACGGCGGCGGCGTTGGTGGTGATCTTTGCCTCTGCTGCCACTGCTGGTTGTTGCTGCTCCTGGTGGTTTAGCGAAGTCAGAGATAGGGAGAGAGAAGGCAGAGAGCTAAAGAAGATGGTGGCGGTGTTGGAGGTTGTGTTGGTGATGGTGGTGTCGTGGGTGATGGTGGTGCCGTCAGTGATGGGGGGTTCTCTGCTGGGTTTTCTTCTCGGCAGAACAGAGGAGGAGAGAGGGTGAGACAGATAAATCGAGGCAGTGGTGGTGGTCGTGGAGTGCCGGTGGTGATGGTGTTCGGTGGAGGTGGTGATTGATGGTGATTATGCTCTGTTTTCAGTGGGTTTATTTGGGTGAAAACAGAGGGTCAAAAGAGGGAGTTAGGGGTGAAATGTTGTTGTTGTTGTTGTTGTTGTTGTTGTTGTTGTTGTTTGTTGTTGTTGTTGTTGTTGTTGTTGTTGTTGTTGTTGTTGTTGTTGTTGGTTGGTGTGGTGTTGGCAAAACAGAGAGATGACATGAAGTAGGAGGTGGAGGAGATGGAGGTGTTGGTGGCAGTGGTGGTGGAGGTTTACGGTGGTGGTGATGGTGGTGCTTCGGTGGTTGCTTCGGGAGAGAGACAGAGGGAGTGTTGGTGTTGGTGTTGTTGTGTTGAATGGATATGTAGAAGAAGAAGAAGAGAAGTTTGAAGGAGAAGAAATTGATGGATTGATGGGAAAGAAAGGAGAGTAGGGCGGCTGGTAGGGGTGGTGTGCAACAGAGGGGTTGTCGGGGAGAGATGAGAAAAGATGAAGGTGAAGGGGGGTACGGATGGAGGCTGAAGCAGGGGAAGAACAGAGGTGGAGTTGATGGATCAGAGAAAGTTATTGGGTGTGGCGGAGTCACGGGTTACGCTGTGGTTCGATACGCGAAATGTGGTGCACGACAGGAAATTAACGTGCGGCGGATGTTTTTAAAACGCGACGAAAGTTCACACCCAATAAACAACTAATACTATAACAAATAAACACAGATTTTGACTGAGTAATTAAAATTTAGCTAAAAAAAATAATTTCGACTGATAAATATAAATTTGACTGAAAAATAAGGCTAAACTGATAAATTAAACTTTGACTGAAAAACATTAAGTTCGGCTGACGACAAAATAGAGTTCGACTAGAAAACGAAAGTTGACTAATAAAAACGGAACGTTTACTAACAGAATTAATTTTAACTGTTAAAAGTAGTTTACATGATAAAAATTAATTTGACAAATGAAATTAAGTTCGACTGATATTTCTAATAAAAGTTCAAATATTAATTTTGAGAAAAACTCTCAAGCGTTTTATTTTTAATAAACATTTACTAAACCATTAATTTCAAATTTATAGTTAACTTATTATTTAAAACGAAATAATATTATTAAATAACATTATAGGAATATATAAATTTATCATTGTAATCGCATAGTTTATCACTACGACATAAATCACACGCAATATATGCAACGTTTTATTACGACTAACACTAATATCAAACAATACGATTCTCGAATTTTTGAACAATAAATATATCGTAAAGAATTACTAAAATAACCCTAGAGTAAAATACGGGATGTTAAAATATGTGTCCCCGCCGGCTGCAACCCCACCTCCTGTTGCTGGGTAAAGCGCACCAGAATGTATGACGTTGCTGCGGCGGCGCATAGAGACATTCTTGGCCAATCAACCGTTTGCAGACACCATTATCCCGAAGGTTGATAACGATCCGCCTATCCCACGCGAGACCTACCTCATGCCTAACCCCGCCGGGTATAAGGCTCCTAAGTGGGACAAGTTCGAAGACGTCAACGGGAATGCCCACGAGCATGTCATGCGTTTCATCGATGTGATGGGACCATATGGGGCTGATCCCAAGCTGCTGATGCACGAGTTCCCGAAATCCTTGGGAAATGTGGCCTACAAATGGTATAGGACGCTGGAAGCCAGATCTGTCAAAACTTGGGACGACATGGTCCAGAAGTTCTACACAAAATTCTTCCAGGTGGAAGAGAAAGTTACAATGATTCATCTCTCCCGTATGTATCAAAAGCGCGAGGAAGATGGAGTCACTTTCATCAAGAAATTCAGGGCCAAATCCTTGGAATGCAGAGACGAGGTGCTTGAGGGCAGGCTTGTGGAGATAAGTCTACAAGGCATGCGAGATGAGTACAAAGGTATGCTGATCAACCTACAAACTCCCACCTTTTCAAAATTGATGGAGTGCACGAAAAACATAGAACCTATAGTGGAGAGGCAGAAGAAGAAGCACGCCCCTGAACGGCCCTCAGGTGGAGCCACTTTCAAGATTGGAAGGTTCAGTTACAAGAGGGGGCGCGAAGCTGAGGTTAATACAGTTTCGCCGCAAAAGCAGCCCAGGGTTACAAACTTGGACGCGCCACCTCTACCATGCTCGATAGAGGAAGCGACTGACTTGTGTAAGCAGTGGCATAAAGATGGGATCTTGCCTCCGCTCGAAAGGATACCCTCCAAGGAGATGATGAGGTACCCAAAGTGGTGCGAATGCCACGGGAAAATTATGCACCCCACAGCTGATTGCAAGAAGCTCATGAACATGGTAAGCCGGAAAATGAAAGACGGTGAGTTGATTGTTAGCGATCAGAGGCAGGATGTGCGAAGCAATCCACTGCCGGCTCATGCGGAGCAAGAGCCGAAAGGCAAAGAAGTAGCCATGATCGCGATCATGGATCTCGAAGAGATTGCGGAAGACGGCTTGCCTATCGTTGCCGAAGTTTACAATGATGAGGACTACAGTATGGACACGAAGGACGAACGTGTTGATCGAATGAAGGGGTCGCATAGGTTCAGCAAGTTCTTCGATGAAATGAACTTTTCGGAGAAGTGCCAGAAAGAAATGACGAAGGCGATTCTAAGGGTAAAAGAAGACTTCGAAGAAGGCATCGTGGTTTCCAATGGGAAAATTGTTAGGGCGGCTCGCTCTATGGAAAAGGCTATGTGCAACACCCCGCGATTCCAGGCCTAGCCCAAACCGCTAAAATGTCCCCCGCACGAGGAGTTTTACCTCATTGTGAACGGAGTAGAACGTCGGCCTTGTACCAAACCATAAAGAACAAAACTTCAAATTTAACTCAAAATCAACTTTATTACAATAAAGGGAATGACCGAACGCGGTCCTTAACATGGAAACTTGAAAACATACCAAATTGTTTGAAAATAAACAAAAACAAGAAACTAGTGATTTATTCCGTGAGAGCTAATATGATTCCTCGATCCAAGCTAGTGATTCGTTCCCCCAGAGCATGCAGCGGTGCTAACCTGCGGGTTTTACAATAGACAAAGTCGACCGCAGTTTTTCTAAAAGTCAGCTTAAGCTGAGTAAGAAATACCTCAACATGTAAACAGATGATTGGGCACATAATTCAAGAATAAATAAAGGAAAAAGTAAAGGAAATGGTGATTAAAGCTTTAAATTGAGATCACAAAGGCAAACAAGAAAGGTAAAGGGATAAACTTCAATTCGACATTCCAACGCAATCTTTCTTATTAAAGTCCTCATTCGAAATTTTTCTGGCGGCCACCTGGCCACGTGCCACGGGAGCAGCTAGCTCTACTGCCCGAGTAATTATTGCTTGCTCTAAGAGCAAATATGACGTGGTGATCTAATCAATACATCACAGGACACGTCAGAAACATGTAAGAATCCACTTTCTTTTGTCTGCCACTCATTCTCTTTCTTCCTGACGTGTCATGTGCTGTATTGATTAGAACACCACGTGTATTTGCTCTTAGAGCAAACAAAAATTTCTCCTACTGCCCCATGAGCCCCAGAAATTAAACATTGTACGAGCGAATGCAGAGTTCCCGCCTGCCTCGGAAATAAATAATCCAGGGTTACTTCGCGGGTCTAACAAACCCTACTTCAACCCGGCAGTTGTGAAAGCCCCTCTAAATATGGCCTTCCCGCCTCAATACTGACCTACAAGACCTTAAGTGTCGACACCCCCTAGAGGTTAGCAACTCCGCTAGAGTAGTACAAGTAGGAACCCCCAAGTCCTCATGGTAGTGTAGGACTATGGGTAGCAAGGGTACGCCAGAGTTTGGCTCCCGAAATCTCTTGACCAGAACGTATGGTTCTAAACAATATAATCACCGAAGTGAACTAAAGAACAGCTCGTACAAGTTATCTTTCACTTTACGTTACTTAGTGTCTTATGAGTATTCCTTGAAAGAAGGTGAATCTCGATCCAAACCAGGTATTCAAAACCAATAAGGAAAGCAAGGATTACAGTGCTGATCAGTTCTAGGATGAACATAACTCATATTTTCAAGAGAGATATCTCAGTTTCACACTTTGTCCCAAAGTAGACATGATTTTCAGAGTTTCAACAAGTGGATAGTACGATAATCAAAACAGTAACATTTGGCACATAACACATCTTTGAAACTCATTTCGATGATGGAAGAGTCGAGCATATAACTTACTTGGATTAAAGAAAGCTCCACACACACAAGCAAGCACGAAAACTAGTACTCGTCGTACGGGTTCTCAATGAATTGATCGTCTACGAACCCTACAATAGTTGAATAGTCCTAACATTAATACACGACCAATCTCATACAACAAATGCAATTATGCCTATATGCAAATGCAAAGAACATTTCCCCGACAAGTTCCCAAACACATTTTACCCCAAAGTACATTACGAAACTCTAGTATTAGAAAAAGAATATTAATTTATAAAATTAAGAAAATAAATAAAACAAGGACAATTAAAGGTAGGATTTAGACTATTAAATATTATACTTAGGAAAAATCTATTTATAATTAGTATTTTAGAAAAGAGTATAATATTTAAAGTAGATAGTAGTATTAAAGAAAAGTTATATTTACTTATTAAAATAGTAAATATATATTTATAAACTAATATCCACTTTTATAAGAAAAGATATTGAATTAAAACACACAAAAGTAAAATTATATAATTACTTAAGAAACCACTTTACTTATTAACAAAAACATCTATTTTTATCAGTAAAACTCTTCTTACAAAATGATACTATAAAAATTTATATTTATTTTCATATTATTGAAACTAATTAGTTATAAATAGTATTAATAAAGAAAATAGGTGTTATAGATAAAGAATAGTTTAATAAAACAAAATAGTTTACCGAAAGTACAACAACAACCCCAACAGTTTCATTAAACTCCAAAATGACCCCCTAACATACCACTTTAATATCAAACCGTGTCTTCTTCTTCTTCTTTGCCCACACCCAACACAGAGACACATACATAGCCCAAATCATAAACACCCATGTATGATTATACGAAATTGGATGAGGAAATAGGGAAATCGTGAATGAAATTGAGAATTCAGGAGGGGGTTCTTGTGATTTACCGATTGGAGAACGAAAGCGGCGAGGAATGAAGACGACGGCGGCGAATGGAGGGTCGTTGGTGCTACTGCTACTACTGGAGGTGGTCACCGGTGAAGAGAGATCCACGGGCGAGAGAGAGAGAGATGGTGATGGCGCTGCTGGGTTTCTCGTCATAAACCCGGGTCGGGAATTTGGGTCGACTCAAAACAGAGCCAACGGAGGCTCTGTTTCTCTTGCTGGTTCGTCGGAAGAGAGAGGGAGACAGCGCGATCTTGGCGGCTTCTGGGTCGCCGGGAAAAATGGAGCAGCGCTGGTGGCTCTGGTTCAATCCGGTCGAAGCCGGGTCGCACGAAAACAGAGCCAATGAGGGCTATGTTGCTCCTGCTGATTTTCCGGGATGAAAGAGGAAGGGGAAGCGATCTGGTGGCTGGTGGGTTTCGCCGGAGAAGGAGGAAGTGGTGGAGTTGTTCTGTACGGTGGAACAAGGGCACTATGGTGCTCTGTTTTGGAGACAAATGGTGTGTTGCTGGGTTCGTTACTTCGGCAAAAACAGAGAGGGTGGGTGAGATGGAAGTGACGATGATGAGCAGGGTGTTGATATATGCGAATTGGGGGTGGAATTGAGGGAGACGTGGGTTGAATCCGTGTGGTGGCGTTGTGGAGGAAGTCGAGGGAGAAACGGGAATTGTTTCCCGATCGTGAGAGAGAGAGAGAGAGAGAGAGAGAGATAAGTGGGTTTACACCCAACTTTTGAGAAAATACACTTTAACCCCCACGATAACGTTTAGTAAACTACAAATACACCCCCGGTTTAAAAAACAATAACACTTATCCTAATTTAAGAATAATTCACAAAATACCCTATTAAAAATAGGAGAGTATTACATCACTTTCCCCTTAAAACAACGCTTCGTCCTCGAAGCGTAAAACAGTAACTCCCTAGAGAGAACATTTTGCCTATATGCACGATGAAATGATAAAATTTCTAATGCACATGAAAACGCAAAGGCCACAGGGGATGAGCGAACAACATAAAGGGTATTTCATCACTTTCCCCTTAAAAGAGAGTGACGTCCGAGTCACTCAAGTTACACTCGATATCAGGGTTCTCTAAATCGCTAAACCAGGTATGATGGTAGTCTTACTTCAAGTTAACTTCTAGGTTGGTCCAGGGTAGGTGTCACACATCAGTAGAAGTCCGGATCACATAGGATAAGGTCGGTTGGAAACCTACAACCCAGAATTTATAAACTTATTCTCTCAACCATGGTATCACACTCCACGGTTTGACTACTTGGGGTAGAGAGTGGTACAAAAATTTTGGTAGGTGAAGGAAAATCTAACTTTGTAACAAAAGATGATGACCCAAAAGAATAGGATGCTCATGAATTGAATAGAATGAAAGTATGAGTATTATGGATTAGGAATGTACCCGTCACCGCGTTAGCATTTGCTGCTTCTGTAGGATTCATAACAGTAATGATACCTTTCGCCTAACCAGTTGTAGCTGTGGTCGCTGCAATAGTGCCTGATGGCTTAGATGTTGTTGCTGTTGGGGCATTCTGGAAGTTGCGATTTCCCTGGTTGTTCCCAACTTGTGGCTGGTTGTAGTTGTTGTTATACCCCCGGTTGTATCCTCCCTGATTGTTACCATTGTTGTTGTTGTATCGATATCCACCACCTTGGTTGTTGTTGGATCCGTATCCTCCGCCTTGGTTACCTCCGCGATAGTTGGTGCCTCCATTGAACCTTCCTTTACCACCACCACCTTGGTTGTTAATCGGTTTGTGGCACTCATACATCCTATGCCCCATGATTCCACAATTACGGCATTGCACTTTGTTACCCAGACAATCTGTTCCCGGATGATTCCTTGGGCAAAACTTGCACTTGTGAGTGCGAGGAGCCGCTCCATTTCGGTTTCCAAATCCACCAAAGTTTGACCCATTCCCAGTTTGGTTGTTAGGTTTTTGCCTAAAGCGCTTATCCTCATTGCCAAATTGGTTCTTGAGCTGACCTCCTGCTGGTTGTGAATCTGCCTTACGCTTCTTGTTGTTCGCATTGTTGAGTTCAGCATATCGAGCCATGTTGATCGCCTTTCCATATGCATCCTGGAGAGTGGCAAATTGTATTGCCCCCACAGACTTCAAGACATTGTAGTCAAACCTTCAATGAAACGATCAATCTTTTCTTCCTCGGTTGGGGCTAAGGCTCCAGCAAACCTTGATAACTCCGAGAACTTCTCATAGTATTTCTCTACGGTGTCATTACCTTGTTTGAGTTCCAGGAATTCACGAAACTTCGTCTTCTTGACATGAAAGGGATAAAATCGCTCACGCAAAGCTTTCACCAAATCCTCCCATCCAAAGTTCTCTTGCTTGGAGCACAACCTTGTTAGCGGTCCACCAATTGTCTGCCTCCCCCTTAAAGTAGTATGCCGCGCAAGGGACACACAGATTAGCTGGGCAGTTAACCGACTCAAAGATCTTATCGAAATCTCTAATCCAGTCTTCAAGCAGAGTTGGATCATCTCATGTAGGAAATCTTACGCGCTATATCATTTCCATGATTGTTATTATTCTCGGCAATCTGAGCTAAGTTCATGGTCATTTGCTCCAGTCGGGCGAATCGTGCTTCCTGGTCCATGGTTGCTTGTTGATTTATAGAACGGGTTCGGTTCCTGGTGTAATAGTGGTAAATCTGACCGCTCATTATCCTATTTCCAAATGACTACTAATTAATAATGGAACATACGCACACCAAAGAAGTATTAATCAAATAAGTCAAATAAGCATGGTATCAAAACATAAAACAACTCTCACGAGGATAGAATGGTAGTGGGAGGGTGGGAAAACGTAGAAAGATAGAAGTCGTAAAGCTAATCTTCATTGGTGGATACTCCAAACCTGCGTCACCGATCACCTCCAATTCCGGCTTACCGAGAAGCTTCCATGAGGAAAGAAGGTCGTAGGGTCACCTAAGTCGAAATATCGCTACTCTCTTGTCGATAAAATAATACAACAAGCTTAAGGAAACTTTTTCAAGCATAGCATGATAACCACCAACATGAAGCTATAGCAAAGAAAACTCACATCTTACAAGTAGGTAAACAAATTAATGGACAAATGTCGCAATAAGCAATTAACATCTTAATCGACGAGTAAGCACATGAATTGTAAAAACACATAAGTTACCCAATCCCCGCGGCTAGTTTACTTATTAACTTTCCAAGTTTTAGTCTTTCCTAGTCCAGTTATTAAAATTTTGAAAAGATTTTCCATTTGTGATTAACTAGTTAATTAATCCTAGTTCTTTAGGTAAGGTTACGAACCCGGGCTCTGATACCACCTGCAACACCCCGCGATTCCAGGCCTAGCCCAAACCGCTAAGATGTCCCCCGCATGAGGAGTTTTACCTCATTGTGAACGGAGTAGAACGTCGGCCTCGTACCAAACCATAAAGAACAAAACTTCAAATTTAACTCAAAATCAACTTTATTACAATAAAGGGAATGACCGAACGCGGTCCTTAACATGGAAACTTGAAAACAAACCAAATTGTTTGAAAAGAAACAAAAACAAGAAACTAGTGATTTATTCCGTGAGAGCTAATATGATTCCTCGATCAAAGGTAGTGATTCGTTCCCCCAGAGCATGCAGCGGTGCTAACCTGCGGGTTTTACAATAGACAAATCCGACCGCAGTTTTTCTAAAAGTCAGCTTAAGCTGAGTAAGAAATACCTCAACATGTACACAGATGATTGGGCACATAATTCAAGAATAAATAAAGGAAAAAGTAAAGGAAATGGTGATTAAAGCTTTAAATTGAGATCACAAAGGCAAACAAGAAAGGTAAAGGGATAAACTTCAATTCGACATTCCAACGCAATCTTTCTTATTAAAGTCCTCATTCGAAACTTTTCTGGCGGCCACCTGGCCACGTGCCACGGGAGCAGCTAGCTCTACTGCCCCATGAGCCCCATAAATTAAACATTGTACGAGCGAATGCAGAGTTCCCGCCTGCCTCGGAAATAAATAATTCAGGGTTACTTCGCGGGTCTAACAAACCCTACTTCAACCCGGCAGTTGTGAAAGCCCCTCTAAATATGGCCTTCCCGCCTCAATACTGACCTACAAGACCTTAAGTGTCGACACCCCCTAGAGGTTAGCAACTCCGCTAGAGTAGTACAAGTAGGAACCCCCAAGTCCTCATGGTAGTGTAGGACTATGGGTAGAAAGGGTACGCCAGAGTTTGGCTCCCAAAATCTCTTGACCAGAACGTATGGTCCTAAACAATATAATCACCGAAGTGAACTAAAGAACAGCTCGTACAAGTTATCTTTCACTTTACGTTACTTAGTGTCTTATGAGTATTCCTTGAAAGAAGGTGATTCTCGATCCAAACCAGGTATTCAAAACCAATAAGGAAAGCAAGGATTACAGTGCTGATCAGTTCTAGGATGAACATAACTCATATTTTCAAGAGAGATATCTCAGTTTCACACTTTGTGCCAAAGTAGACATGATTTTCAGAGTTTCAACAAGGGGATAGTACGATAATCAAAACAGTAACATTTGGCACATGACACATCTTGGAAACTCATTTCGATGATGGAAGAGTCGAGCATATAACTTACTTGGATTAAAGAAAGCTCCACACACACAAGCAAGCACGAAAACTAGTACTCGTCGTACGGGTTCTCAATGAATTGATCGTCTACGAACCCTACAATAGTTGAATAGTCCTAACATTAATACACGACCAATCTCATACAACAAATGCAATTATGCCTATATGCAAATGCAAAGAACATTTCCCCGACAAGTTCCCAAACACATTTTACCCCAAAGTACATTACGAAACTCTAGTATTAGAAAAAGAATATTAATTTATAAAATTAAGAAAATAAATAAAACAAGGACAATTAAAGGTAGGATTTAGACTATTAAATATTATACTTAGGAAAAAGCTATTTATAATTAGTATTTTAGAAAAGAGTATAATATTTAAAGTAGATAGTAGTATTAAAGAAAAGTTATATTTACTTATTAAAAGAGTAAATATATATTTATAAACTAATATCCACTTTTATAAGAAAAGATATTGAATTAAAACACACAAAAGTAAAATTATATAATTACTTAAGAAACCACTTTACTTATTAACAAAAACACCTATTTTTATCAGTAAAACTCTTCTTACAAAATGATACTATAAAAATTTATATTTATTTTCATATTATTGAAACTAATTAGTTATAAATAGTATTAATAAAGAAAATAGGTGTTATAGATAAAGAATAGTTTAATAAAACAAAATAGTTTACCGAAAGTACAACAACAACCCCAACAGTTTCATTAAACTCCAAAATGACCCCCTAACATACCACTTTAATATCAAACCGTGTCTTCTTCTTCTTCTTTGCCCACACCCAACACAGAGACACATACATAGCCCAAATCATAAACACCCATGTATGATTATACGAAATTGGATGAGGAAATAGGGAAATCGTGAATGAAATTGAGAATTCAGGAGGGGGTTCTTGTGATTTACCGATTGGAGAACGAAAGCGGCGAGGAATGAAGACGACGGCGGCGATTGGAGGGTCGTTGGTGCTACTGCTGCTACTGGAGGTGGTCACCGGTGAAGAGAGATCCACGGGCGAGAGAGAGAGAGAGATGGTGATGGCGCTGCTGGGTTTCTCGTCAGAAACCCGGGTCGGGAATTTGGGTCGACTCAAAACAGAGCCAACGGAGGCTCTGTTTCTCTTGCTGGTTCGTCGGAAGAGAGAGGGAGACAGCGCGAGCTTTGCGGCTTCTGGGTCGCCGGGAAAAATGGAGCAGCGCTGGTGGCTCTGGTTCAATCGGGTCGAAGCCGGGTCGCACGAAAACAGAGCCAATGAGGGCTATGTTGCTCTTGCTGATTCGCCGGGATGAAAGAGGAAGGGGAAGCGATCTGGTGGCTGGTGGGTTTCGCCGGAGAAGGAGGAAGTGGTGGAGTTGTTCTGTACGGTGGAACAAGGGCACTATGGTGGTCGATTTTGGAGACAAAGGGTGTGTTGCTGGGTTCGTTACTTCGGCAAAAACAGAGAGGGTGGGTGAGATGGAAGTGACGATGATGAGCAGGGTGTTGATATATGCGAATTGGAGGTGGAATTGAGGGAGACGTGGGTTGAATCCGTGTGGTGGCGTTGTGGAGGAAGTCGAGGGAGAAACGGGAATTGTTTCCCGATCGTGAGAGAGAGAGAGAGAGAGATAAGTGGGTTTACACCCAACTTTTGAGAAAATACACTTTAACCCCCACGATAACGTTTAGTAAACTACAAATAAACCCCCGTTTTAAAAAACAATAACACTTATCCTAATTTAAGAATAATTCACAAAATACCCTATTAAAAATAGGAGTATTACATTATGACCTTCTCCGCAAGTGACAAGAGGACAGACTCGAGCCACCAGAAGCCTTTGTATGTAACGGGGGTGATCAATGGTGTCGAATTCAAGAGGGCATTCATTGACGGAGGAGTGGCAGTCAATGTGGTCACGCTCAACACTTTAAAGTTGGCAGGAATCCCGGAGCAGAAAATTGTCAGACGTCCATCCCCGCTGATGGGATTTGGAAGCGATTCCAGGATGACGATAGGATGGATTCGTCTGGGCGTCCAGATAGGAAAAATCAAATGTTCAGCCAAATTGTACGTCATTGACGTGAACACTACGTATCACATGATCATAGGGAGAGCTTGGATTCATCGCTTCACGCAGTCCCCTCGACAGCTCACCAGGTGATGAAGGCTATCTGGAACGATAGAATAGTGGAGATACCAGCTTTGGTAAACCCTTTCAATTTAGACGAGGCGCACCTCACTGAAGCAGTGTGGTTTACTGAAATGGCGGACGAGCAAACGCCAGGGCCGTTTAATCCGACTCCCTTGCCTCGATGGGAAGACATCGAGGATCAATCACTAGCGGGAGTGATGGTGACAAGGGAGGACACCAAGTAAAAGTTGTCTGCGCGAGAGGAGGCACCGCAGGACGCCTATCAAAAGAAGAACGTTTACACTCTGAAAAGAGTAGTAAAACATGATCCCGCGGGCAAAGAGATGGAAAGCTTCTACTCTAATGGGAATAATGCCACCGCATATGAAATCGAGCGTGTCATGGAAGTAGACAAGCCGACACCAGACATTGTGGAGGATAAGCTAAAAGAGGCGCCTGAATGTATGGAGGATAAGCCGAAACCTCAAAAGCAGGAGCTGAAGGAAGTATTCCAGAGCCCATACGAAGAAAATAAGAGGCTCGTCTTTCTGAGTGCAGACCTCATCAGCTAGGAAGAAGCAAGATTGCTGCAGCTACTGACTGAATACAAAGACGTGTTCGCCTGGGAATACGATGAAATGCCTGGCCTGGACACCAGCATCACCATGCACAGGTTGGATGTAATCCCAGGATCTAAACCGGTAAAACAAAGCACAAGAAGCTTCTGGCCGGAGATAAACGTGAAAATCAAGCAAGAAATTGTCAAGCTACTGACTGCCAGGTTCATCGAGCCAAATCATCATCCCACATGGTTGGCTAACATTGTTCCTGTGGTAAAGAAGAATGGGCAGCTTCGCATTTGTGTAGATTTCAGAGATCTCAACTGCTTCTGCCCCAAGGACGATTTTCCGCTGCCCACCATCGATCTGCGCATTGATTCGACTGCGGGTCATCGTATGTTCAGCTTCATGGATGGTTTCAGCGGGTACAATCAGATCAAAATGGACCCTGAGGATGCACGAAAAACCGCGTTCATCACGCCAGTGGGATTCTTTAATTACACGGTTATGCCGTTTGGGCTAAAAAACGCGGGCGCGACTTACCAGCGAGCAATGATGGCTCTGTTTCACGACATAATGCACAAAGAAGTGGAGTTTTATGTTGATGAATTGGTTGTCAAGTCCAAAGAGGAAGCGGACCATTTGGGGGACCTGCGGAAAGTATTTGAAAGATGCAGAAGTTTTCAGCTAAAGATGAACCCCATGAAGTGTGCATTCTGAGTGACCTCAGGGAAGTTCTTGGGATGTGTGATACATCGCCAGGGCATCGAGCCCGATCCCGCAAAGGTATTACCCATCACTAGCATGACGGCACCACACGATCAAAGCGCTCTGAAAACATTCTTGGGGAAGTTATCTTACCTGCGAAGGTTCATCCCAGCAATCGCAGAAATAACCTTCTGCTTCAGCGATCTCCTCAAGAAGAATGATGTATACAATTGGACCGCGGAACATGAGGCCGCATTCGGGAGGTTAAAGGACTTGCTGACATCGCAAAGGGTAATGATCGCACCACAGCTTGGATCGCCGCTTTTGCTGTATCTGACGTCGACAAAGAGGTCTATAGGGGCACTTTTGGCTCAGGAATATGAAGGGCAAGAAAGGCCGATTTACTATATTTCTTGCATAGTGCAACCATCCAAATCAAGGTACACAGATATCAAACGTCGTTGCGTTGCCCTATTCTTCGTAATAGAAAAGTTGAAGCACTACTTCGCCTCGCACAAAGTGGTGGTGGTTACAAAGAGCGACCCCATACGGTACCTCTTGACTCATACCTCTCCCGGCGGAAGATTGGCAAAATGGTATATGACCATTTCCCAATACGACATCACGTGCGTTCGACCGGGGGCAATCAAATCACAAGCAGTGGCGGATCTGCTGGCACAGTTCCCGGATAACAGCTACGAGCCCATGATCGAGGAGGAACTAGAGGGACCCGAGATCTATGCAGTCGATTTACCTTACTGGACGCTTTATTTTGATGGATCGTCAACAAGGAAAGGTGGAGGAATTGGAATCTTTTTGACTAAGCCGGATGGGGAGGTCATCCAAATGTCCACAAAACTCGATTTCGCAGTCACCAACAATGAAGCGGAGTATGAGGCTCTCATCGCAGGCCTCCGTGCAGCTAGGGCACTGGAATTAAGCAATTTGACGGTTATTGGGGATTCCAAGTTAATCGTCAAACAAGCTTCAGGCGAGTACGGATTAAAAGAGGTAAATCTGTTGCCCTACCGGACTTTGGTGCAGAAGCTGGTACAACAATTCTGCTATGTCAGGTACGAGCACACACCTAGAGCAGATAATCGGCATGCTGATGCTTTGGCCACTCTGGGATCTAAAGTTAGTGCGGATAAGTGCCCTGCGAGAATCTTGATTGAAGTTCGAATGTCATCGACATTGACAGAGGACGCATGCGAGGATGAGTTCATGGATGATGCAGACTGGAGAAAACCGATATTACACGCCATAGCCGAAGGAACGAGCAAAGTGTTGGAATAGATGCCCTACAGGCAATCTAGTTTAGTATGAATTTATTTGTGGCCAGACATTCATTTATTATTTATTGGATATTTAATATAATGAAGTCCTTAGATTTAGAATTGTGTTGTTTATCTTAAATATACCTAGTCCAGTATAATGATTAATGGGACAATCATCTATAGACTAGTATGGGGTTGGATTGATATGGAGATATCATGATCCAACACATAGGTGTGCATTAGGGGTAATGTTGCACTGGATTGACCCATCTCCGAGAAGGCTACATACATGTTATGTTGAGTCACAAGCGCTTCTCGCGGTGCAATGGTATTGTCATCCTTAGACTTGAAGTCACTAGATATTCTAGTTGTGGATTATTGTGATTTTGGTAGCGTTAAACGCTACACCGTAACTGGGTAGTTATAAAGGCGTGTACTGGATACAATAAGAAGCAAGCTTAGAGATCGTTGTGGACGTAGATAGAATTTGTCCCTCCCTCATAACGGGAGCAAATATCCTAGGCCACTCGAGGGATAGTGCTTATAGAATGTCTGGCCAGACTCAAATAAATCAATATGGGATATTGATGTTATTTGCACGAATAAGGCTATTCCCATGGATCGAGAAACTATGGATTGGATATACGAGTGTGACTTGTATGTCTTGTGTCCAATCCGGATATAGAGACAAAGGGATGATACAATTACTTGTACAAAGGTTGTCAAGATGACTATTCTATTAGTTGGCTAGAATGGATGTTTTGCTAGAAACCGCTCCATATTAGCAAATAGTTGCTACCAACTAGATAGAACCTATGGGGTCACACGCTATATAGAGTTGAAATAGATTTGGGAATTAATTAATTGGATTAATTAATTAGAAGGATCACTTTGCAAAACCTTGCAAACTTAGTAGGGACTAATTTGCAAGGAAGGGACTAAATTGAATTCTAGTAGGACTAGAATAAGTATTTTAGGTAGTTGGCAAGGAGTTGTTGGACTATATAAAGGACCTTCCTTCCTTTCTTTCCACAAATTATGCACATTATTGAACATAACAAGAGTGGGAGAGAACAAAAGGAGAGAGAGCAAGCAAACAAGAGGAGCCCGACCGCCCCTCTTGTCGCTGCCCGTCCCGTCGGCCACAAGGAGTCCGAGAGCCCCCTTTTGGTCTCGTTTTGCGTGATTTTTCTTCCTCTTCCTCTTTCCGGGCTAGCACCAAGGACTTGGGAGATCTAGGATCAACTCGAGGCGTGGATCAACCATAGAGAACGTGACACAATTCGCGTTTGAAGTCATCAAAGGAGAACCCTAAGGTGTGTTATTGATTTCTTCCTTTACCATCGTTATGTCTCTTGACTTGTGATCCTTGGAGGGTTTTGCATGGTTATTTTTGTTTCCGTTGCGCATCCATGATTCAAAAACCAACAGTGGTATCAGAGCCACAGGTCGTAGAGCATAAACGTGGTTTATGTGTTACGTTTTAGTTGTTTTACACCTTAATTTGATTGTTTATCGCGTAAAACAAGACAAATCAAGCATGGGATGCAATTTGTCAATGATTTATCATAACAAGATCTAATTTTTGCATTAGATGCATGAATTAGTGAGTTTGAGAAATTTTAGGATCTTAGATCTAGGTTTTGGGCATCCTTGGGGAAGAAGGAGTTCTCCCAAAACAAGGAAACAACCAAACTTGGGCACCAAGCAAGGGAGTTGTTTCGGAAACAACTCCCTCAAGGAGGTTCGGCCCCCTAGGGGACCGCCCCTCTTGCTTGCCGCCCAAGATTGGCCGCCCTAGGGGCCGGGCGGCCCTAACCCGCGGCCTAGGCGTGTGGGTTATGGGCCGGCCCGGCCCTAGGGCCTTGTGGTTCACCTTATTGGGCCCGGACAATTTGAATGTTGGGCCCATGGACCGTTTTTGTAACACCCCCAAAACTGCCAAGCCGGAAGTCCGAAAAGGCCGACCCGGTAGCCCAGGGATGTCACTCCGTACCCGAGATTAAACCCGGATACAAGGAGATTTTATAACAGAATATCCAAACCAAATCCATAAAAATATTTAATTGAAACTTTAAAACTTATCTCGCCGCAAATATGGGCATTATTCCAATCTAAAATTCAACTAAATAAAACAAAACGACTCTAGATGTGAAATTTAAATTACTAGAGTGATGTGTCTCGATTTTACCCAAAGCCATGCTTCCACCTAAACATGTGGTGCAGAATTAAAAAGAAACACCACAGTTTCCAAAGTCAGCTGAAAATACTGAGTAAGCAACACCCAAGCATGTAAACAGATTATGAAGCAGTTTAAAAACGACACATGAGTTTGAAGAGTAAAGAATTTGAGTAAGAGTATAAGTATGAAATAAGAATTCACAAATATTTTCCTTTACCACTTCACTTGTGGGGAAACATTCCCAAACTCTTTTTACTTTAGTATCTCCATTGGGGAAACATTCCCAAACTTCCTCATACGTCCAATCGGGACTTCCAATTCTCAATCATAAAGGTCCATCATTCAGAAAACATATATTACCATGTTGACACGGGGAAGATCTACTAATAACTGGCTACCAGACCATAAGTGTCGACACCCCTCTAAGACTTCTTGCGGCCAGAGAGGTAAGTACTGGAGCGAACTCGGGGCGGTTGCGACCGAGCAAAATAAATAAAGTGGGTCGAGAGACGTAGTCCACATCGACCAAAGCTCAAAATATTGATCCCCGGTACAACAATTCCACTTTACGTATTTACGTCTTATTAATTTATCATGTGATGGTAGTGATAGAATCACCTTTGTAAAATCAGTAAACTTTCTCAAATCAACAGTTCAAGTAGATATTCAAATTTTGAGACAATAAATCACAAAAGCAGTTTAGACACGAAAGAAGATATGGGCGCTAGGCCTGGCATGTTTACTTACCTTGAATCTCAAGAAAAAGTAATTCACGTCCTAGAAATACTTGACGTATCCTTCGTCAACGAATTTGTCGCCTACAAATTTAATAATATCCTAATCAACACATTGCACACGAAGTCCTATAGGTAAATGAAATAAATCCCTTACTAACTCTCCCCAACCTGGCTAACGTCAACAACCATTTTTTTATAATAAAATACGCTTTATAAAGTTAACGTTTATTATTCGTAAAAACATACTAGGCTATAATTATATAAATATAACTTATAAGATTAGATAAACTATCATTTTTATTATTTAGAGTAGAGAAGCATATTATTTTATCCCAAAAACACTTTTAATCAAAATAGTAGTTTTTCATAACCAAACAAGCCTTAGTAGAGAATAAAGGTTATAAACTAACTAACTTTTATTTAAAAGAAATAACAAATCTATTTGAAGAAAATAACTTATTCTAATTTGTAATAAACTTATAAAAATAAATAGGAAGAAAAATATACTTTTATTTTGGAGTGAAGATGAGTAAAAAAGATGATTTTAAACTTGTATAAAAAGAATTGTCTCCTAAGAGATTCGAACTTGGAACCTATCCCCCACATACACCCGAGGTTTAAGTGCTACCAACTAACCACTAGGCCAGGCCCCCACTTGTTCTCTCTCACTTCCAACTATTATTATTAACCAACTAACTAGACTGTTTAGTGAAAAAAAAACAAAACAACACAAAACAAAAGAAGAGAGAGAGAGACGGGTTTTCTCTTCATACCCGACCAGAGAGAGTGACGGGTTGATGATGGTGAGGCCGATGGTGGCGGCGGTGAGGCGGGCAGAGGGCGGCGGCGCGGTGGCGGTGCCGGCGGCGGCTGCGGCGGCGTCGGCGGGCCGCGGCGGCGGCGGTGGGCAGCCCGTCGGGTGAGAGAGAGAGAGAGATTGGGTGAGAGAGAGAGAGAGATTGGGTGAGAGAGAGAGAGAAATTGAAGGAGAGATTGAGTGCTATGAATTTGTATGAGAATTGCTCTGAGATTGGGGGGTTTATATAGGCTAGAGGGTGAAGAATTCAACCTCCATGAGGAAACCCACTTTGAAAACTTCGATTTTGAATCGGGACCAAAAATTGGCGAAATTGGGTTGCTTGATGCTAAATTATCGAGCCTTGATGAGTTTAAATCGAATAGGGAGTGATTTGGGACAAACTTCAACGAATTTGGTGAAGATTCGGAGTGGTAATGGTGGTGTTCGGGTTGGAGTAGTACTCTTCCATCCATGGAAGAGTTGGAGGAAGAAGATGACTATTTTTAGGGTAAAAGACACTTTCACCCCACTAACTTTAGGCTTAGTACAACCACTACCCCCAAGTTCAATTAAAAGACACTATATAAGTTAAGAATAAATACATAAAAGCACCTAGGTAGTTTATAACATTAAAATTAACTTTCTAAATAATAACAACTACTACCCAAACTTATACTTATGTCATATTGACACCAAATAATATCTTTAAATATAATAGTAGCATATTAACACCCAATATTTATAATAATATTATATTAACACTCAATAATTTCATAAAATAACCGTTTCAACATATTAACACTTAATATTATCTAAAAATACTTGTTTCTAAATAACGGGGTATTACATCCTTCCCCACTTAAAGAAACTTCGTCCTCGAAGTTGAAACCACATTCTAAACGACCCTCAACTAAGAGTCTCCATTCTAGGGTATAACTACCAAATGCAACCTAATGTCACGCACGATGAGCAATATTCTATAACGATGTACTAGAATGATGTACTTAAAATCTGAAGGGTTACATCCTTCCCCCCTTAGAGAAGTGACGTCCTCGGAACTCAAAATATCTCGTCAAAAAGGTGAGGACACTTTCATCCTCATACCATCCCTCGCTTCACATGTTGCCTCTCAAAGATGTGGTCTACTAGCTATAATCCTACATTATAACCTATTGTATCATCCATACAATACTATAAAGTATAAATAAACAAATAAATACAATACATGGCATGTAATGAGCAACTAATCAAGTAATATAACACATTGATCATCAAACAATTAGTTTCACATAACAACCCTATCCAAGACTACCCAAATTCCCAACGGCTTGTCAAATTCTAAGTTCTTTCCCTATGTCCATTTTAAATTTCCTTACAGGTTTTAAATTTCCCTTTTGGATAACCTGGCTCTGATACCAACTGTAACACCCCCAAAACTGCCAAGCCGGAAGTCCGAAAAGGCCGACCCGGTAGCCCAGGGATGTCACTCCGTACCCGAGATTAAACCCGGATACAAGGAGATTTTATAACAGAATATCCAAACCAAATCCATAAAAATATTTAATTGAAACTTTAAAACTTGTCTCGCCACAAATATGGGCATTATTCCAATCTAAAATTCAACTAAATAAAACAAAACGACTCTAGATGTGAAATTTAAATTACTAGAGTGATGTGTCTCGATTTTCCCCAAAGCCATGCTTCCACCTAAACCTGTGGTGCAGAATTAAAAAGAAACACCACAGTTTCCAAAGTCAGCTGAAAATACTGAGTAAGCAACACCCAAGCATGTAAACAGATTATGAAGCAGTTTAAAAACGACACATGAGTTTGAAGAGTAAAGAATTTGAGTAAGAGTATAAGTATGAAATAAGAATTCACAAATATTTTCCTTTACCACTTCACTTGTGGGGAAACATTCTCAAACTCTTTTTACTTTAGTATCTCCATTGGGGAAACATTCCCAAACTTCCTCATACGTCCAATCGGGACTTCCAATTCTCAATCATAAAGGTCCATCATTCAGAAAACATATATTACCATGTTGACACGGGGAAGATCTACTAATAACTGGCTACCAGACCATAAGTGTCGACACCCCTCCAAGACTTCTTGCGGCCAGAGAGGTAAGTACTGGAGCGAACTCGGGGCGGTTGCGACCGAGCAAAATAAATAAAGTGGGTCGAGAGACGTAGTCCACATCGACCAAAGCTCAAAATATTGATCCCCGGTACAACTATTCCACTTTACGTATTTACGTCTTATTAATTTATCATGTGATGGTAGTGATAGAATCACCTTTGTAAAATCAGTAAACTTTCTCAAATCAACAGTTCAAGTAGATATTCAAATTTTGAGACAATAAATCACAAAAGCAGTTTAGACACGAAAGAAGATATGGGCGCTAGGCCTGGCATGTTTACTTACCTTGAATCTCAAGAAAAAGTAATTCACGTCCTAGAAATACTTGACGTATCCTTCGTCAACGAATTTGTCGCCTACAAATTTAATAATATCCTAATCAACACATTGCACACGAAGTCCTATAGGTAAATGAAATAAATCCCTTACTAACTCTCCCCAACCTTGCTAACGTCAACAACCATTTTTTTATAATAAAATACGCTTTATAAAGTTAACGTTTATTATTCGTAAAAACATACTAGGCTATAATTATATAAATATAACTTATAAGATTAGATAAACTATCATTTTATTATTTAGAGTAGAGATGCATATTATTTTATCCCAAAAACACTTTTAATCAAAATAGTAGTTTTTCATAACCAAACAAGCCTTAGTAGAGAATAAAGGTTATAAACTAACTAACTTTTATTTAAAAGAAATAACAAATCTATTTGAAGAAAATAACTTATTCTAATTTGTAATAAACTTATAAAAATAAATAGAAAGAAAAATATACTTTTATTTTGGAGTGAAGATGAGTAAAAAAGATGATTTTAAACTTGTATAAAAAGAATTGTCTCCTAAGAGATTCGAACTTGGAACCTATCCCCCACATACACCCGAGGTTTAAGTGCTACCAACTAACCACTAGGCCAGGCCCCCACTTGTTCTCTCTCACTTCCAACTATTATTATTAACCAACTAACTAGACTGTTTAGTGAAAAAAAAACAAAACAACACAAAACAAAAGAAGAGAGAGAGAGGCGGGTTTTCTCTTCATACCCGACCAGAGAGAGTGACGGGTTGATGATGGTGAGGCCGATGGTGGCGGCGGTGAGGCGGGCAGAGGGCGACGGCGCGGTGGCGGTGCCGGCGGCGGCTGCGGCGGCGTCGGCGGGCTGCGGCGGCGGCGGTGGGCAGCCCGTCGGGTGAGAGAGAGAGAGAGATTGGGTGAGAGAGAGAGAGAGAGATTGGGTGAGAGAGAGAGAGAAATTGAAGGAGAGATTGAGAGCTATGAATTTGTATGAGAATTGCTCTGAGATTAGGGGGTTTATATAGGCTAGAGGGTGAAGAATTCAACCTCCATGAGGAAACCCACTTTGAAAACTTCGATTTTGAATCGGGACCAAAAATTGGCGAAATTGGGTTGCTTGATGCTAAATTATCGAGCCTTGATGAGTTTAAATCGAATAGGGAGTGATTTGGGACAAACTTCAACGAATTTGGTGAAGATTCGGAGTGGTAATGGTGGTGTTCGGGTTGGAGTAGTACTCTTCCATCCATGGAAGAGTTGGAGGAAGAAGATGACTATTTTTAGGGTAAAAGACACTTTCACCCCACTAACTTTAGGCTTAGTACAACCACTACCCCCAAGTTCAATTAAAAGACACTATATAAGTTAAGAATAAATACATAAAAGCACCTAGGTAGTTTATAACATTAAAATTAACTTTCTAAATAATAACAACTACTACCCAAACTTATACTTATGTCATATTGACACCAAATAATATCTTTAAATATAATAGTAGCATATTAACACCCAATATTTATAATAATATTATATTAACACTCAATAATTTCATAAAATAACCGTTTCAACATATTAACACTTAATATTATCTAAAAATACTTGTTTCTAAATAACGGGGTATTACATCCTTCCCCACTTAAAGAAACTTCGTCCTCGAAGTTGAAACCACATTCTAAACGACCCTCAACTAAGAGTCTCCATTCTAGGGTATAACTACCAAATGCAACCTAATGTCACGCACGATGAGCAATATTCTATAACGATGTACTAGAATGATGTACTTAAAATCTGAAGGGTTACAGTTTTAACCCTAGAAATCCTAAAATCAATTAAAATTGACCAAGCACGTTAAAATTGGATTTTAACTATTTATGTGCAATTCGCATGGTGATTGGATATGGCCTTAGGATGTGGTTTGATGTGGATGTTTAATTTTGTGGTTTGGTTTTACGGCCTGCGAGCTGATCAATTAATTGTAATAATTAATTAGGGTTTATGGCCTGCGTGCCATTTTTACTCTCAACTTGTGAGATTTATTTTATTTAGTATAGAAGTTAGCTAGTGCTAGATAAAGTAGATTGTTAGCCAAGATTGAAGAAAAGAAGCCCAAAGCCAAAGGAGCCACAAATGATGGAGCAAGGAGCATGGAGCATTTCACATAACTATGAAGAATGGACCAAAAGATCAAGACGCACGGAGATGTGTTTGTTTTAGGGTTCATAGATAATTCCATTGGCTTGGAATTATCTTAGTCTAGAAAAGGACATATCCACATAACGTTTAATTTCTGTTTTGTGGTTGTTTACTTTATTGTCTTATTATTGTGTGGTTGGTGTATGGATGATGCATGCAATTAGGATAATAAGATAATTAGACAACCCGGATCTATTATTTGGAGTTGTGCCCAAACTCAAATAGATAGATTAATTGATTTTGATCAACAAAACAATTAAAATTGAATTTAAAATCCCTCAAAATTCAAATATTGTGTTCTTGCCTTCTCGTTATTTAAACACTCATAATCATCATTATTTATCAAGTTCGTGCGTGCCAAAGCATGGCAACTTGGTTCATAATGGTGGAATGCGATGGCACGTAACAATGTGCAATTGTTTAAATAAGAGGTTGAACACAACTGGGCTATTAATATGATTAAGAAACCTAGAGGCAATCAATTGGGATTATCCATATGGATGGATAAATAAGGAGTTATTTGCGCAATTGAAGCAAGAGTTGCATATGGGATGCAATTGGAATTGTTCCTACCTAAAGTAGTCGAATTATGGGTGACTTGCCAAAGCAAGCTCATAAGGAGGTGAAACATGGATCTTGGCCCACTAGAAAATATAAGGATATTTTCCGCATTAATATCTTGAGGGTTATTAATCCGTAGTAAAATAGTGGGAGTTATATTTGATAAACTAGCCATTATTGAATATAGTCAAAAATTCACAAATACTAAAACTTGCGTATTTCCTTTTGTAGAATTCCAAATGGCAAACAACTCATCGAGTTCACAATATTCCCTACGATCTGTCCTTGAGAAGGACAAGCTCTCTGGAACCAACTTTCTTGATTGGTACAGAAACTTGAGAATTGTTCTCAAGCAAGAGAAGAAACTGTACACAATAGAGGAGCAAGTTCCAGTAGGTCCAGAGAACCAAACACCAGCTGCCCTAAAGGCGTATCAAAAGCGTGTTGATGACGCTAATGATGCGGCCTGCCTTATGCTATGCACCATGACTTCTGAGCTTCATAAGCAACACGAAAACATGAATGCTGTCGATATGATCGAGCATCTGAAGCAGCTCTTCCAAGAGCAGGCAAGGGTAGAGAGGTATGAGGTCTCTAAGGCACTGTTCAAGTGTCATCTGGCAGAAGGGAACCCGGTGGGACCCCATGTACTCCGTATGATCAGGTACTTGTAGAATCTCGCCCGACTGGGTTCCCGGTCGGCCAAGAGTTGGCAACCGATCTCGTGTTGCAATCGTTGCCCGAGAGTTATGGACAGTTCATCATGAACTATAACATGAACGAGATCGTGAAACCACTGCCAGCTTTACTCAATATGTTGAGGACAGCTGAATAGAGCATCAACAAAGGAAAGGGCAAGGCCATTATGATGGTACAGAAAGGAAAGGGCAAAAGGTTTGCCTCATCCTCCAAGGACAAAGGCAAGTCAGTTGCCAAGTCCAAGGAACCTGCCCTTAAGCCTGTTGGTGGCATTGCCAAAAGTGTGACTAAAGGTGAGTGTCACTACTGCAGTAAGCCTGGACACTGGAGGAGGAACTGTCCAAAATATCTGGAGGACAAGAGGCTTGGAATAGTGATTCCACCACCACCAGGTATTTTTGTAGTGGATGTCAATTTAACTGTCTCTACATCATGGGTATTAGATACTGGATGTGGATCTCATATTTGTCGAAATATGCAGGATCTAAAGAGAAGTAGAAGATTGGCTAAAGGAGAGGTAGATCTACGCGTTGGGAATGGAGCAAAGGTTGTTGCGTTGGCCATAGGCGTGTGCGAGCTATCTCTGACTTCAGGATTAGTTTTAGAATTAAATAATTGCTATTTTGTGCCTGCTATGAGCAGAAACATTATGGTTTTATTATTTCAATAAAGAACAATTGTTGTTCCTTTTATTTAAATAATATTCACTATTTTAGTGCGCAATTATTTAATGGACTGTATGTCCTTGATCTAAGCAATCCTGTCTACAACATTAATACCAAGTGGATTAAAATAAATGATTTAAATCCTGCTTATTTATGGCACTGTCGTTTAGGCCACATAAATGAGAAACGTGTATCTAGACTCCATAAAGATGGATTACTAGACTCATTTGATTTTGAACCATATGAGACATGTGAGGCTTGTTTATTGGGAAAAAGGACAAAGTCCCCTTTCAATAAGAAAGGTGAGAGGACTAGTGAGCAATTGCCGCTCATACATACCGCTGTGTGTGGGCCATTTGCCACGCCTGCCAGGGGTGGTTATGTCTACTTCATTACATTTACTGATGATTACAGTAGATATGGATTTGTGTACCTCATGAGGGCAAAATCCGAATCCATTGAAGTGTTAAAAGAATTCAAGAATGAAGTAGATAAGCAGCTTGGCAAAAGTATCAAGGCTCTACGATCAGATCGTGGAGGAGAATACTTAAGCCAAGAGTTTGACGACTATCTTAGAGAGTGTGTGATCGTGTCCCAACTCACTCCACCCGGAACGCCACAATGGAATGGCGTGTCTGAGAGGAGGAATCGAACCCTATTGGATATGGTTCGATCTATGATGTGTCAAACCGATCTTCCATTATCATTTTGGTGCTACGCTCTATTAAGTGCAGCTTTCACAATTAACCGTGTTCCATCTAAATCAGTCATGAAGACACCATATGAGATGTGGAGTGGGAGGCGTCCCACACTGTCGTTCATGAGGATTTGGGGCTGCGATGTCTATGTAAAATGTTTACAATCAGACAAGCTAGGGCCGAAATCGGATAAGTGTAAATTTGTGGGGTACCCTAAGGAAACTAAGGGATACTACTTCTACAATCCAACCGAGAACAAAGTGTTTGTTGCTCGGACCGGCGTGTTTCTAGAAAGAGAGTTTGTCTCCAAAGAAGCAAGTGGGAGGAATGTAGAACTTGAATAGGTTCAAGAACCACAAATCACTGAACCGATTATGGAACATGAACAGGAACCACAAGCAGTTGTGGAGCAACCTAGTCATGTAACACAAGAGCTTCGTAGATCTAGTAGAGTGCGCCAGGAACCCGAGAGGTATGGACTTCTCGTGACCGATTTCGATGACACGATGCTCATAGATAATGAGCCTACTACCTATGAGGAGACCATGAATGGCCCAGACTCTCAGAAGTGGCTAGAAGCCATGAGATCCGAGATGGAATCCATGTATACCAACAAAGTATGGACTTTGGTGGAACCACCCGATGGGGCGCGGCCCATAGGGTGCAAGTGGGTCTTCAAGAAGAAGATCGACACGGATGGTAATGTGATTACCTATAAGGGTCGATTGGTGGCTAAAGGATTCAGGCAGATTCATGGTATTGACTATGATGAAACCTTTTCACCAGTCGCTATGACCAAATCCACCCGAATCCTACTTGCGATTGCAGCATACCACGACTATGAGATTTGGCAGATGGATGTCAAAACAGCATTCCTTTATGGGAATCTCCTCGAGGACGTGTATATGATACAGTCGGAGGGTTTTGAGGATCCAAAGCAAGCCAACAAAGTCTGTAAGCTGCAACGATCCATTTATGGATTGAAGCAAGCTTCTAGGAGTTGGAATCGACGTTTTGATGAAGTGGTCAAAGAGTTTGGCTTCATCAGAAACGAAGATGAGTCTTGTGTCTACAAGAAGGTTAGTGGGAGCTCTGTAGCTTTTCTGGTCTTGTACGTGGATGACATACTACTCATTGGAAACGACGTTCCCATGCTAGAATCTGTTAAAGATTGGATAAGGAAGTGTTTCTCAATGAAGGACTTAGGGGAAGCAGCCTATATACTTGGTATAAAGATCTATAGAGATAGATCTAAGAGGTTGCTAGGCCTAAGTCAAAGTAAATATATTGACAAGGTGTTGAAATGGTTCAACATGCAAGATTCCAAGAAGGGATTCTTGCCCATGTCACATGGAATCACTCTTTCAAAGAGTGGTTGTCCTTCCAATGAGATTGAGAAGGAACGCATGAGTAGAATACCCTATGCCTCGGCCATAGGATCTATCATGTACGCCATGTTATGTACTAGACCAGATGTGTCATATGCCTTGAGTATGACAAGAAGATACCAATCCAATCCAGGTGAGAGTCACTGGATTGCAGTCAAGAATATCCTAAAGTACTTGAGAAAAACTAAGGATGCTTTCTTGATATTTGGCGGTGAGGAAGAGTTGCGTGTAAAGGGTTACACTGATGCAAGCTTCCAAACCGACAGAGATGACTTTAGATCACAGTCGGGATATGTGTTTTGCCTGAATGGAGCAACGGTGAGCTGGAAGAGTTCCAAGCAAGAGACGGTAGCTGATTCTACAACAAAGGATGAGTACATTGCTGCAAATGGCGCAGCAAAGGAAGTTGTTTGGATCATAAAGTTTGTTTCTGAACTTGGTGTGGTTCCTAGCATTGCGGATCCAGTCGAGTTGTACTGTGACAGCACAAGGGTGATCGCGCAATCAAAGGAACCCAGGTCGCACCAGAAGTCCAAGCACGTGCTCAGGAATTTTCATCTGATTCGAGATATTATCGATAGAGGAGACGTTCGGATATGCAAGATTCCTACAGATGAGAATCTGTCAGACCCGCTTACAAAGCCGCTCGCGCAGTGGAAGCATGAAGGGCACACTAGGAGTATGGGCATACGAGATGCGCCAGATTGGCTCTAGTGCAAGTGGGAGACTGTTGGAATAGATGCCCTAGAGGCAATCTAGTTTAGTATGAATTTATTTGTGGCTAGACATTCATTTATTATTTATTGGATATTTAATATAATGAAGTCCTTAGATTTACAATTGTGTTGTTTATCTTAAATATCCCTAGTCCAGTATAATGATTAATGGGACAATCATCTATAGACTAGTATGGGGTTGGATTGATATGGAGATATCACGATCCAACACATAGGTGTGCATTAGGGGTAATGTTGCACTGGATTGACCCATCTCCGAGAAGGCTATATACATGTTATGTTGAGTCACAAGCGCTTCTCGCGGTCCAATGGTATTGTCATCCTTAGACTTGAAGTCACTAGATATTCTAGTTGTGGATTATTGTGATTTTGGTAGCGTTAAACGCTACACCGTAACTGGGTAGTTATAAAGGCGTGTACTGGATACAATAAGAAGCAAGCTTAGAGATCGTAGTGGACGTAGATAGAATTTGTCCCTCCATCATAACGGGAGCAAATATCCTAGGCCACTTGAGGGATAGTGCTTATAAAATGTCTGGCCAGACTCAAATAAATCAATATGGGATATTGATGTTATTCGCACGAATAAGGCTATTCCCATGGATCGAGAAACTATGGATTGGATATACGAGTGTGACTTGTATGTCTCGTGTCCAATCCGGATATAGAGACAAAGGGATGAGACAATTACTTGTACAAAGGTTGTCAAGATGACTATTCTATTAGTTGGCTAGAATGGATGTTTTGCTAGAAACCGCTCCATATTAGCAAATAGTTGCTACCAACTAGATAGAACCTATGGGGTCACACGCTATATAGAGTTGAAATAGATTTGGGAATTAATTAATTGGATTAATTAATTAGAAGGATCACTTTGCAAAACCTTGCAAACTTAGTAGGGACTAATTTGCAAGGAAGGGACTAAATTGAATTCTAGTAGGACTAGAATAAGTCCTTTAGGTAGTTGGCAAGGAGTTGTTGGACTATATAAATGACCTTCCTTCCAACAACTTATGCTCATTATTGAACATAACAAGAGTGGGAGAGAACAAAAGGAGAGAGAGCAAGCAAACAAGAGGAGCCCGACCGCCCCTCTTGCCGCCGCCCGTCCCGTCGGCCACAAGGAGGCCGAGAGCCCCCTTTTGGTCTCGTTTTGCGTGATTTTTCTTCCTCTTCCTCTTTCCGGGCTAGCACAAAGGACTTGGGAGATCTAGGATCAACTCTAGGCGTGGATAAACCATAGAGAACGTGACACAATTCGCGTTTGAAGTCATCAAAGGAGAACCCTAAGGTGTGTTATTGATTTCTTCCTTTACCATCGTTATGTCTCTTGACTTGTGATCCTTGGAGGGTTTTGCATGGTTATTTTTGTTTCCGTTGTGCATCCATGATTCAAAACCCAACACAAAGAAAATTGGGCATCCACTAAGGGGTACTGCATACATGATAACACTCTCTACTACTAAGGTCCAGGAGGAATACTCATGCGATGCGTCTCACAGTAGGAGGGGCAAGCACTATTGGAAAAGATTCACCAACACACTTGCGGAGAAAGTGAGCTGTCAATCTATCGAAAAGCCCAAAGGTATGGATTCACTGGCCGGACATGTCAACGGTTGCCGCGATAATTCAAGGGAATTGCGAAAGCTGCGCATTGATCAGGGTTTCTTTAACAATTGCCTTGGTCGATGATGGCACGGATTGGAGGAAGCCACTCTTCAATTTTCTCACAGAAGTAATCGAGCCCGAGCAAAGCAAGGAAGCAGAGAAACTGAAAAGAAAGGCAGCCCGGTACGTAGTACAAGAAAACATACTCTGGCGAAGGGGTCACGAGGGTAATTTACTTCGATGCCTAGATAGCAAGGAAGCGCAAGAGGTGATGGATCTCTCTCACCAAGTAGAGCATCATGGAGGCGTGAAACTATGCAGACAGCTCCTCACAGTTGGCTATTTCTGGCCCACCATGGAGGCAGATTGCCGCACTAAAGTAAGGAGATGCCAGGAATGTCAATTCAAGGGCAACCTCGTACACGCCCCTGCCGTAGATCTACACGCGTTGGGGACACCATGGCCATTACACACTTGGGCTCTAGATTTTGCTGGCCCCATTCGACCAGCCTCACATGGGAACCAGCTCATCCTCACCGCGACCGAGCTATTTACTAAGTGGGTGGAGGCAATACCGCTCAAGACAGCTAATGCGCTAGCTGTGGTCCATTTTGTCCAAGAAAACATCATATACAGGTTCGGAATCCCCAATACAATTCTTTCGGATAATGGCACACCTTTTGTATATCGTCAAGTAGCCGCAAAACTAGCGGAGTACAACATAAGGCAGGTCTGTTCCACTCCTTATTATCCAAAAGGGAATCGTCAAGCGGAAGCGACCAACAAGACACTGCTAAGAATCCTGAGCAAGATGGTCGCAGACGATCACAAGAAATGGGCCGATTCTTTGAACATAGAATTGTGGGCATATCGAACTTCGCCGAGGACTCCCACAGAAGTCTCCCCGTTCCTTTTATGCTATGGAGCTGAAGCTGTTGTACCGGCGGAGGTGAAAATCAACTCTGCGAGATTGGCCTTTCATGCACAATATGACAATCAACGCGACCATGACTTGATCTTATTGGAGGAAAAGCGAGAGCAAGCCAAGCGGGCTAACAAACGGTACAAGGAGAGGATCGCTCGCGCATACAACAAAACAGTCCAACATCGAGACTTCGCGGTTGGGGACCTGGTTTTGCGCGCTTCAGATCATTGCATGCGGGAGGCAGCCCATCCAAAGTTCGCAGCCAACTGGGAAGGACCATTCAAAGTTAAAGAAGTCTTTGACAGTGGTTACTGCAAAATACAGAGGCTACATGGGACTGCCACAACCCCAAGCTCAGTCAATATGTGCTGGATTAAGAAGTATTATCCTTAACCTCTCTCTTTGCATACATCAGATTACAATGTCTATTTACGTCTAGTATTCTGATAGACTCATGCGTTGTTCCTCCCATATGAGGGATTTGTAATCTTGCCTCTCCCATATGAGGGACTTGTAATCTTGCCTCTCCCATATGAGGGACTTGTAATCTTGCCTCTCCCATATGAGGGTGCTTATAATAAAAGAATTCTCCCAAATGAGAAGAATTTTATTACTTTAGTTGTCTTTCATCGTTTTATTTACTTCTCTGTTTATTTACAACAAAAGCCTGTCTGCTGAGATAGCAGCAATATTCAAAAATGATCTTAAGTGATCCCAAAGCCTATCTGCCGAGGTAGCAGCAATGATCAAACGCGATCTTAAATGATCCCCAAAGCCTATATGCCGAGATAGCAGCACTATTCAAAAATGATCTTAAGTGATCCCAAAAGTCTATCTGTT
Source organism: Linanthus parryae (assembly GCA_023055425.1). NCBI lineage: Eukaryota > Viridiplantae > Streptophyta > Magnoliopsida > Ericales > Polemoniaceae > Linanthus > Linanthus parryae. Next base: position 41,013,766 of record JALGPY010000001.1, on the reverse strand, counting down.
GAGATAGCCTATCTGTCGAGATAGCAGCACTATTCAAATGCGATCTTAAGTGATCCCAAAGCCTATCAGCCGAGATAGCAGCAATGTTTAAATACGATCCTAAGTGATCTAAAAGCCTATCTGCCTAGATAGCAACCATCATATGCGATCCCATGCGATCCAAAGTCCATCTGCCAAGATGGCGGAAGTGATCTGAATTGATCTATAAGCTTGTCTATTTAATAACAAGCTACAGCACTAACGTCCCATGCGACGCGAAACTTATTAGCTTGAGAAAAATAGTTATTCAGGCAAGTATCCGAATGCAAAAGGCGAAAGAAACATAACTTGTTTTATTGCCAACACGCATGCGATATTACAATTTTTTGTATCGAATAAGAACAGGAAATGCTACAGTATACTTCATTAAGAGTCAAAATGACTTACAAATTATATGTCTAGATAACAGCTTACAAGAAAAAGTTTATAGTAAGAAAATTCCAACTATAAAATGAACGACCTACAAATGCTAACAAAAAGCTATGCGACGCTGTTGTCGAGATCCTAGATCTAAACATCCTGACTGGTCTTCTGCCCAAGAGATGTGCCAGATGAACCCCATGTCCAGGCGGATTCGGCGGTGAAGAACAAGTGGAGAACAACTCCTGGGGCAGGAAGCTTATTGTCCATGGAGACGAGCGCCATGGCTCGTCACCCCTAGTTCAAGAACGTGGAGGCAAATAGTTCTCCTCTAGGAAAGCTAGAGGAGAAACACTCCATTCATCACGAGTTGGTAAAAAGGTCAGTATGGAACTACACCTCGCCGGAAGGCAGCCGGAGATACGACCTGCAAACATAATAGACGAAGAAGAATCTTCGTACAAGCATGAGGTATTATGTATATCTTCTTCACAATGGTCATGAAGATCAGTAAGATTCATAATGAAGATCTTGGGAGCTATTTCTATGGCACAAGGCACAAACTCAGGTTTCACAACTTGATATTGCCATGAGTCAACAAAAGACAAGCATTGAAGCCAGCAGTCGTAAGGACTCATGGCAAGCCACATTTTTGGATGAAGAAACCAAGCAGCAAGAGGCAGGGTTTATATAGACTCTACGAGGACTCTTCAGTTCCCTAGCTGAGTCAGCAAAGCTTGGAAAACGGGTAAGAATCAATTACCTACGTCTCAAAAAAGGTAAAATTTAATTACCCTACTAAGGCTATGACGATTCGGTGGCACGCCCTAATTAATGACGGAAGGTCATAATAAGGATGGGCTTCCCAAGGAAATCGTGCTTATCTAATAAATCATTAGCACAAAAATCGAGGCAGATACGTCGCTATAGGACGTCATAATTGATACGTACTAAAATATTTGAGCAAATCCCCAAAAAGGGCAAAATGGGACATGCAAGTTCCAGATAAAAAAAAGGGGGGGGGGAGAAGCCCTGGCAGCATTACAATAATATTTTTGTTTCAAACAAATATTTTTGTTTCTTTCTCAAAATAAATCCTTGATCAAAGGGTCTTCTGGAGAAAACGAGAGTGATGCATCTCTCACTTGGTCCACTTCTCGCTTCAGTTGTTCGTACTTGGCATTCATCTCATGAAAAAGTTTGACAGCTTCTTCGGCCTTCTGCCTTTGTTCCTCTACCTTCCGTCTCTCAGATGCGAGGTTGTGGAAGCCACGTTTCAAATTAACAGCTGCGAGAATTTGGGTGATCCTGTTAAGAAGGTACCCAAAGCCCAGCTTGCCTTGAACTTTAGCTTGAAGCCCTTGGCATGTGCTGAAAAGCAGCTCCCCACTATGAGGAGAAATGGTCGCAGAAGTAGCCACAGACAGTTGCTCCAGGATCCAGATGGCTTCGGTCAAGAAAATCCTTCTTTTATACGGCTCTATCTCTAGAGATCTCGCGAATGACCAGGGGTATGAGAGGCGCATTTGAACCAGCCAGTCCACATCAGCTTGCTTCAACCCTGATAAAAGTTTATTCAAGTTTAGAGCATGAAAACTTTTAAACAAGGGTGTAGAATGCGAATGGTAATATACCAGTTCCTTCGAGGATTTCGCGCAAAGAGGGGATGCGCATTGCTGGGAAGCTGAAGTCTGTCCTCGCTCCATTGCTCGTCTGTCTGCTGCAAGCTCAAGTTCATCATAGTTGGCATGAAGAGTATAGGCCGCTACAGGTGCGACAGCAGCTCCAACTTGCGAGCTCCAAAAAATCCATGCTTGGGGAACCTCTGGAAGCTCTACCTCTGTTGAAGGAACGACAACAGTAGTAGCTGCTGCTCGAACATGAACTTCTTCGGCTGCGAGGGGCTGTTGTGGCTCAGGAGCATTCATTTGAACATCAACATTTTCATGTGATGCTATGTCTTCCACGACCTGCTCATTCTCATGAGCTTCAGCTCCAACATTGTCCGGGTCCATTTCCTCGATCGCAGCATCAGCATCTTCTTCCATTAGCACAGTGTTAGCTTCGATATCATCAGAGACCTCGATGATATCCTCCAAAGGCTCTCCTGCATACTCAGCAGCTACGACAGGCTTCTCAACATGAGAGCTTCGCTGTGGAGACCTCGATGATATCCTCCATTAGCACAGGGGGATGACTTCTTTGTTCTGGCATGTCCTCGTCAGCGTCGCCTGTGATACAAGACAGGAAAATGTTGAGGTAACTTGTATCATACAGTGTTCTATTATTTCTTCGGTCTGTTGGGGGGTCTGTGTTTGAACGCAGGCTGTCTGCGTTTGAACGCACACGTGCGTTTGAACACATGTCTCCTGCGTTTGAACGCACGCCTCTGATTCCTGAAACACTGGATTTAAAATTGAAACCTCTCTTTCTCACTTTTCTCTCAAATTATGAACATTGTAAAAATTATTTAAAAAACAACTAATCTATGTTGGGTTGCCTCCCAACCAGCGCTTGTGATTTACAGTCGACAGCCCGACTTTGTTACCTCTGATTTAATCACGGAAGGTCGAGGTAGATTACCTCTACCTCCATGATCTCGTGAGGATCTCTGTATGGCTTGACTCTGTTCCCATTCACCTTGAAAACTGTATTGTCCCTCGGGTTCTCCAGCTCCACCACTCCCCATGATGTAATGTCCTTCACAGTAAATGGTCCAGACCATCTTGAGCGCAGCTTCCCTAGATAGAATTTCATCCTTGAGTTGTAAAGGAGAACCTTCTGCCCGATTTCTATTTTCTTTGGTAGAATGCGATTGTCATGCCACTTCTTCGTTTTTTCTTTATAAATTTTGGCACTCTCATAAGCAGTTTTACGGAATTCTTCTAGTTCGTGGAGTGCCATCTTCCGTTTGCTTCCCGATAAACTGTGATCCATATTCAGCTGCTTGATTGCCCAGTATGCTTTGTGCTCCAATTCTACTGGTAAGTGACATGCTTTTCCAAACACCAGCTGGTATGGGGACATTCCCAGTGGGGTTTTGTAAGCAGTTCTGTATGCCCAGAGCGCATCATCCAGCTTTAATGACCAGTCCTTTCGTCCAGGATTCACAGTTTTTTCCAGTATGCTTTTTATTTCCCTGTTGGACACCTCTGCTTGCCCGTTTGCCTGAGGGTGATAAGGCAGTGACACCTTATGGATAGACACCCCGTACTGCTTTAAAACCTTGGCAAAGACCTTATTGATAAAATGAGAACCTTCATCACTGACCATGGCCCTCGGTGTTCTGAATCTGGTAAAGATGTTACGTTTGAGGAATCTTTCCACGACTGCCGCATCATTCTTTTGACAGGCTATTGCTTCCACCCATTTTGACACGTAGTCTACAGCCAGTAAGATGTAGAGATTTCCCAGAGACGAAGGGAATGGGCCCATAAAATCAATACCCCAAACGTCAAAAGGCTCGACTTCCTGCCAAAGTGTCATGGGCATTTCATTTCGCTGGGAAATATTTCCTGTCCGTTGGCAGCGATCACAACTCTGCGCATAATCATGGCAATCCTTGAAGACTGTTGGCCAGAAAAATCCTGACTGCAGCACTTTGTGGGCTGTTCTCGGTCCACTGAAGTGCCCCCCACATTGTGCTGAGTGGCAGTGCTGAATTACCTCCAAAATCTCGTGACATGGAATGCAGCGACGGAGAATATTGTCTGCCCCTTGCTTGAATAGATAAGGATCGTCCCAGAAATATTGCTTGCAGTTTGAAATAAACTTCTTTTTCTGCCAAGGGGTGATGTCTTCAGGGAGTGCTCCATTGACCAAATAATTGGCTATGGCGTAATACCAGGGCCGCCTGTTGGTCTTGATCTTCATAATATGTTCATCCGGAAATTTTTCTTGAATTGGCACCATCTCTTCTGTAGGGTTTTTCAAGACGAGATAGATGATCAGCCACCACATTTTCAACTCCCTTTTTATCCCTGATTTCGACATCAAATTCCTGCATCAGCAGAATCCAACGCAGCAGCCTTGGCTTTGCATCCTTCTTCTCCAGTAAGTATTTCAGTGCACTGTGGTCTGTGAATATGATGACTTTTGAACCTACCAGGTAGGATCTGAACTTATCCAGAGCAAATACGATTGCCAGCAGCTCCTTCTCTCTAGTCCCATAATTAATCTGTGCCTCATTCAGGACCCTGCTGGCATAGTAGATGACACTGCACACCTTATCTTTTCGCTGTCCCAGTACCGCGCCCACTGCGTAATCACTGGCGTCGCACATCAGCTCGAATGGGAGGGTCCAATCTGGCGTTGTGATAATGGGCGTAGTTGTCAGCCTTTCTTTAAGCACGTCAAAGGCTTCTTTGCAGGCTTCGTCAAATATGAACGACACGTCTTTTCCCAACAAATTACATAGTGGCTTTGTAATTTTTGAGAAATCTTTAATAAACCTTCTGTAAAATCCTGCATGGCCCAAGAAACTCTTAATTGCTTTCACTGTGGTTGGGTATGGAAGCTGCTTGATCACCTCTATCTTTGCCCTGTCTACTTCCACTCCTTTGCTGGAAATCCTGTGTCCCAGCACTATTCCTTCAGTAACCATGAAGTGACATTTTTCCCAGTTGAGTACCAGGTTAGTTTTTCTGCAGCGAATCAGAACTCTGGCCAGATGGTATAAGCAGTCTTCAAAGCTATCCCCAAATAAAAAAAAATCGTCCATGAAAACTTCCAAATTTTTCTCTATCATGTCAGAGAAAATGGCCATCATACATCTTTGGAATGTTGCTGGAGCATTGCATAATCCAAATGGCATCCGTATAAAGGCAAATGTTCCGTATGGGCAGGTGAACGTCGTCTTCTCTTGATCTTCTGGATTTATATAGATCTGGTTGTAGCCAGAGTACCCGTCAAGGAAGCAGTAATAAGCATGGTGAGCTATTCTGTCCAACATCTGGTCCATGAATGGCAGCGGAAAGTGGTCTTTCAGTGTGGCATCGTTCAGCTTCCGGTAGTCCATACAGATTCGCCAGCCAGTGACAGTGCGCTGGGCGATCTGCTCCTAATCAGCATTCTGTACTACTGTAATACCCCCTTTCTTTGGTACACACTGGACAGGACTGACCCAGGTGCTGTCTGATATAGGGTATATAATTCCTGCTTCTAGCCACTTCATGACCTCCTTTCGTACCACATCTTTCATAATTGGGTTTAGTCTCCGTTGAGGCTGGATGACTGGCTTCTTTCCTTCTTCAATTCTTATTTTGTGCATGCAGTAATCAGGACTGATCCCCTTTAGGTCCGCAATTGTCCATCCGATGGCTTCTTTATGCTCTCGAAGTACCTCCAGCAGCTTTTGTTCCTGTTCCTGAGATAAAAGAGAAGAAACAATTACCGGCAGAGTATTATTTTCACCAATAAAAGCGTACCTGAGATGGTCTGGCAACTGTTTTAATTCCAGGACTGGTGGTTCCTGGAGTGATGGGACCAGTGTCATTTTCTGCTCGCCTCCTTCATCCCTATATAGCGTGACCCAGCTCTCTGTTACCATGATCTGCTCATCCTGTTGCTCCTCTGTTTCCTCTGGATACATGTCCTCAAATTCCTCCCATAAATTTTCCATCTCGTCATTCTCCAGATCATCAATTACCTCTACTGCAAAACAGTTTTCATGCCCATAATGGTCAGGGAGCTGGAGAGATTTGAAGACGTTGAATTTCACCTTTTCTTCATTGATTTTCATGGACAATTCTCCACTTTTGCAGTTAATAATGGCTTCACCAGTTGCTAGGAAAGGTCTGCCCAGGATTAGCGGGACCTCTCCGGCCTCCATATCTAGGATCACAAAATCTGCTGGAAAAATAAGCTCTCCAACTTTTACCAGGATATCTTCAATTACTCCATAGGCAGGTTTCACAGATCTGTCAGCCATTTGAAGCATAATTCTTGTTGGGCGTGGTTCTCCGACTCCCAGACTTTTGAAGATGGTCAGTGGCATCAGGTTGATGCTGGCACCCAAATCGCATAAGGCTTTTCCTGTGTACGCACTGCCCAGAGTTACTGGAATAACAAAGCTGCCAGGGTCTTTCTTTTTAAGTGGTAGACCATTTTTCACACAACTGCTCGCTTCTGCCGTCAGATTCACTGTTTCGAAGTCACTCATTCGCCTTCTCCCATACAATATGTCTTTGAGAAATTTCGCATAAGTAGGCATTTTGGCAAGTGCTTCGGCAAAAGGTATGTTTATCTGTAATTGCTTGAATACCTCCAGAAATCTGGCGTAGTCTTTGCTGTCATCTCTCTTACGTGTCTTCAGAGGGTAGGGTACCTCCTTAGAGATCGGCACTATTTCTGGACTACCCTCATTAGTCTGCTCTGCTTCCTGCTCGACCGAACCCCTTTTCTGAGGGTTAGCGGTTGAACTGTTTTCCCTGTCAATCACTTCTTGTTCAATAATCTTTGACTTTTCTGCACGTGCATGACTGGGATACGGTGGATCCTGCAGTGCAATTCCACTCCGAGTTGTGATAGCATTGATTGAGCGCGTGGATTGTTCACTGTATTTGATGGTAAATTCCCTGGGGCTCGTTCTGCCTGGTTCTGTGCAAGCTGACCATTCTGTACCTCCAAGTTGCTGATAGCAATTTTCATTTGGCTTACATCGGCAGTTAATGACTCCATCTGCGCAAATCTAGTTCCCCACTGCTTATTGAATTTCTCCATATAGGACTCAAAATGTTGCTGTGACAAATTTAGCTGTGGTGGTGCTGCTGGTGCGTGCTGCGCTGGGGCTGTCTGTTGTGCCTGTGGCCTGTGCTGGAATCCTGGTGCATATACTGCTGCATTGGGATTTCCGTAGCGAAACCCTGGATGGTCACGTGTGCCTGGTCTGTAGCGACTAGGATCCCACTACTGCTGAACATAGTTGGCATCTTCGGTCTGAAGCTCCAGAATTGCTGCGTCAAGGTCTGGTTCATCCACTGATGCCACTGGCTTCTTCTCTGTATACACCTTTTTAACTAAGTCCTGTACCATTTTCGTGAGATTGTCAATCCTGTCATCAGCCACTGGTTCTGCTACCGCTGTGAGCCTGCGGTCATCAAACAGGCGAGTATCCTGTTTGGCTAATTGTTTCATCAGTTCGTATGCTCCATCCTTATCCACATGGTATAAAAAGTTACCCCCAGCTTCCCTATCAATCCTTTCAGCATTCTCCCTGTCAAGAGCATGGTAGAATACCTGCAGAATTTTTGCGTCCCCGAAGCCATGATTGGGGCATTTTTTTACGAGTCTCATCAGCCTGTCCCATGCGTCTACCACCGTTTCCCCCATCTTCTGTTTGAAAGATAAGATCTCACTCTGCAGCTTGATAACACGGGATGCAGGGTAGAATTTTGCCAAAAAATCAGTAACACACCCCTCCCAGGTAGTGATGGACCTCGGTGGTCTTGCCTCCAGCCAGTCTTTTGCTGTTCTGAACAAGCAGTATGGGAATAAAATTAGCTTTAGCGTATCCGCTTCGACTCCTTTATATTTAATCTTGTTGCAGTAGTCTTCGAAATTTCCGAGGAAGTCGTTTGGATCTTCATCTGCTTTCCCATTGAAAGGACAATGAGTCTGGGCGGTCTGAATGGTGGATGATTTCAGATCGAAGTGCTCTGCTGTAATGGGTGGCACTACGATAGCTGGTTGATTTCCTCCGGTTGGGACTTCAAAATTTTCGACTATCGCCCTCCCAGACCTGTTGTAAGTCCTCTGATTGTTCCTGGCAGCAAATCCTGCTGCTATCAACTCCTCAATATAAAGAGCCATCTGTGCTGGAGTGCGTTGTTGCTGTCCTGTGGGTGTTCCTGTTTCGGTTGGTGTGTCTTCTCCGTGCTCAGACATCGCGGCTCGGTGTCTGCGACTTTGCTCTCTGAAAAGTTTTTCGGGATCTTCAAGTGGTGATACCAGATTGCTAGGCAATCTGGACATAAACTAGAATAACCTGAAAATCAGAATTCAAGAGCAATAAGTCGAAAGAAAATAAACGTAAAAAGAAAAGAAAAGACTTTGAGACTTATTCTAATGTCTTTTTAACAAAAACTGTAACCGTTCCCCGGCAACGGCGCCAAAAACTTGACAGCGTAAACCTATCTGCTTTTTCGCAAGTGTACGATCAAGTAATATAGAGTATGTATTTGCAACTCTGGTTGTCGAACCCTCGAGAACAGTTTAAGTTTTGCTTATTAGAAATAGAATTAGACACAAAGTCTGTAAAAAGGAGGAAGGTTGGGATGTGACTCTACTCACTAAATTGCAGTAAATAAAACAGTATTTAGAAAAGCTTATTTTATTTTTCTTTTAAGTAATTTTCAGAAATTGTGGTAGTCGTAAAAATTGATAATTCTAAGAATCTAGGTCCCAGGATCCCCTAGGGTTACTCTCCAGCTTTCATGGTATATTTGATTTCAGAAACACACAGTGGTCTTGTTTATGCCAGCATACCAATAGTACAATCTCCTCTCGGTCTCATGCACCTGTCACTCTCCTGCAGATTTTCGGGTCCTCTCGGTCCACCTACATATGCAGGTTCGTTCTAAGTCTGCTAGGGTTACATGTTCTCCTCTCGGTCTCCCCCTAAACGTCTAGCAGTTGGTCCAATGCTTCTGGGCTAGTCCCCTGATTCTTTTCACCTCTCGGTCCATCAAGGCAGAGTACTAAATCCTGTCTTCTCTTCCTAACTCTCACTGGCCACTCTCGCGCACCAGATCCTGTCTATAACACTCCTGGGTGATCAAGCCATTCATGTATGTAAATAAAATCAAAGACAAGATAATAAACAATCCATCCTGTATTAAGACTTCAACTAGCCATGCATCTGGTAATCAAACAAACCAGTCTGCTGAATTCATAAACCCTAGGTTCACCAAGAACATAGGAAAAAGGTCTAGCTAGCTTGCATTATTAAAAAACAATGTTTCATTAAAGAGAGAAAAGATCAAACAAGTTATTGGCTGAATACTGAAAAACTGCTCCAATCCTGCCCTGCTCCAATCCTGACGGCTCTGAAACTGGCTGCTGTGATGATGATTGTAGATGTGTGAGTGTGTATGTGTAACCCTAATGCTGTGCTGGGACACCTCCTTTTATACTGCCACAGTCTCCAAAACTGATGCACGAAATTCCTGTTTTACCCTCGCAAAAACCCGTCCTGGAAGCTTCTGGAAACCTTCCGTGCGTTCAAACGCAACTCACATGCGTTCAAACGCAGTGCGTCTGAACGCACTCACCCTGCGTTTGAACGCAGGCCTTAACCACTTTTTCCTCCTCTGGCTTCTCGGACTTGTGCGTTTGAACGCAGCTCACCAGCGTTTGAACGCACAACTTGGTCTTTCTGCTCCTGATGTCGAGTCCTGCGTTTGAACGCAGGTTGTGCGTCTGAACGCACACCTTAGCTTTTCTGCACTTCTGGATTTGAGTCCTGCGTTTGAACGCAGGTTGTGCGTATGAACGCACAACTTAGCCTCTTTTCCACCATTTTCCCGCTGCTGCCATGTGGTGCGTTTGAACGCAGCTGCCCTGCGTTTGAACGCACAGCTTAGACTTTTTCTGCTCTTTTTCTGCTCAGCTTTCCTGATACGCTGCCTCCCCATCCAAGTCAATCTCATGCATTTCTCGGCACCTGTTACCTGCACATCATAACATGTACCCGCGATCATATCCAACAAACAAAAGTATGCACGAAATTACTCAAATCCTGCAGTCATGTCCTATAAATCTCTGCCTCGTATCAGGTGGAAAATAAGCTGAAAATGGGCAAACTCAACTCTCACAGGGTTAAAACCAATGGTAAAAAGATGTCCCAGACTAATCCCATTTTCCAGCTATCAAAATACCCCCACACTAAACTCTGCTCGTCCCGAGCAGACCCTTGCATACTGCCTTGCAGACCCCTCTTTTGCATACTTTAATTGCATACTTCCCCCTTCTTCACAGATTCATGCTACAGACCAAAAGACTCAACAGATTACTGACTCAGATACAGAATATACACATACTGACTCAAGACACAACAATTTTTTTTTTCTCTCTGAGATTGGGCAACCTCTCTATCATAAACTGAAATCATCAAATCCTCACAAGCTCATTTTGAAATTCCACAACATGTAGCAAGAAATGGTATAAACTGATCCTGTGCACAAACTCACTAAGGTGTCCCCAAACATCCACCAAACCAACCAAGATAAAGCAGTCTTTTGACTTAGAGGGTCCAGGCATCTTAAGTCACTAGATAATTTTTCTTCGCCAAGTCATTTGAGGTTTTCAGACCCTCTTAGCCGTTATTGCGTTTGATTTTGCAAATTGTCCCATTGCTGGGAGACACAGCTCCTGTGTAATACGGCTTGACTTGAGTTTCCCTCTTAAGCTCTAAATTGGATTGAATCCAAATTTTCCGTGTGAACGGAAGCACATTATGTTGTTTCTCATTTAAGCACAAATAATTATTTATATTTTTTTTCAGATTATTTTTTTTATAAACCTCCTCTGTTTTTACAACTGTGCAGTAGAGCTTTAAGAGTACGGGCTTTTTAGGATTTTCTCTTGGAACCACCTTAAGGGATGGTGGTGTACATTCCCCAACTTCGCTTAGGCCGAAGACTTGTACCACATAAAACCGACTCTACACGAAGGTCCACCCCAGATTCCAAGAGTCCACAAGTTTCCACGGGAAACAGAATATTCAACTATCTAAAGACCAAATCCACCTAGCACACTAGAGAAGCCAAAAGTTTGCCTGTTATCTACTTTCCACATTCCTGAATACCCGGGACATCCTGTCGTGAGACTTGCGCACAAAACACTAAAATTTGAAGTATCCCTACTACGGTGCTTCCTACTCTCATGAGCTCTTTCATTGGATTCTCTTCAGTTTCTAGGTCCTAAGTTGCCCTTTCTCAAAAGTTTTTAAATTATTTATTTATTTATTTTTAAGTTTTCTATTAATTATTATTTATATATTTTTTTTTATATATATTTTTGCATGCAAGGTCAGAAAAGTTGGTGGGTAGACTCAACATAAAAAAAAACGTGCTGACTCAAAAATGAAAATAAAATTAAAAATAAAATGGACAAAAATATGCTGACATGGCTATGCAGGAGGACACGATTCCCCACCCCCACACTAGAGGTGGCGCGTCCTCGCAACTCTACTAATCTGGCCTGTAACTAGAATCTGTGTTCTCCGGAGTAGACTGGTCAGTCGGCTCTGGAGATGGTGAAGGGGTTCGCCCTCTGGGGCGTTTCCTCGCAGCATGGCGTGCTGCGGCAGCGGTACCAGCGTGGCTGGCACCGGGATGGGCACTGCTGGCCCCTGGGTCTACATGCTGCCTAGGTGGGTACTGAGTACCGGGTCTGCCGGGGTCACCAACACTGTCAGCGTGTTCCGGACTCGGTGTGGGGTCATGGCCAGAGAAGCTGTCATATGGCCGACTATCCTCCATTGTCCAACTGGGACAATTATCACTCGAATAGCGGTCCGGGAAGTTAAATCTCTTACCACGCATGTTGCTCTGAATTTCAGCGAGTGCCGCCTCATGAGCTCTCAATGCGGCTGTGTTAGCGTGGTAAATATGCTTCTGGGTCTTGAACAACTTTCCAAGACCCCTGGCCATTTTCTTGACCGTCCTTACCAGGTAGTTTTGCACTTTTTCTTGGGCCTTAATTTTCTTTCTGACCCATTCCTCATGCTCAGTCCTCTCCAGGCGCCCAAAAGAACTGCACCTGGCCCCTCTGCTGGACTGCCCTAAGTCGGGCTCGGCCTGCCTGTGTTCACTGGAACTGGCAGATCGTGGCAGTCGAAGGGGACCTGGTAAGGCTGGAAAACCCCCATCACCGGGAGGAGATGGTGGTGGCATGCCAACACCCCCACCCTAAGGCGGAGCATCATCATCATCATCGTCCACTTGGACAAATTCTGGAGGCCCGTGCAGAGCCTCGTGCAACGCACATCTCATGTTTCGGTACTTGCGTACCTGCACTGGTCCGATATCTCTCAGCTCGCCAGGAATAACCACCCGATAATCCTGCGCCATTTTTGTTAACATCCCCAGGAGACCCAAACCCTTCTTGCTGTGGGACTCTCTTCGTTCCCGGAAAAACTCACAAATAATTTCCGGGAGGCTCACAGGCTCTCGGGCCATCAGACAGTACACCAAAAGGGCAATGTTATAATCTATGCGGGTGAAGTGTTTAATACCCACAATCCTGTTGTTTACCCACTCAGTCCACCATCTCGCCTCTCGAATTAGGTAGGTCGCAGGGAGTTTCCGGTAGGAAGGACTCCGTTCAGGATAGTACCAAGCAGCGCCTGGTACACCAGCACACAAGGTGGTTAGGATCTGTTCGCTAAGCTGTTCAGAGGGATGACGCCTCAGCTCCTGAAACTGACATTCATCCAACACTAATTCCAGACCCAGACTCTCTCGAATACTCTCTGGTGTGATCCGAATCCATCTCTTTCTGCAGTAAATCCAGTCAATTGACTGGGCTTCACTGTTCATGCACTGCTGGAGATTACTGAAAATCTCATTAGCCAGCACAGAACTGACTTGCAGATTGGTAAAACCAGTAAACAAATCCCCAAAATGATCCTGCCCAGTATAGTTGAACAGTTCATCCCCCATCGCTACTCTATCACGGGGAAAAGTTCTCTCAGCAGGTATGTCATACCGAATCTTTTTGTCTTGCAGAAAGAAACGGTGAGCCTCCATGTTAACAAACCTATGGTCACAGAAATGGTCAACCCTAAGCAATCTGCAATCTATGATGTTCAAGGGTGCAATCGCCCTATCAGGCCTATGGGCTATCCTCATCCATTTCAAGATTCAAACAGAAAAAATGAAAATCTTCAAAGAGAAGGAAAAGATAGAACCTGGCTACCCGGAGTGAATCTTACGGGTACAGATCTGGAAATTGCTCTCTGAAGTGGATCTGTCGGCGTTTGGATCGGATGAGTTTGACCACCCCCACACTGTTCCTGACTTTCTGGTGTTCCTGCGGTGGTCGTCGGAGGTCGCTGGCGGCTGACTGCTTCTGGCGGCTGCTAGGGCAGAGAGAATTTCTAGAGAGAGAGTTGAAAACTGGATGACTTGGGTGAAAATGAGTCACTGTCATCCGTACAGTATATATAGGCAAACTTTCAGAAATTGCAGAATGGCCCCTGAAATTCAAATTTTTTCAATTTTTTTCAAAATTTTCTGATCCCGCTTGAATGTGCGTTTGAACGCAGCCTCTGCGTTTGAACGCACTGCTTCAACTTTTCTGGAATTTTGAAATTTTCATGATCTGCGTTTGAACGCACCCCATGCGTTTGAACGCAGTGCTTGAAGTTCCATGAAGTTTCTGGGTTTGTTGAATTGCGTTTGAACGCACATGACTTGCGTTTAAACGCACTGCTTGTCTTCTGCAATGCTTCTGATGAGTTGCGTTTGAACGCAGGTGAGCTGCGTTTAAATGCCTTCCTTGTCTCTAGAAATTCTCTGCTGATTGTTTCTGGCGTTCGAACGCATCCTCTGCGTTTAAACGCACGTCCTTAGGCTTCTTCCGATCCATCTTTTCTTCTTGCGTTTGAACGCACCTTGTGCGTTTGAACGCACCACTTGTTGGCTGGAAATCTTCATTGTGTGATCTGCGTTTGAACGCAGGTGGTCTGAGTTTGAACGCAGAAGTGTTAGCCATTTTCAGTGTTTCTTCGGTCTGTTGGGGGGTGTGTGTTTGAACGCAGGCTGTCTGCGTTTGAACGCATGTCTCCTGCGTTTGAACGCACGCCTCTGATTCCTGAAACACTGGATTTAAAATTGAAACCTCTCTTTCTCACTTTTCTCTCAAATTATGAACATTGTAAAAATTATTTAAAAAACAACTAATCTATGTTGGGTTGCCTCCCAACCAGCGCTTGTGATTTACAGTCGACAGCCCGACTTTGTTACCTCTGATTTAATCACGGAAGGTCGAGGTAGATTACCTCTACCTCCATGATCTCGTGAGGATCTCTGTATGGCTTGACTCTGTTCCCATTCACCTTGAAAACTGTATTGTCCCTCGGGTTCTCCAGCTCCACCACTCCCCATGATGTAATGTCTGTAGGGTTTTGATTCATGGATCGCGCAAACGGAAGCATAATCAAACAAACAACCATGCAAAACCCTCCAAGGATCACAAGTCTAGATGCATAACGATAGTGAAGGTAAGAAATCATAAACACACCTTTGGGTTCTCCTTGATGACTTCAAACGCGAATAGTGTCACGTTCTCTATAGTTGATCCACGCCTAGAGTTGATCCTAGATCTCCAATCTCCTTGGTGCTAGCCCGGAATGAATGGAGGGTGAAGGAATCACGCAAAACGGGGCACCAAAAGGGGCTCGGCCCTTTGTGGCGTCGGGGACAAGGGTTGGCGGCAAAGGGGGCGGCGTCCCTCTTTGTGGCTTGCTCTCTCTCTCCTTTGTTCTCTCCTACTCTTGTTATGATCTCTCTAGAGCATAATGTGTGTAGGGAAGGAAGGAGGAGGGTCCTTTATATAGTCCAACAACTCCTTGTCAACTACCTAAAGGACTTATTCTAGTCCTACTAGAATTCAATTTAGTCCCTTCCTTGCAAATTAGTCCCTACTAAGTTTGCAAGGGTTTGCAAAGTGATCCTTCTAATTAATTAATCCAATTAATTAATTCCACAATCTAGTACAACTCTATATAGCGTGTGACCCCATAGGTTCTATCTAGTTGGTAGCAACTATTTGCTAATATGGAGCGGTTTCTAGCAAAACATCCATTCTAGCCAACTAATAGAATAGTCATCTAGACAACCTTGTACAAGTAATTGTCTCATCCCTTTGCCTCCATATCCTGATTGGACACGAGACATACAAGTCACACTCGTATATCCAATCCCTAGTTTCTCGATCCATGGAATAGCCTTATTCGTGCAAATAACATCAATATCCCATATATTGATTTATTTGAGTCTGGCCAGACATTCTATAAGCACTATCCTCGAGTGGCCTTGGATATTTGCTCCCGTTATGTGGGAGGGGCAAATCCTCTCTACGTCCACTACGATCTCTAAGCTTGCTTCTCATTGTATCCAGTACACGCCTTTATAACTACCCAGTTACGGTGTAGCGTTTAACGCTACCAAGATCACAATGATCCACAACTAGAATATCTAGTGACTTCAAGTCTAAGGATGACAATACCATTGTACCCGAGAAGCACTTGTGACTCAACATAACATGTATGTAGCCTTCTCGGTAATGGGTCAATCCAGTGCAACATTCCGTAATGCACACCTATGTGTTGGATCGTGATATCTCCATACCAATCCAACCCCATACTAGTCTATAGATGATTGTCCCATTTAATCATTATACTTGACTAGGGATATTTAAGATAAACAACACAATTGTAAATCTAAGGACTTCATTATATTAAATATCCAATAAATAATAAATGAATTTCTAGCCAATTACAAATTCATACTAAACTAGATTGCCTCTAGGGCATCTATTCCAACAGTCTCCCACTTGCACTAGAGCCAATCTGGCGCATCTCGTATGCCCATACTCCTAGTGTGCCCTTCATGCTTCCACTGCGTGAGAGGCTTTGTAAGCGGGTCTGACAGATTATCATCTGTAGGAATCTTGCATATCCGAACGTCTCCTCTATCGATAATATCTCGAATCAGATGAAACTTCCTGAGCACGTGCTTGGACTTCTGGTGCGACCTGGGTTCCTTTGATTGCGCGATCGCCCCAGTGTTGTCACAGAACAACTCCACTGGATCCGCAATGCTAGGGACCACACCAAGTTCAGAAACAAACTTTCTGATCCAAACAGCCTCCTTTGCTGCGCCATTTGCAGCAATGTACTCAGCCTCTGTTGTAGAATCAGCTACCGTCTCTTGCTTGGAACTCTTCCAGCTCACCGCTGCTCCATTCAGGCAAAACACATATCCCGACTGTGATCTAAAGTCATCTCTATCGGTTTGGAAGCTTGCATCAGTGTAACCCCTTACACGCAACTCTTCCTCACCGCCAAACATCAAGAAGGCATCCTTAGTTCTTCTCAAGTACTTTAGGATGTTCTTGACAGCAATCCAGTGACTCTCACCTGGATTGGATTGGTATCTGCTTGTCATACTCAAGGCATATGACACATCTGGTCTAGTACATAACATGGCGTACATGATAGATCCTATGGCCGAGGCATAGGGAATCCTACTCATGCGTTCCTTCTCAATCTCATTGGAAGGACAACCACTCTTCGAAAGAGTGATTCCATGTGACATGGGCAAGAATCCCTTCTTGGAATCTTGCATGTTGAACCGTTTCAACACCTTGTCAATATATGTACTTTGACTTAGGCCTAGCAACCTCTTAGATCTATCTCTATAGATCTTTATACCGAGTATATAGGCTGCTTCCCCTAAGTCTTTCATTGAGAAACACTTTCCTAGCCAATCTTTCACAGATTGCAGCATGGGAATGTCGTTTCCAATGAGCAGTATGTCATCCACATACAAGACCAGAAAAGCTACAGAGCTCCCACTAACCTTCTTGTAGACACAAGACTCATCTTCGTTTCTGATGAAGCCAAACTCTTTGACCACTTCATCAAAACGTCGATTCCAACTCCTAGAAGCTTGCTTCAATCCATAAATGGATCGTTGCAGCTTACAGACTTTGTTGGCTTGCTTTGGATCCTCAAAACCCTCCGGCTGTATCATATACACGTCCTCGAGGAGATTCCCATAAAGGAATGCTGTTTTGACATCCATCTGCCAAATCTCATAGTCGTAGTATGCTGCACTCGCAAGTAGGATTCGGATGGATTTGGTCATAGCGACTGGTGAAAAGGTTTCATCATAGTCAATACCATGAATCTGTCTGAATCCTTTAGCCACCAATCGGCCCTTATAGGTAATCACATTACCATCCATGTCGATCTTCTTCTTGAAGACCCACTTGCACCCTATGGGCCGCGCCCCATCAGGTGGTTCCACCAAAGTCCATACTTTGTTGGTATACATGGATTCCATCTCGGATCTCATGGCTTCAAGCCACTTCTGCGAGTCTGGGCCATTCATGGCCTCCTCATAGGTAGTAGGCTCATCATCTATGAGCATCGTGTCACCGGAATCAGTTACGAGAAGTCCGTACCTCTCGGGTTCCTGGCGCACTCTACTAGATCTACGAAGCTCTTGTGTTACCTGAACAGGTGGATCCACAACTGCTTGTGATTCCTGTTCATGTTCCATAATCGGTTCAGTGATTTGTGGTTCTTGAACCTCTTCAAGTTCTACATTCCTCCCACTTGCTTCTTTAGAGACAAACTCTCTTTCTAGAAACACGCCGGTCCGAGCAACAAACACTTTGTTCTCGGTTGGATTGTAGAAGTAGTATCCCTTAGTTTCCTTAGGGTACCCCACAAATTTACACTTATCCGATTTAGGCCCTAGCTTGTCTGATTGTAAACGTTTTACATAGACATCGCAGCCCCAAATCCTCATGAACGACAGTGTGGGACGCCTCCCACTCCACATCTCATATGGTGTCTTCATGACTGATTTAGATGGAACACGGTTAATGGTAAAAGCTGCACTTAATAGAGCGTAGCCCCAAAATGATAATGGAAGATCGGTTTGACACATCATAGACCGAACCATATCCAATAGGGTTCGATTCCTCCTCTCGGACACGCCATTCCATTGTGGCGTTCCGGGTGGAGTGAGTTGGGACACGATCCCACACTCTCTAAGATAGTCGTCAAACTCTTGGCTTAAGTATTCTCCTCCACGATCCGATCGTAGAGCCTTGATACTTTTGCCAAGTTGCTTCTCTACTTCTTCTTGAATTCTTTGAACACTTCAAAGGATTCGGATTTTGCCCTCATAAGGTACACAAATCCATATCTACTGTAATCATCAGTAAACGTAATGAAGTAGACATAACCACCCCTGGCAGGCGTGGCAAATGGCCCACACACATCGGTATGTATGAGCGCCAATTGCTCACTAGTCCTCTCGCCTTTCTTTATTGAAAGGGGACTTTGTCATTTTTCCCAATAAACAAGCCTCACATGTCTCATATGATTCAAAATCAAATGAGTCTAGTAATCCATCCTTATGGAGTCTAGATACACGTTTCTCATTTATGTGGCCTAAACGACAATGCCATAAATAAGCAGGATTTAAATCATTTATTTTAATCCGCTTGGTATTAATGTTGTAGACAGGATTACTTAGATCAAGGACATAAAGTCCATTAAATAATTGCGCACTAAAATAGTGAATATTATTCAAATAAAAGGAACAACAATTGTTCTTTATTGAAATAATAAAACCTTCCTTGTCCAAACAAGAAATAGAAATAATGTTTCTGCTCATAGCAGGCACAAAATAGCAATTATTTAATTCTAAAACTAATCCTGAAGGCAGAGATAGCTCGCAAACGCCTATGGCCAACGCAGCAACCTTTGCTCCATTCCCAACGCGCAGATCTACCTCCCCTTTAGCCAATCTTTTACTTCTCTTTAGATCCTGCATATTTCGACAAATATGAGATCCACATCCAGTATCTAATACCCATGATGTAGAGACAGTTAAATTGACATCTACAACAAAAATACCTGGTGGTGGTGGAATCACTATTCCAAGCCTCTTGTCCTCCAGATATTTTGGGCAGTTCCTCCTCCAGTGTCCAGGTTGACTACAGTAGTGACATTCACCCTTAGTCACGACCTTGGCAATGGCACCAACAGGCTTAAGGGCTTGTTCCTTGGACTTGGCAACTGACTTGCCTTTGCCCTTGGAGGAAGATGCAAACTTTTTGCCCTTTCCTTTATGCACCATCATAATGGCTTTGCCCTTACCCTTATTGATGCTCTGTTCAGCCGTCCTCAACATGTTGAGCAAATCTGGCAGTGGTTTAACGATCTCGTTCATGTTATAGTTCATAATGAACTGTCCATAACTCTCGGGCAACGATTGCAACACGAGATCGGTTGCCAACTCTTGGCCGACCGGGAACCCAAGTCGGGCGAGATTCTCCAAGTACCCGATCATTCGGAGTACATGGGGTCCCACCGGGTTCCCTTCTGCTAGATGACATTTGAACAGTGCCTTTGAGACCTCATACCTCTCTACCCTCGCCTGCTCTTGGAAGAGCTGCTTTAGATGTTCGATCATATCGACAGCATTCATGTTCTCATGTTGCTTCTGAAGCTCAGAGGTCATGGTGCAAAGCATTAGGCAGGCCGCATCATTAGCGTCATCAACACGCTTTTGATACGCCTTTAAGGCAGCAGGTGTCTGATTCTCTGGACCTTCTGGAACTTGCTCCTCTATTGCGTACAGCTTCTTTTCTTGCTTGAGAACAATTCTCAAGTTTCTGTACCAATCGAGAAAGTTGGTTCCTGAGAGCTTGTCCTTCTCAAGGACAGATCGTAGGGAATGTTGTGAACTCGATGAGTTGTTTGCCATTTGGAATTCTACAAAAAGGAAAATACGCAAGTTTTAGTATTTGTGAATTTTTGACTATATTTAATAATGGCTAGTTTATTAAATATAGCTCCCACTATTTTTCTACGGATTAATAACCCTCAAGATATTAATGCGGAAAATATCCTTATATTTTCTAGTGGGCCAAGATCCATCCTTTTTCATCTCCTTATGAGCTTGCTTTGGCAAGTCACCCATAATTCGATTACTTCTTAGGTAGGAACGATTCCAATTGCATCCCATATGCAACTCTTGGTTCAATCGGGCAAATAACTCCTTATTTATCCATCCTTATGGATAATCCCAATTGATTGCCTCTAGGTTTCTTAATCAAATTAATAGCCTAGTTGTGTTCAACCTCTTATCTAAACAATTGCACATTGTTACGTGCCATCGCATTCCATCATTATGAACCAAGTCGCCATGCTTTGGCATGCACGAACTTGATAAATAATGATGATAATGAGTGTTTAAATAACGAGAAGGCAAGAACACAATATTTTAAAATTTGAGGGATTTTTCAATTTTAATTATTTTGTTGATCAATATCAACTAATCTATCTATTTGAGTTTGGGAACAACTCCAAATAATAGATCCGGGTTGTCTAATTATCTTATTATCCTAATTGCATGCATCATCCATACACCAACCACACAAATAATAAGACAATAAATAAACAACCACAAAACAGAAATTAAACGTGATGTGGATATGGCCTTTTCTAGACTAAGATAATTCCAAGCCAATGGAATTATCTATGAACCCTAAACAAACACATCTCCATGCGTCTTGATCTTTTGGTCCATCCTTCATAGTCATGTGGTGTGCTCCATGCTCCATGCTCCATCTTTTGTGGCTCCTTTTGGCTTTGGGCTTCTTTTCTCCAATCTTGGCTAACAATCTACTTTATCTAGCACTATCTAATATCTATACTAAATAAAATAAATCTCACAAGTTGAGAAAAAAAAAATGGCACGCAGGCCATAAAACCCTAATTAATTATTACAATTAATTGATCGGCTCGCAGGCCGTAAAACCAAACCACAAAATTAAACATCCACATCAAACCACATCCTAAGGCCATATCCAATCACCATGCGATTTGCACATAAACAGTTAAAATCCAATTTTAACGCGCTTGGTCAATTTTAATTGATTTTAGGATTTCTAGGGTTAAAACGGTCCATGGGCCCAACAATCCAATTGCCCGGGCCCAAATAAGTGAACCATAAAGCCCTAGGGCCGGCCCGGCCCAAAACCCGCAAGCTAGGCCCGCGGGTTAGGGCCGCCCGGCCCCTTAGGGCTCCAAGCTTGGGCGGCAAGCAAGGGGGCGGTCCCCTAGGGGGCCGAACCTCCTTGTGGAGGTTGTTTCCAAAACAACCTCCTTGCTTGGAGCCAAAGTTTGGTTGTTTCCTTGTTGTGGGAGAACTCCTTCTTCCCCAAGGATGCCCAAACCCTAGATCTAAGATCCTAAAATTTCTCAAACTCACCAATTCATGCATCCAATGCAATAATTGGGTCTTGTTATGATTAATTCTTTGACAAATTGCATCCAATGCTTGATTTGTCTTGTTTTACGCGATAAACAACAAATTAAGGTGTAAAACAACAAGAATGTAACACATAAACTACGTTTATGCTCTATAACCAGGCTCTGATACCACTGTAGGGTTTTGATTCATGGATCGCGCAAACGGAAGCATAATCAAACAAACAACCATGCAAAACCCTCCAAGGATCACAAGTCTAGATGCATAACGATAGTGAAGGTAAGAAATCATAAACACACCTTTGGGTTCTCCTTGATGACTTCAAACGCGAATAGTGTCACGTTCTCTATAGTTGATCCACGCCTAGAGTTGATCCTAGATCTCCAATCTCCTTGGTGCTAGCCCGGAATGAATGGAGGGTGAAGGAATCACGCAAAACGAGGCACCAAAAGGGGCTCGGCCCTTTGTGGCGTCGGGGACAAGGGGCGGCGGCAAAGGGGGCGGCGTCCCTCTTTGTGGCTTGCTCTCTCTCTCCTTTGTTCTCTCCTACTCTTGTTATGATCTCTCTAGAGCATAATGTGTGTAGGGAAGGAAGGAGGAGGGTCCTTTATATAGTCCAACAACTCCTTGTCAACTACCTAAAGGACTTATTCTAGTCCTACTAGAATTCAATTTAGTCCCTTCCTTGCAAATTAGTCCCTACTAAGTTTGCAAGGGTTTGCAAAGTGATCCTTCTAATTAATTAATCCAATTAATTAATTCCACAATCTAGTACAACTCTATATAGCGTGTGACCCCATAGGTTCTATCTAGTTGGTAGCAACTATTTGCTAATATGGAGCGGTTTCTAGCAAAACATCCATTCTAGCCAACTAATAGAATAGTCATCTAGACAACCTTGTATAAGTAATTGTCTCATCCCTTTGCCTCCATATCCTGATTGGACACGAGACATACAAGTCACACTCGTATATCCAATCCCTAGTTTCTCGATCCATGGAATAGCCTTATTCGTGCAAATAACATCAATATCCCATATATTGATTTATTTGAGTCTGGCCAGACATTCTATAAGCACTATCCTCGAGTGGCCTTGGATATTTGCTCCCGTTATGTGGGAGGGGCAAATCCTCTCTACGTCCACTACGATCTCTAAGCTTGCTTCTCATTGTATCCAGTACACGCCTTTATAACTACCCAGTTACGGTGTAGCGTTTAACGCTACCAAGATCACAATGATCCACAACTAGAATATCTAGTGACTTCAAGTCTAAGGATGACAATACCATTGTACCCGAGAAGCACTTGTGACTCAACATAACATGTATGTAGCCTTCTCGGTAATGGGTCAATCCAGTGCAACATTCCGTAATGCACACCTATGTGTTGGATCGTGATATCTCCATACCAATCCAACCCCATACTAGTCTATAGATGATTGTCCCATTTAATCATTATACTTGACTAGGGATATTTAAGATAAACAACACAATTGTAAATCTAAGGACTTCATTATATTAAATATCCAATAAATAATAAATGAATTTCTAGCCAATTACAAATTCATACTAAACTAGATTGCCTCTAGGGCATCTATTCCAACAGTCTCCCACTTGCACTAGAGCCAATCTGGCGCATCTCGTATGCCCATACTCCTAGTGTGCCCTTCATGCTTCCACTGCGTGAGAGGCTTTGTAAGCGGGTCTGACAGATTATCATCTGTAGGAATCTTGCATATCCGAACGTCTCCTCTATCGATAATATCTCGAATCAGATGAAACTTCCTGAGCACGTGCTTGGACTTCTGGTGCGACCTGGGTTCCTTTGATTGCGCGATCGCCCCAGTGTTGTCACAGAACAACTCCACTGGATCCGCAATGCTAGGGACCACACCAAGTTCAGAAACAAACTTTCTGATCCAAACAGCCTCCTTTGCTGCGCCATTTGCAGCAATGTACTCAGCCTCTGTTGTAGAATCAGCTACCGTCTCTTGCTTGGAACTCTTCCAGCTCACCGCTGCTCCATTCAGGCAAAACACATATCCCGACTGTGATCTAAAGTCATCTCTATCGGTTTGGAAGCTTGCATCAGTGTAACCCCTTACACGCAACTCTTCCTCACCGCCAAACATCAAGAAGGCATCCTTAGTTCTTCTCAAGTACTTTAGGATGTTCTTGACAGCAATCCAGTGACTCTCACCTGGATTGGATTGGTATATGCTTGTCATACTCAAGGCATATGACACATCTGGTCTAGTACATAACATGGCGTACATGATAGATCCTATGGCCGAGGCATAGGGAATCCTACTCATGCGTTCCTTCTCAATCTCATTGGAAGGACAACCACTCTTCGAAAGAGTGATTCCATGTGACATGGGCAAGAATCCCTTCTTGGAATCTTGCATGTTGAACCGTTTCAACACCTTGTCAATATATGTACTTTGACTTAGGCCTAGCAACCTCTTAGATCTATCTCTATAGATCTTTATACCGAGTATATAGGCTGCTTCCCCTAAGTCTTTCATTGAGAAACACTTTCCTAGCCAATCTTTCACAGATTGCAGCATGGGAATGTCGTTTCCAATGAGCAGTATGTCATCCACATACAAGACCAGAAAAGCTACAGAGCTCCCACTAACCTTCTTGTAGACACAAGACTCATCTTCGTTTCTGATGAAGCCAAACTCTTTGACCACTTCATCAAAACGTCGATTCCAACTCCTAGAAGCTTGCTTCAATCCATAAATGGATCGTTGCAGCTTACAGACTTTGTTGGCTTGCTTTGGATCCTCAAAACCCTCCGGCTGTATCATATACACGTCCTCGAGGAGATTCCCATAAAGGAATGCTGTTTTGACATCCATCTGCCAAATCTCATAGTCGTAGTATGCTGCAATCGCAAGTAGGATTCGGATGGATTTGGTCATAGCGACTGGTGAAAAGGTTTCATCATAGTCAATACCATGAATCTGTCTGAATCCTTTAGCCACCAATCGGCCCTTATAGGTAATCACATTACCATCCATGTCGATCTTCTTCTTGAAGACCCACTTGCACCCTATGGGCCGCGCCCCATCAGGTGGTTCCACCAAAGTCCATACTTTGTTGGTATACATGGATTCCATCTCGGATCTCATGGCTTCAAGCCACTTCTGCGAGTCTGGGCCATTCATGGCCTCCTCATAGGTAGTAGGCTCATCATCTATGAGCATCGTGTCACCGGAATCAGTTACGAGAAGTCCGTACCTCTCGGGTTCCTGGCGCACTCTACTAGATCTACGAAGCTCTTGTGTTACCTGAACAGGTGGATCCACAACTGCTTGTGATTCCTGTTCATGTTCCATAATCGGTTCAGTGATTTGTGGTTCTTGAACCTCTTCAAGTTCTACATTCCTCCCACTTGCTTCTTTAGAGACAAACTCTCTTTCTAGAAACACGCCGGTCCGAGCAACAAACACTTTGTTCTCGGTTGGATTGTAGAAGTAGTATCCCTTAGTTTCCTTAGGGTACCCCACAAATTTACACTTATCCGATTTAGGCCCTAGCTTGTCTGATTGTAAACGTTTTACATAGACATCGCAGCCCCAAATCCTCATGAACGACAGTGTGGGACGCCTCCCACTCCACATCTCATATGGTGTCTTCATGACTGATTTAGATGGAACACGGTTAATGGTAAAAGCTGCACTTAATAGAGCGTAGCCCCAAAATGATAATGGAAGATCGGTTTGACACATCATAGACCGAACCATATCCAATAGGGTTCGATTCCTCCTCTCGGACACGCCATTCCATTGTGGCGTTCCGGGTGGAGTGAGTTGGGACACGATCCCACACTCTCTAAGATAGTCGTCAAACTCTTGGCTTAAGTATTCTCCTCCACGATCCGATCGTAGAGCCTTGATACTTTTGCCAAGTTGCTTCTCTACTTCATTCTTGAATTCTTTGAACACTTCAAAGGATTCGGATTTTGCCCTCATAAGGTACACAAATCCATATCTACTGTAATCATCAGTAAACGTAATGAAGTAGACATAACCACCCCTGGCAGGCGTGGCAAATGGCCCACACACATCGGTATGTATGAGCGCCAATTGCTCACTAGTCCTCTCGCCTTTCTTTATTGAAAGGGGACTTTGTCATTTTTCCCAATAAACAAGCCTCACATGTCTCATATGATTCAAAATCAAATGAGTCTAGTAATCCATCCTTATGGAGTCTAGATACACGTTTCTCATTTATGTGGCCTAAACGACAATGCCATAAATAAGCAGGATTTAAATCATTTATTTTAATCCGCTTGGTATTAATGTTGTAGACAGGATTACTTAGATCAAGGACATAAAGTCCATTAAATAATTGCGCACTAAAATAGTGAATATTATTCAAATAAAAGGAACAACAATTGTTCTTTATTGAAATAATAAAACCTTCCTTGTCCAAACAAGAAATAGAAATAATGTTTCTGCTCATAGCAGGCACAAAATAGCAATTATTTAATTCTAAAACTAATCCTGAAGGCAGAGATAGCTCGCAAACGCCTATGGCCAACGCAGCAACCTTTGCTCCATTCCCAACGCGCAGATCTACCTCCCCTTTAGCCAATCTTTTACTTCTCTTTAGATCCTGCATATTTCGACAAATATGAGATCCACATCCAGTATCTAATACCCATGATGTAGAGACAGTTAAATTGACATCTACAACAAAAATACCTGGTGGTGGTGGAATCACTATTCCAAGCCTCTTGTCCTCCAGATATTTTGGGCAGTTCCTCCTCCAGTGTCCAGGTTGACTACAGTAGTGACATTCACCCTTAGTCACGACCTTGGAAATGGCACCAACAGGCTTAAGGGCTTGTTCCTTGGACTTGGCAACTGACTTGCCTTTGCCCTTGGAGGAAGATGCAAACTTTTTGCCCTTTCCTTTATGCACCATCATAATGGCTTTGCCCTTACCCTTATTGATGCTCTGTTCAGCCGTCCTCAACATGTTGAGCAAATCTGGCAGTGGTTTAACGATCTCGTTCATGTTATAGTTCATAATGAACTGTCCATAACTCTCGGGCAACGATTGCAACACGAGATCGGTTGCCAACTCTTGGCCGACCGGGAACCCAAGTCGGGCGAGATTCTCCAAGTACCCGATCATTCGGAGTACATGGGGTCCCACCGGGTTCCCTTCTGCTAGATGACATTTGAACAGTGCCTTTGAGACCTCATACCTCTCTACCCTCGCCTGCTCTTGGAAGAGCTGCTTTAGATGTTCGATCATATCGACAGCATTCATGTTCTCATGTTGCTTCTGAAGCTCAGAGGTCATGGTGCAAAGCATTAGGCAGGCCGCATCATTAGCGTCATCAACACGCTTTTGATACGCCTTTAAGGCAGCAGGTGTCTGATTCTCTGGACCTTCTGGAACTTGCTCCTCTATTGCGTACAGCTTCTTTTCTTGCTTGAGAACAATTCTCAAGTTTCTGTACCAATCGAGAAAGTTGGTTCCTGAGAGCTTGTCCTTCTCAAGGACAGATCGTAGGGAATGTTGTGAACTCGATGAGTTGTTTGCCATTTGGAATTCTACAAAAAGGAAAATACGCAAGTTTTAGTATTTGTGAATTTTTGACTATATTTAATAATGGCTAGTTTATTAAATATAGCTCCCACTATTTTTCTACGGATTAATAACCCTCAAGATATTAATGCGGAAAATATCCTTATATTTTCTAGTGGGCCAAGATCCATCCTTTTTCATCTCCTTATGAGCTTGCTTTGGCAAGTCACCCATAATTCGATTACTTCTTAGGTAGGAACGATTCCAATTGCATCCCATATGCAACTCTTGGTTCAATCGGGCAAATAACTCCTTATTTATCCATCCTTATGGATAATCCCAATTGATTGCCTCTAGGTTTCTTAATCAAATTAATAGCCTAGTTGTGTTCAACCTCTTATCTAAACAATTGCACATTGTTACGTGCCATCACATTCCATCATTATGAACCAAGTCGCCATGCTTTGGCACGCACGAACTTGATAAATAATGATGATAATGAGTGTTTAAATAACGAGAAGGCAAGAACACAATATTTTAAAATTTGAGGGATTTTTCAATTTTAATTATTTTGTTGATCAATATCAACTAATCTATCTATTTGAGTTTGGGCACAACTCCAAATAATAGATCCGGGTTGTCTAATTATCTTATTATCCTAATTGCATGCATCATCCATACACCAACCACACAAATAATAAGACAATAAATAAACAACCACAAAACAGAAATTAAACGTGATGTGGATATGGCCTTTTCTAGACTAAGATAATTCCAAGCCAATGGAATTATCTATGAACCCTAAACAAACACATCTCCATGCGTCTTGATCTTTTGGTCCATCCTTCATAGTCATGTGGTGTGCTCCATGCTCCATGCTCCATCTTTTGTGGCTCCTTTTGGCTTTGGGCTTCTTTTCTCCAATCTTGGCTAACAATCTACTTTATCTAGCACTATCTAATATCTATACTAAATAAAATAAATCTCACAAGTTGAGAAAAAAAAAAATGGCACGCAGGCCATAAAACCCTAATTAATTATTACAATTAATTGATCGGCTCGCAGGCCGTAAAACCAAACCACAAAATTAAACATCCACATCAAACCACATCCTAAGGCCATATCCAATCACCATGCGATTTGCACATAAACAGTTAAAATCCAATTTTAACGCGCTTGGTCAATTTTAATTGATTTTAGGATTTCTAGGGTTAAAACGGTCCATGGGCCCAACAATCCAATTGCCCGGGCCCAAATAAGTGAACCATAAAGCCCTAGGGCCGGCCCGGCCCAAAACCCGCAAGCTAGGCCCGCGGGTTAGGGCCGCCCGGCCCCTTAGGGCTCCAAGCTTGGGCGGCAAGCAAGGGGGCGGTCCCCTAGGGGGCCGAACCTCCTTGTGGAGGTTGTTTCCAAAACAACCTCCTTGCTTGGAGCCAAAGTTTGGTTGTTTCCTTGTTGTGGGAGAACTCCTTCTTCCCCAAGGATGCCCAAACCCTAGATCTAAGATCCTAAAATTTCTCAAACTCACCAATTCATGCATCCAATGCAATAATTGGGTCTTGTTATGATTAATTCTTTGACAAATTGCATCCAATGCTTGATTTGTCTTGTTTTACGCGATAAACAACAAATTAAGGTGTAAAACAACAAGAATGTAACACATAAACTACGTTTATGCTCTATAACCAGGCTCTGATACCACTGTAGGGTTTTGATTCATGGATCGCGCAAACGGAAGCATAATCAAACAAACAACCATGCAAAACCCTCCAAGGATCACAAGTCTAGATGCATAACGATAGTGAAGGTAAGAAATCATAAACACACCTTTGGGTTCTCCTTGATGACTTCAAACGCGAATAGTGTCACGTTCTCTATAGTTGATCCACGCCTAGAGTTGATCCTAGATCTCCAATCTCCTTGGTGCTAGCCCGGAATGAATGGAGGGTGAAGGAATCACGCAAAACGAGGCACCAAAAGGGGCTCGGCCCTTTGTGGCGTCGGGGACAAGGGGCGGCGGCAAAGGGGGCGGCGTCCCTCTTTGTGGCTTGCTCTCTCTCTCCTTTGTTCTCTCCTACTCTTGTTATGATCTCTCTAGAGCATAATGTGTGTAGGGAAGGAAGGAGGAGGGTCCTTTATATAGTCCAACAACTCCTTGTCAACTACCTAAAGGACTTATTCTAGTCCTACTAGAATTCAATTTAGTCCCTTCCTTGCAAATTAGTCCCTACTAAGTTTGCAAGGGTTTGCAAAGTGATCCTTCTAATTAATTAATCCAATTAATTAATTCCACAATCTAGTACAACTCTATATAGCGTGTGACCCCATAGGTTCTATCTAGTTGGTAGCAACTATTTGCTAATATGGAGCGGTTTCTAGCAAAACATCCATTCTAGCCAACTAATAGAATAGTCATCTAGACAACCTTGTACAAGTAATTGTCTCATCCCTTTGCCTCCATATCCTGATTGGACACGAGACATACAAGTCACACTCGTATATCCAATCCCTAGTTTCTCGATCCATGGAATAGCCTTATTCGTGCAAATAACATCAATATCCCATATATTGATTTATTTGAGTCTGGCCAGACATTCTATAAGCACTATCCTCGAGTGGCCTTGGATATTTGCTCCCGTTATGTGGGAGGGGCAAATCCTCTCTACGTCCACTACGATCTCTAAGCTTGCTTCTCATTGTATCCAGTACACGCCTTTATAACTACCCAGTTACGGTGTAGCGTTTAACGCTACCAAGATCACAATGATCCACAACTAGAATATCTAGTGACTTCAAGTCTAAGGATGACAATACCATTGTACCCGAGAAGCACTTGTGACTCAACATAACATGTATGTAGCCTTCTCGGTAATGGGTCAATCCAGTGCAACATTCCGTAATGCACACCTATGTGTTGGATCGTGATATCTCCATACCAATCCAACCCCATACTAGTCTATAGATGATTGTCCCATTTAATCATTATACTTGACTAGGGATATTTAAGATAAACAACACAATTGTAAATCTAAGGACTTCATTATATTAAATATCCAATAAATAATAAATGAATTTCTAGCCAATTACAAATTCATACTAAACTAGATTGCCTCTAGGGCATCTATTCCAACAATGTCCTTCACAGTAAATGGTCCAGACCATCTTGAGCGCAGCTTCCCTGGATAGAATTTCATCCTTGAGTTGTAAAGGAGAACCTTCTGCCCGATTTCTATTTTCTTTGGTAGAATGCGATTGTCATGCCACTTCTTCGTTTTTTCTTTATAAATTTTGGCACTCTCATAAGCAGTTTTACGGAATTCTTCTAGTTCGAGGAGTGCCATCTTCCGTTTGCTTCCCGATAAACTGTGATCCATATTCAGCTGCTTGATTGCCCAGTATGCTTTGTGCTCCAATTCTACTGGTAAGTGACATGCTTTTCCAAACACCAGCTGGTATGGGGACATTCCCAGTGGGGTTTTGTAAGCATGCCCAGAGTGCATCATCCAGCTTTAATGACCAGTCCTTTCGTCCAGGATTCACAGTTTTTTCCAGTATGCTTTTTATTTCCCTGTTGGACACCTCTGCTTGCCCGTTTGCCTGAGGGTGATAAGGCAGTGAAACCTTATGGATAGACACCCCGTACTGCTTTAAAACCTTGGCAAAGACCTTATTGATAAAATGAGAACCTTCATCACTGACCATGGCCCTCGGTGTTCCGAATCTGGTAAAGATGTTACGTCAAATATGAACGACACGTCTTTTCCCAACAAATTACATAGTGGCTTTGTAATTTTTGAGAAATCTTTAATAAACCTTCTGTAAAATCCTGCATGGCCCAAGAAACTCTTAATTGCTTTCACTGTGGTTGGGTATGGAAGCTGCTTGATCACCTCTATCTTTGCCCTGTCTACTTCCAGTCCTTTGCTGGAAATCCTGTGTCCCAGCACTATTCCTTCAGTAACCATGAAGTGACATTTTTCCCAGTTGAGTACCAGGTTATTTTTTCTGCAGCGAATCAGAACTCTGGCCAGATGGTATAAGCAGTCTTCAAAGCTATCCCCAAATAACAAAAAATCGTCCATGAAAACTTCCAAATTTTTCTCTATCATGTCAGAGAAAATGGCCATCATACATCTTTGGAATGTTGCTGGAGCATTGCATAATCCAAATGGCATCCGTATAAAGGCAAATGATCCGTATGGGCAGGTGAACGTCGTCTTCTCTTGATCTTCTGGATTTATATAGATCTGGTTGTAGCCAGAGTACCCGTCAAGGAAGCAGTAATAAGCATGGTGAGCTATTCTGTCCAACATCTGGTCCATGAATGGCAGCGGAAAGTGGTCTTTCAGTGTGGCATCGTTCAGCTTCCGGTAGTCCATACAGATTCGCCAGCCAGTGACAGTGCGCTGGGCGATCTGCTCCTGATCAGCATTCTGTACTACTGTAATACCCCCTTTCTTTGGTACACACTGGACAGGACTGACCCAGGTGCTGTCTGATATAGGGTATATAATTCCTGCTTCTAGCCACTTCAGGACCTCCTTTCGTACCACATCTTTCATAATTGGGTTTAGTCTCCGTTGAGGCTGCATGACTGGCTTCTTTCCTTCTTCAATTCTTATTTTGTGCATGCAGTAATCAGGACTGATCCCCTTTAGGTCCGCAATTGTCCATCCGATGCCTTCTTTATGCTCTCGAAGTACCTCCAGCAGCTTTTGTTCCTGTTCTTGAGATAAAAGAGAAGAAACAATTACCGGCAGAGTATTATTTTCACCAATAAAAGCGTACCTGAGATGGTCTGGCAACTGTTTTAATTCCAGGACTGGTGGTTCCTGGAGTGATGGGACCAGTGTCATTTTCTGCTCGCCTCCTTCATCCCTATATAGCGTGACCCAGCTCTCTGTTACCATGATCTGCTCATCCTGTTGCTCCTCTGTTTCCTCTGGATACATGTCCTCAAATTCCTCCCATAAATTTTCCATTTCCTCATTCTCCAGATCATCAATTACCTCTACTGCAAAACAGTTTTCATGCCCATAATGGTCAGGGAGCTGGAGAGATTTGAAGACGTTGAATTTCACCTTTTCTTCATTGATTTGCATGGACAATTCTCCACTTTTGCAGTTAATAATGGCTTCACCAGTTGCTAGGAAAGGTCTGCCCAGGATTAGCGGGACCTCTCCGGCCTCCATATCCAGGATCACAAAATCTGCTGGAAAAATAAGCTCTCCAACTTTTACCAGGATATCATCAATTACTCCATAGGCAGGTTTCACAGATCTGTCAGCCATTTGAAGCATAATTCTTGTTGGGCGTGGTTCTCCGACTCCCAGACTTTTGAAGATGGTCAGTGGCATCAGGTTGATGCTGGCACCCAAATCGCATAAGGCTTTTCCTGTGTACGCACTGCCCAGAGTTACTGGAATAACAAAGCTGCCAGGGTCTTTCTTTTTCAGTGGTAGACCATTTTTCACACAACTGCTCGCTTCTACCGTCAGATTCACTGTTTCGAAGTCACTTATTCGCCTTCTCCCATACAATATGTCTTTGAGAAATTTCGCATAAGTAGGCATTTTGGCAAGTGCTTCGGCAAAAGGTATGTTTATCTGTAATTGCTTGAATACCTCCAGAAATCTGGCGTAGTCTTTGCTGTCATCTCTCTTACGTGTCTTCAGAGGGTAGGGTACCTCCTTAGAGATCGGCACTATTTCTGGACTACCCTCATTAGTCTGCTCTGCTTCCTGCTCGACCGAACCCCTTTTCTGAGGGTTAGCGGTTGAACTGTTTTCCCTGTCAATCACTTCTTGTTCAATAATCTTTGACTTTTCTGCACGTGCATGACTGGGATACGGTGGATCCTGCAGTGCAATTCCACTCCGAGTTGTGATAGCATTGATTGAGCGCGTGGATTGTTCATTGTATTTGATGGTAAATTCCCTGGGGCTCGTTCTGCCTGGTTCTGTGCAAGCTGACCATTCTGTACCTCCAAGTTGCTGATAGCAATTTTCATTTGGCTTACATCGGCAGTTAGTGACTCCATCTGCGCAAATCTAGTTTCCCACTGCTTATTGAATTTCTCCATATAGGACTCAAAATGTTGCTGTGACAAATTTAGCTGTGGTGGTGCTGCTGGTGCGTGCTGCGCTGGGGCTGTCTGTTGTGCCTGTGGCCTGTGCTGGAATCCTGATGCATATACTGCTGCATTGGGATTTCCGTAGCGAAACCCTGGATGGTCACGTGTGCCTGGTCTGTAGCGACTAGGATCCCACTACTGCTGAACATAGTTGGCATCTTCGGTCTGAAGCTCCAGAATTGCTGCCTCAAGGTCTGGTTCATCCACTGATGCCACTGGCTTCTTCTCTATATACACCTTTTTAACTAATTCCTGTACCACTTTCGTGAGATTGTCAATCCTGTCATCAGCCACTGGTTCTGCTACCGTTGTGAGCCTGCGGTCATCAAACAGGCGAGTATCCTGTTTGGCTAATTGTTTCATCAGTTCATATGCTCCATCCTTATCCACATGGTATAAAAAGTTACCCCCAGCTTCCCTATCAATCCTTTCAGCATTCTCCCTGTCAAGAGCATGGTAGAATACCTGCAGAATTTTTGCGTCCCCGAAGCCATGATTGGGGCATTTTTTTACGAGTCTCATCAGCCTGTCCCATGCGTCTACCACCGTTTCCCCCATCTTCTGTTTGAAAGATAAGATCTCACTCTGCAGCTTGATAACACGGGATGCAGGGTAGAATTTTGCCAAAAAATCAGTAACACACCCCTCCCAGGTAGTGATGGACCTCGGTGGTCTTGCCTCCAGCCAGTCTTTTGCTGTTCCGAACAAGCAGTATGGGAATAAAATTAGCTTTAGCGTATCCGCTTCGACTCCTTTATATTTAATCTTGTTGCAGTAGTCTTCGAAATTTCCGAGGAAGTCGTTTGGATCTTCATCTGCTTTCCCATTGAAAGGACAATGAGTCTGGGCGGTCTGAATGGTGGATGATTTCAGATCGAAGTGCTCTGCTGTAATGGGTGGCACTACGATAGCTGGTTGATGTCCTCCGGTTGGGACTTCAAAATTTTCGACTATCGCCCTCCCAGACCTGTTGTAAGTCCTCTGATTGTTCCTGGCAGCAAAGCCTGCTGCTATCAACTCCTCAATATAAAGAGCCATCTGTGCTGGAGTGCGTTGTTGCTGTCCTGTGGGTGTTCCTGTTTCGGTTGGTGTGTCTTCTCCGTGCTCAGACATCGCGGCTCGGTGTCTGCGACTTTGCTCTCTGAAAAGTTTTTCGGGATCTTCAAGTGGTGATACCAGATTGCTAGGCAATCTGGACATAAACTAGAATAACCTGAAAATCAGAATTCAAGAGCAATAAGTCGAAAGAAAATAAACGTAAAAAGAAAATAAAAGACTTTGAGACTTATTCTAATGTCTTTTTAACAAAAACTGTAACCGTTCCCCGGCAACGGCGCCAAAAACTTGACAGCGTAAACCTATCTGCTTTTTCGCAAGTGTACGATCAAGTAATATAGAGTATGTATTTGCGACTCTGGTTGTCGAACCCTCGAGAACAGTTTAAGTTTTGCTTATTAGAAATAGAATTAGACACAAAGTCTGTAAAAAGGAGGAAGGTTGGGATGTGACTCTACTCACTAAATTGCAGTAAATAAAACAGTATTTAGAAAAGCTTATTTTATTTTTCTTTTAAGTAATTTTCAGAAATTGTGGTAGTCGTAAAAATTGATAATTCTAAGAATCTAGGTCCCAGGATCCCCTAGGGTTACTCTCCAACTTTCATGGTATATTTGATTTCAGAAACACACAGTGGTCTTGTTTATGCCAGCATACCAATAGTACAATCTCCTCTCGGTCTCATGCACCTGTCACTCTCCTGCAGATTTTCGGGTCCTCTCGGTCCACCTACATATGCAGGTTCGTTCTAAGTCTGCTAGGGTTACAGGTTCTCCTCTCGGTCTCCCCCTAAACGTCTAGCAGTTGGTCCAATGCTTCTGGGCTAGTCCCCTGATTCTTTTCACCTCTCGGTCCATCAAGGCAGAGTACTAAATCCTGTCTTCTCTTCCTAACTCTCACTGGCCACTCTCGCGCACCAGATCCTGTCTATAACACTCCTGGGTGATCAAGCCATTCATGTATGTAAATAAAATCAAAGACAAGATAATAAACAATCCATCATGTATTAAGACTTCAACTAGCCATGCATCTGATAATCAAACAAACCAGTCTGCTGAATTCATAAACCCTAGGTTCACCAAGAACCTAGGAAAAAGGTCTAGCTAGCTTGCAATATTAAAAACAATGTTTCATAAAAGAGAGAAAAGATCAAACAATTTATTGGCTGAATACTGAAAAACTGCTCCAATCCTGCCCTGCTCCAATCCTGACGGCTCTGAAACTGGCTGCTGTGATGATGATTGTAGATGTGTGAGTGTGTATGTGTAACCCTAATGCTGTGCTGGGACACCTCCTTTTATACTACCACAGTCTCCAAAACTGATGCACGAAATTCCTGTTTTACCCTCGCAAAAACCCTTCCTGGAAGCTTCTGGAAACCTTCCGTGCGTTCAAACGCAACTCACCTGCGTTCAAACACAGTGCGTCTGAACGCACTCACCCAGCGTTTGAACGCAGGACTTAACCACTTTTTCCTCCTCTGGCTTCTGGCTTCTCGGACTTGTGCGTTTGAACGCAGCTCACCAGCGTTTGAACGCACAACTTGGTCTTTCTGCTCCTGATGTCGAGTCCTGCGTTTGAACGCAGGTTGTGCGTCTGAACGCACACCTTAGCTTTTCTGCACTTCTGGATTTGATTCCTGCGTTTGAACGCAGGTTGTGCGTCTGAACGCACAACTTAGCCTCTTTTCCACCATTTTCCCGCTGCTGCCATGTGGTGCGTTTGAACGCAGCTGCCCTGCGTTTGAACGCACAACTTAGACTTTTTCTGCTCTTTTTCTGCTCAGCTTTCCTGATACGCTGCCTCCCCATCCAAGTCAATCTCATGCATTTCTCGGCACCTGTTACCTGCACATCATAACATGTACCCGCGATCATATCCAACAAACAAAAGTATGCACGAAATTACTCAAATCTTGCAGTCATGTCCTATAAATCTCTGCCTCGTATCAGGTGGAAAATAAGCTGAAAATGGGCAAACTCAACTCTCACAGGGTTAAAACCAATGGTAAAAAGATGTCCCAGACTAATCCCATTTTCCAGCTATCAATCACCGAGTCAGCAAACGCATCCATTACCTCGCGAATCCGAGCCTCTACTGGGGGAGCCATTCCCATTATCAGCACAATTTCCTAGCCCTGCCTTCTTGCAGCAACAATAGTATTGATCAGCGACTTGGAGCGCTCACCAGATGCGAACCTCCTCAGATAGCACTAAAACAGAAAATGGAGTGTAAGTTTCAATGCATCAAAGGAAAGAAACTTAACACGCACAAAGGAAATTGCTTACCTTGGCAAAATCTTCGCTGTATTTGATAACATGCGAAGCACCATCCCTAACTGCGGTCATCTTTTCCTCAAGAATGATGGATGAGCACAAGTGATTGTCATGATCCAGCAAGGAGTAGCAGCCATACTGGGAGTCATCCAAGATGCAGTTAGGACGGAATGGGAAGGAATTCCTCTTGATTATAGGAGCTCTGCTGGGCTGAGGGGTCGACTGTGTCTCGAACCTGTCCTGCTGAGTAGTCCAGTAAGCAACCCAATTTTTGGAGAAGCGACCTGCACGACCACCTAAAGGTTTATCAAAGGGAAAGTTGCTCCTCAAGATCGTTTGAACTCGCTAGACAACAGTCGCTTGTAGCAGCCTCTTACGATTGATCTAGGCCAAATAGAGAGCGCCACTGCATCAAAGCCAAACTGGGGAGAAATGCGAGTTGGATCAACATCGACTGTGATCCTCTCATACCTGGGAGTAAGTTCAGGAACATACTCAGCAAGAGCAGGGAGAGAACCCCTTAAACACCAGCAGAAAAATTCGCGATAGCGCTCATGAAAGCGCTCATGACCTTCGAAAAGGAACTCTTCTGAGAAAGCAAGAGATTTGGTGGGATACAGCTTCGAGAACCATCACACATTCTCAATGCGCGTGGCATAGGGCCTAGCCGTAAACTTGCTTCGATCATCGCATATCAGGCTCCCGGTGCACTTGGGAGGATTGGTTCTAAACCATTGAGCAGCTCTCCCACTAGAAAGTTCATCCTCCGCACCTAGGACACGCCACTTGTTGGGCCTAGAGGGAACAGGAGCATAAGAGGGCCATCGCTCAAAAACCCACATGGTCAGGAATGCGATGTTGACATAGGTCAACACATCAAGACGACCGCGAGAGTCCTTGATCGCCACTACCAACTGGTCCAGCCTGTGATATAAAGTGCCTAAGACCAGAGGCCCAAGTGCGACTCTCTGGCCGAGGGCCAACTTGACGGCAAAGGGGAGGACATGATAGAAAACACCATCATGAGGGTGACCATCGATCAGGTACCTTGACAGCCAGGCACAGAGAAAGCCGCACAAGGTTAGATGGAACCCTTTCCCATTTACGTAATTTTTCGCATTTGGGTTCTTGTCCAGAAGTTTCTTGGTGATACTACTATTCGCATAGTCGCGAAAGAAGTATTGCACCTATTTGCCCCAGGTATTCTTTGCAGATGTATCCACAAGCTGCCGGTCAGGAAGAACTTTCGCAGATGTCCACCGAGTGGAGATTTTCTTTACCTCCGACAAGCATTCCTCCATCTGCTTGTATAGAGCAAGTTCTGGATCGGTCCTCAAAGGGCTCAGAGGATCCACTTCACCAACGGGTGAAAGGTCATACAACATGTGCACATCCTCCAAAGTGGGAGCAGCCTCGAACTCAGCAAAGTGGAAAGTATGAGTCGCAGGTGAATAGCGAGAGAGAAGGTTTAGAAGCATGGACGGATCCAGCTTCACGGCAGCACCCTTCATAGCACGAACTGAGAAGTAAATACCGGCATTGTTCAATGCGATGGCATGGTGGGTCAATACATGGTCGATCCACTCATCCATAAAGTCCAATTTTTGGACAAGCGCCTGGGTAGAAATTGCAGTATGGGGGAAAAACCCATTTTCAACCCCTAACCTAATCACATCCTTGGAGTCGATTAACTCTAGCATGGCTGCGTTGACAGGCGGGGTCAATGTCCGCAACTCTCCAAAATAAACAGGAGTCGGTAGATTCTTCACCTTAACCCTAGCATGATAGAAATCTTTTCCACCCAAATAGGGGGCTTTTCGCCACAACGTCTGGGGAAGATCACGTACTTATTCGGCCTCTTTAATGGGTTTGGATCCTTTTGTCTTGGCCATTCCTGCGGAAGATCAAGAAAAAAGGGGGGAGAAATATACACACTTTCAGTTTGAATTTCAAGAAGCAATTATGTTTTGGCAACTATGTTTTGTCAAAAGAAGATGAACAGTCAATTCTGGGTTTAGAAGTTCAGAATTAGTCTATATTGCTCAGAATTTCAGGAGTTCTACATTCAAAATCGTCACAATCTGGTGATTGGATCAGTTATGGGTTTAAGAAAAAAAGCCTCTTTTGTAGTTCTCAATGAATGATATATTTCAAATAGTCATGGGTTTACAGATCCAAGACAGTTCAAAGAGTATTTGAGTACATTAAATGGAATTGAGCAAAGCCAACCTTGTTTTGGTAAAGTTTGCTTTGATGAAGCAAGTTGAAGGAGACGATTGACAAGGAAGAACTGATGATTAATCACTTGAATCTGCTCTTGAAGGCTTCCGGGTAT
Organism: Linanthus parryae; assembly: GCA_023055425.1. Classification (NCBI taxonomy): domain Eukaryota; kingdom Viridiplantae; phylum Streptophyta; class Magnoliopsida; order Ericales; family Polemoniaceae; genus Linanthus; species Linanthus parryae. The sequence continues at coordinate 40,974,992 of JALGPY010000001.1, read as the reverse complement.
CATTCACTTTAGAGAGAGAAGTGATGCTTTGGAACAATGGAGAGCACAGAGTATTTATCCAAAAAAAATGAGGATTCGCGTCCTTTCAGTAGTCGAATCGCAACCGTCACCGTCGAATCGCGCAATCACAGGACAAGCTGACGTCACGCCTAAAACCCTAAAAGAACAGACGGCACGACTCTAGGGATTTTAGGTCATAATGGCACGCACGGGGGCTGAATTTGCGTGTATTTGAATTGGTGCGTGGCGGCGACGCGTACATTGGTTCCTGCGCATTAAAGCCTATCCGGCTATGCGTCTTCACGCGCAGAAAGGGGGCTAATGTAGATAGTGCTTTCTAGACAGGCAGATCCTAGCCACGTGGCGATCATCTAGCACACCTAGCTGTGCTCCACACACACTGGATCACCGCCCGCGCTGATCCACGTGGGGGCTGCGAGACAGAACCCTCGCATACCACCACACGGGACTTGTAGGGACTTAGTGTTTTGGAGGCTAGAGTAAGTCATGTCGCGCGCGAGCGACAACCAAGCCCGCGCGCGACCTTAGTAACTGCTTTGAGAGATTTATGGCACGAGCTCCATAAACCCGGTCAACCTTATAACGGTTCCGATATACACGGTTAACGTGCGTAACGGTCCCTATATACGCGGACGAACGTGCCGTTGTGGTTGAGCTAATTAAGCTGCCATTAATGGGCGCATTAACCCACTACAACGGTCACATTCTCCGTTATATATAGGATCGTTAACCCTTCTATACAAGGGCGAATCACCTGAGATACGCGGAAGCTCTGCCAAAATCCTGTCTCTCTCTCATACAGTACTATTGTCTTACTCTCTCCCTACACACAACCGTACTCTTCCTATGTTCTTTCCATCCCCTACTCTTGGTGTATATTGAATTCTCTCTGCAGGATTCTCTCGTACACAATAATTAAGGGAAAGGTTCGTAGAGATGATGATCTCCACGAGCATGGAGGAATCGCCGGAAAGCAACTGATCCTTAGTCGATCATGAGGAATTAGATCCTCAGGGATCCTTTGGAAAATGGGAGTGACTTTCCAAGCAAGGTGCCCATCCATAGGGATGAGAGTAAATGATGATCCTCCTATGCAAAGGAATTGCTCATAGAAGCATACCCCATCAACTGCTTGAGATCGAAGGGATGATCTTTAAGATCACCTTGCATAAACGATAGGATAGAATCCAAAGGCCTTATTGTTCCCTAATTATGAAGAATGAAAAGTAAGCTTTACAGGAGGAGTTAGAGTCTATTAAAGGGGCCAACCAAGTCTGAGACTAGGTTGACTTTCTAACTAGATGCTAGACCATTGAGATAAGTGGATTTCCAAGGTCGGAGACACATACGGAAGCGTAGTAAGGCATATGACTAGCACATACATCTACAATAGTTGTGATGGTGGACTTACAGTTCCATTATCGATGAGTGTGACGACTGAATTTCTCAATGGAGAAATCAGAAAGGTGATGTAAGGTCAAATGCACAAAATGTGTGAAAACTAGCTAAATCCATGTGTTGTCTTAGCTAGTCCTCCAAAATAGTGGTATTTCATTATACAGATGAAAACAGCTGCATATCACTCTCACTAGTATAGAGTGATAATCACGTCACTTAACATCGATGGCACACTATTGTCCAGTGGAGCTGAAGGGCTGCTCTCGTCCACTAAGGAGTAGTTATCCTCTCCGTTTGTGACGAAGGATATCGGTAGGGCGAGAAGCATTCTCGTTCGTTCATAGGGTCTTCTTATAATGTCGCTAGAAGCGCACACCAAGAAGATGCATGAATGATTCCATATCCTGGGCCCAGAGGCATGTGATACTCCTGTAGGTCGTTGCAAAACTTTACGAGCCCAAACATGTGCCCTAGAGACACCATACAAGATTGACCAAATAACCAAAGTGTCTGACGAGCAGTAGGAGTCTTCTATAAACTATGGTGTGTACTCAGACCCAACAGATGCTATGCATCGGAAGAGTGTATTTCAGGAAATTCGGCTTATGACACTAGATTGTAGTCACGAGGATTCTCAGATAACTCTATATAATGGATCACGTGCTATGACTATTGGAGATAGATGCTTCGGCTAGTTAGCTATGCATGCCGACTAGGGTGGGGACCTAGATACACTTTGATCCACTTCAGGCTATCGTCCATACTTGATGACAGACACATCGCATGGAACAACAACATAAGTGTTGCACGATCATATTGGACCGCTCCATTAAACATGGAAGCAGGAATATGTTGCTTGTTCTGCCACCGGGCAGAAATTTGTTTGGATAAGAAGGTTTCTGGTAAGCTTATGAGCTGTTAACGAACCTGTTGTCATAAGTTGTGCTGGCATATGGATACATCACTACGATAAGGTCAAACACATAGAAAAGAGTATCATTTCACAGAAGGTGAAATGACTACCTGAAGAGTAATCTTGGAGTAGATCGACTACGTGCCAAAGTGTAGGCTCGTCCCATTCCTAAACCACCTAAGAATTGTCTTTGTGGATTGCTTTAGAAAATTGGGACTCGTTAGTCGATCACATGCAATATGATTGATGAGAATACGAGACATTGATGGTTGGATTTTAATTGGATTTGTATAAAGCTGCAAGTTGTTTGATACGTATATGATATGTTACATTTCCTGTACTAGCATAGAGCACGTCGCGCAGAAACTAGGTCGGCTCCCTCACACGAGCGACCGCCTTTGCAATATCCTGGATAGTCTAGGTGAGCAGAAGATGAGACAGATTCTCGAGCTAGAACCCTATGATATGATAAGAGACGCCTATCATATGAGGCGTATGTCCTATGATATGAGCTGGAAATCTATCATTAGACCAAGACACCTGTCATACGGATTCAATTGTCCTATTGGAATAAGTTCCAAGGTGAGATTGGTTTATGGCCATTCGAACATTGTTGATACCCCAAAACCATGTGTAGTTTGTGTAGAGAAAGCCAGATGCGAGAACTGATTTCTGTGCGCAATCGTGCGACTTTTCAGTACTCAGGTTGGTGGCCATAAGGGTTACTGGACTAAAATATGCACAATGGTCCTTATTGGATAAGACATGCGCTCTGATCAGAGTTCAAACACTATGGCGCGTATTTTCCCAGAAAATCGCGTGCTAATGAGTGACATGAGGTGGCCAGTAGAACTAATCCCTGAGATTCCTCGCCGTGTGAGACTCGTCGATTATATAAAGATGATTGACACTGTATACCCTTATTACTTCTATGTGTGTCATGGAGAGACAGGTTGGTGGTGCTACTTTGGCATGACACCTTACGACTATGAATGATTTGGCCTTCCGAACAGTGCTAGGAAAGCAGCTAAGCCGAATCTAAGCGACACAAGGATAGAAGGAAGATTCTCATTGCATCGCTCATAGTTATCTTCATAGGGCCCACATACAAGATCCATTGGGGTCATGTAGGATATGAATGTAATAAAGGAGATTTGGATTCACTGGAACATGGCCTACGGGACAAGGCAGGTATTCGTGATCCACGAGATGAAAATTCGAGCAAATCTGGGGGATACAAGAGTTATATATATATTGAATTTGTTTCCTAAAGTTAAGGTGCGCCTGCTATTAGCTCGTCTTGTATGAATTTAGAGTATGAAACTCCCGAAATGCAGGTACTCTCGACGGTCACACGCCACGGCCACAAAAACACTTTGGTAGATGATAATAGTTGGAGATTGATGGAGAGTACATGAACTGTATGTGCAGCCCCACTGTGTGAGTGGGAGATGTTAGAAAATTACGAGTTGTGCCCATATGGGGTGCACATGTAATTATCACAACCTTATGGGGTTAACTGCAATAAGAGACAAACACTAAGGGTTTACTAGCAAAAGGCACAAACTCGACGGGGTTATGTTGCATACTAGGTATAAGTCTGTCTATATAAGGAGACAATCTCCTACATATTTTAGGGCTAATACATATGCATACAATAACTGTGTAGAGATCATGTGCTGATCAAAGACAGTTCTAGGAACCCTAGCCTCCCTCTCTAACTAGCCTTCATTGGTGGAATTTGGTGTGAACAAGAGCTTTCGTCAGAGTGATTCGAGCCATACTGTTTGGAGCAAGACGGTGGTACATGAAATCAAGCAATCAACGATCATCCGCTGCGCTAGGAGCTTAGGCGAAGAGGTAACACATGAATTTTCCGCTTTAATTTATGTTGTAGATCTATATGTGTTTAGATCAAGCTTTTCCTTCAGAATATGTAAGGGTTGTCTAAAATTATAAGTAACAACAGTGTGGTATTAAGAAACAAGAAAAGAACTATTTTTAGCAGTTAATATGTTTTCTTAAATACATATATTATAGATTGAACATGCTTATTCCGCCATGGTTTTAAGATAATTAAAATTTCTAGGGAGATTGCAATGTAATAATGCTCAATTTCTCACTAAAATGCTCATGCTATATAGCGCTCCTCTCAATCCTCATCACAAAAAATGACTTACATATGTTTTTCCATTACATAAGAAAAGTATATTGAGCATGTTCTTATGAATCACCAAGATATAAGTATTGAATCAAACCAGAATGCATAAAGTTTCAGAACTTAAGATAATATGGTCATGAAATGTTATCATAATGGTAGAGACTCGATACATATTCACAAGATATGATTGAAGGCTATTTTCAACTCCCAAGCTCTAGATAATTTCTCTCTTTTCGTTCCCACACTCAACTGGTAGGAAACAAAATACAAACATGCCAACATTTTTTCTTTTCAAAAGTCGAGTTTTATTTAGAAAACATGGGAAGAAAATCACAATTTTTATTGTTCTCTGAGCTATCTTAGAATTTTTCAAGTTGTGTAAAAAGTACATATTTGTGCTCCTTCCAAATGAAGCACTCAATCATGCAAGTAACGGTATCCATTTTTGTTGAGAAATGTGAGTGACTACCTTTTATCTTCTATTTTTATCAAATTTATCAACTGGACCAATCATAGATAAATCTCACAAGTCAGTTCTTCCATATATCTCATGCAAGCCTTCCTTGGATACTTACCTGTTATCGTGCACTCTCGCACCGCAAAATATGAATGTACTCTCACCTCAACGTATGTTACCAACGAACCGTATAAGAAGGTAGTTCCCTACATGTGTACATATATGTACAACCCACAATAACTTCCATTAGCCACCACATCTGACTGCCAATATCATCATACCCAAGTCAACTGTGTATAGATTATCTCTTTATTGCCTCGCATGTTCCTTGAACTATTATGTTCCTTCTATTTCGCTTGAGAGTATTCATTTTCAAGCTATCTGGTGTTCTGATAAGGGCAATCTTTAACACCGCGTGACACCCATCCCAGGAAAAGCAACTAAATCAGAGACCACTTTCGTGAAATACATTTCAGAGCAGTTTGCATGAAAACTCAACCACTAGTCAGATGTACAAGCCCACTATAAGATTAAAAAAACATAATTATGCTCCCTAAAATGCTCTAAAATATCAGTCACACCACATATAGCAGAAAAATGTTCTCCTTTGAACATCTCTAGCCATTTACTAGTGGTGAACAACTAGCTGTTCATATCAGTAATGTATGAATAAAGAAGTTACAAAATATGATTTCTTACATGTAGATGTTAAAAACAAAACTTCACCACAAGGAAATAGCCATACAAGTTGAACCAACACCATGTTCGATGGATTGGAATCTAATAAAAAGGGGGCTTGTACGGTGAAACCAATATTTATTTATGAACTTCGAAAGACTGGAATGATCGCAGCGAAAGACAACATGCAAAATTACCAACTCTGATTGCACTGACCATACTTAATCTCCTTCGCAAATAAAAAACCCAGAATAATGGTGTAAGGCAGAGAGACTGGGAAACTTAGAAGTGCCCTGGTGCAGAGTGAAGGGCACTGTAGTGCCAACATGCACTTCATGCCTAGGCCCTGGTGGAAATATGAATAGCGATCTTCGAACAATTTTGGAACATGAATGAGGTGGTGTCTAGGAGAGGGGGACAATGGTGAAGATGCTCTTAGTAGTTTATCAAAAAAGATTGTATTTGTATGTCTAAGTGTTTAACTACACAACATGAGGGATGATACTTGTAATATCCCGTCCCACATCGAGATATTGTGGATTGGATGTATATATGGTTAGGGAATTGTGATATAATGGCCCACATTGGAGATTTGTGAGTTTAACTTCTGGTATATGGTACAACCTTGTGGATTACTACTAGCACCTTCAAGTTTTAAGCATTTTTATCCGGTGGTACGGGGTAAAGAAGTTGTTGGGACAGTAATCCACGAGTGTTACAATACTCTTCAGTCTGTCTATAGAGTGAGTGCTAACAACATCCACCATGGATTTGTAGTCTCCAACACTTGCCTCTTTTCCATTGTTAGAAACCACATACAAGACTGACACAAATAGGTGAATTCAACTACTGATCTTAGTTATCATAGACAAACATCTCAGATGCATAAGAAGATGTGCATACATGCCAACATCAGTCTTTGTTTTATTTCCTTTAATATGGTTTGGTCCCATTCCACGTGGATTTGATTTCTACATTTCAAAGGATGATCCATGTGGAGTGATACGGTATCCGTATCAATATTTAGCTATTTATTTATTTATCAGTATTTAGGTTATTTAATAATATGGGCTTGGCCCGTTAGGTCTAGGGTTAGGGTAGGTTAGGGTCAGTTTATCTATTTAAAGAGTTGTAGTCCCCCAGTATTATTCAGACAATAAACAAGTATTTCTCTCAACTCTCGTCTATCTATCTCTTTTCTCTCTCTCGGAGACCGTAGCATCTCGAATCGCTACAACCCGATACGCTTTGCGTATCATGGAGCAACCAAAAGCGAACTCTTCCATGAGTGCATGTTACATTTTCACGATTCTTTTGTGCACGCAGTGATATAACAGAACAAAAAAGTTAAATAAGTAGACCAAAATACAGTAGTATTTGATATTTAAAAGTCCCCCTCATATGTAGAGCAATATCTAAATTTAGCTTTTGCCAATTTTGAGAATGAACATCGATCGAAGATCGAAGCTACTAGCGCTACTGATTGTAGGGCTCAATTTCCTGATCAAGTCAACCGCAGTTGCATAAGCCTTAGCAAATAAAACCCTAGCAAATGAAAGGCAGTGACGATCAGGGAAGGAGATATAAAGAGGGAGAATAGGAGGCGAATTCGAAACTTAGTGAAGGAGACGAACATACCAAGTAGACAGAGAGAGGAAGAGCATGTCGACAATGATGAACAGTGAGAGGATTACGACTGCAATTACTTCCCATTCAACCTCAATTGCCTCAAACCGACTGCAGTTGCTTTCAATTCAACGTCAATTCCCTATAGTCTCTTGATCTCATAATGAATCGGTGGAAGAAAGGGGATCGATCGCTGGAGAAGAACGGGATGGGGGAGGAACAAGGAATGGAGCTTTGATGAGAATTGGGGATTTACGTATGTACAGATGAGCGCAACCTAGCTATTGACCTGTCACGGGTAGAAATTTTAGTGAAGAGAAGGAGTATTTATGGGAAAACAACCAAATGGCCGCGGTAAACAACCGTGGCTAAAACATGTTTACCACGACAAGCTATATCCCGTGGCAAATTGTATATGTCTCATAATAATAAATTGTAATTTATTATTCTGTGCTTGAAATTCCTTTAATGTATTAACCATATTTAACAAGCGTGGTTAATATTACTATTTGCCACATTCAATACATGTGGCTAAATTTAGTGGGGCCAAAGGCCATTTTATGGTAGTGTGATCACGGACATGTGACACGAACTAACCAGAAGAACATGACCAATAAATTATCAGCGAGTTGCTATCATAAACTCGCTAGAAAATTAATGACCGCAACACATTCATGAGCAATTAAGGCACAAATAGCCCATTTACAGGTTCAAGAACAAGCTAAGCATGTTCTATATAATCTAATGTATCATCTATAATAAGAAAACTGTAATATTATTAAAGAATCACCTCTTCCCAATTTCAGGCAAGAAAACGATGAATAGTGACCACCGATGATTCACGATCAATTCACATTTGCTTACAAGGTATGTTGGAATAGACTCTAAAGAGTCTCAAAATACTACGCATGTCTCATAATTGAACGAGATTGCATGATCAGAGAGATTTGACAAAACACATAGACATGATTGAGGATTGAGAATTTCTAAGAAACCGGTGATTCTACAAGAAAGCTGCAATTGAGAGCTGCAAATGACTCTCTGGAACCAAGTGATGCATCCAATATAGATGAATGAGATATATAGAGATTGTAAAGAGAGAATTGAGAACTCTGAAAAGGATGAAGAGAAAGTGAAGAACAAGCTATTTATAATGGCTCTTGGTCTACTGGGCGAGCACATGGCATCTAACATGTGTGTCCAACACACCCACTACGAGCTTCTTGATGACGCTAGAGTAAGCTTGATCGATTTCGACATAAATTGGGGATGGAATTAGACTGGCTGACCATGATTTAAAAGTATCTGCATACTAGTTCCTCTAAATTTAAGAAATATTAACTAACCCCCCACTATTCGTTAGTCAAAACTTTCCTTAAGTCACATCATTAATAGATAACTTAATCCATGAAATTTATCTTAAGCCATGACTAGTTCAGTCTCAGACTAATCAGTCTGGAAATCTTGATTTATGTGATACGACAGGTCGGGTGTTTGAACCGGCCGGTCCGGTCTGATTTTAAAACCTGTTGCGTAAACAGGTGGAAATCCTCTAAGGGTACTTTGCTCTTCTTTCTCGGCCACATTTGACAAATCATTGATAGAAATAATATCCATATAGCAAATATGCCTTTTATAGAGCCTCGACCAAGTAGAAGATACTTTTTGGAAGATCAAAGAAAAAACGTGTTTCCTTTTCGGGAGCGATTCATCCTTTCCCATTCTCGTTTCCGCTCATTCCACCACTGCTCTCGCGGGAGCTTCCCTCTAGGCGCTCTTTAAGGGAACTTTACTTTAGCTGGTCGTGACCAAGAAACCACACCTGAAAGGTTTCAAACTTTCTACCTTTGTACACCAATTAACTCAAATGTTGGGGGATGGTCGTGTAATATTTCCTAATTTCAGAAGGGTGAATTCTACCAATTTATAAAGACGTCATGTAGAAGTATAAGGTCAATTTGGGTACTCGTATTCAGAGAGAGAACAATATCTACCGTCACTCTCATGTTCTTCTCCACTGTTGAGCGATTTTGAATTGGGTTTCGTCCCTCTCCCAATTCTTGATCAATTCACTCATCTGAAACCCTAACCGTCCCTGAAAGTTCTTGGAAAACATACAGAGATTGCCTCTGTATATAGACGGAGAAATGACAGGAGCGGCGTATGGACAGCTCAACGTCGACGAGGTACCTTCATGGGGTTCTCGAAGCGTTGATTGCTTCGAGAAACTAGAACAAATTGGCGAAGGAACGTACGGGTGAGTATTCTATAGAACTCTACGCTTTCTTCGCTTTCTGACAATGTTTTGCACATCAGCTAGGGCTCTTGGCTAATCTATCGACGGATGTTAGTTTTAGTGGTATCTCTCTTGTATTAGATTGTCAATTTTCTTGTTATTATAACCATTGTTGTGTTGAGAAGTGTTGGCTGAATTTTTACATTATAATTCACTATTGTGACTATGATCTAGAAGCTTAGGGGTATAAGTTGAGGTAGCATGGGAATTAATTCGGTTTGATCTGGGAGATTGTTTAATGGCTCGGAGGTTCGAGGAGTGGTTTTACTTAAAAAGAAGTCGGCGGGTGGTTGCCCTCGGAGAGAGAGAGATTAAAAAATAAATGGAAAATATGGCAACGTGTTCGTCATCCTGTAATTGTAATGTACTGTTGGAAGCTCAATTGACTTTTCTATGATTGTACTCAACTCAAGATCTCGAGTTTTAAAGGTTGACATTCTAGCTGGTGACAACAAAGTCTCATATGGTGTATATGGGAATGCTTGTGAGCTATTTAAATTTTTTGCTGTTTAAGAAAAACGATTCATTCGTTTCTCATGCAAGTCATCTCCTCTTTGCATTGTTGCAACTTGACCCCATGCATTGGTATTATATTGTCCTCTGGGGGTCCTCTTAAGTTATACAAAGTTCAGACATATTAAGAAATGGCCGATAGAAAAATTGAATCTGGTTAGCTCTAGAAATGCTTCCTACAAAAGGTGATGTTGAATGCAAGATATATATTTCCTTATCTACATTGAAGGATGAGAACCCAATATTCGGTAAATCAAAACTTAGATCTAATGATTTGTCATTCTCAATATTACTGTACTCGGAGCTTAAACGATGCAGAAGTGTGATCCTAGAATTGGACGGGGGGTAATGCTTTTGCTGTCCTATTGGTAATAGATACACGATTTACGTCAATATGGGAAGAGCATACTCCCTCGTCCCATAATTTAGTCATATTTGGGGAATCCAACCACTTAAGGGGACATTTAACCTTTACACTTCCGCTAACCTTTTGCCTTGTCGGTTACTAGAATATCCCTACTTTATTACTTCCTAATAAATTCATAATTACGTTTAAGGGAAAACTTAAAAGCGCACATTACTGTATGAAATAAAGTGAACTAACATTTTGGGACATCCCTTGAAAGAAAGATGGACCAGAATCATGGGACTTGTGACCAATAGCTGTGTTGAAAACTGTAGTTTTGTGTTCATGGAATCAATACTTATACAAAAACCGGCTGCTTTTTGTGAATTTGTTGTCGAAGAATGTTGCATGTCAAGTTCCGCTGACTGCATCAGTTAGTTCTTGAGTTTAAATATGGGGCATTTAAACATGGTTGGTCGAAACTTGGGAGCTGTGTATATACTCCGGGCGAGAGTATGGATGCAAGTGTGGAGTTCTTCATTTTCCTAAACGACAAGGAATTAATGATCACGGTATCTAACTATTGGGACTTAGGTAAGACACATATTCCATACCCTAGACATATCATGACACATGAGTAGGTAGGTGGAATAGAAGAGTCTATTTACTACAGCTTGTGAGCTAGGTCACAGATCTAGGGTCAATATGCCAAGCATGAGCACACCTAGGATTGGGCCCAAAGACTTTTGTCCCATTTACACATTGGCTTGTTTTATGTATACATGTCTAATTATGTAGATTGCCATACATTATCCTGGTGTTGGGTTGCAAATAAAGTTGACTCACTTACACTGCCAAAAAACATGCCTTAGTAATCTTTTGGCTATTAGTTAAACTCATCAGTCCACTGTTATAAGCTGAAAGCACCCAGAGTAGCTGTTTGTTGAAGTTTTCATTTGCATTTCCAATTGTGTTCCAGTAATGAAATTATGTGCATTCTAGTTAAGGTTCCAGGTTCTCTACTATGCTTAGATATGTTTCCTTATAATTTTTGAATGCATTGAACTCTGTTTTCTTTATTCGAAAGCTTTCATTTCATTTGTAGAGAAACGTATGCTATTTCTAACTTGAAATAACAAAAGGGTTAACTAATAAGTCAAGTAATGTAATACTCCAGTAACTGTTGAAGCCGAGGCTTAAAATAGTAAATAAATAGCCAGTTTAGAAAAGTAAACAAGAGTGTAAATATCAAAACTGTATTTACACCGAAGTAAAGGGGCCTTTTCTAAACTGTATAAAAATATGCAATTAACCTAACTACAGTTATAAAACATGGGGGCCCTACCGTCCCAGGGCCTAAAGCGACCGCTTCGATTGCCTGCCTATAGGGGAGGCTCTGCATATACCCCAGTCCCCAACTTATGAGCAAGGTCAAGAAACCAGGGTCAATATCCCACCAGAGCACGGACCTAGGTTACCAGGATTTCTGAAAATTTCTGTGCGTGTAATAGGAAAAGGGAACGTTTATCGTGATAGGTCTTAGTACGGGGTACGCTAGGAGTAGGCCTCTCCGGAATGTCGTCCGATGCGAATATGTTGCTGGAAACGAAAACTCTAATGGGAATAATTTTACCTAATGGATAGACGAATTCTCCTAGACATATCATATGGGATTTTTTTCCTTATCAATTCTGTAGTTACTGCTTTACTTGATAAATTAAACCAGCCACCCGTTTATATCTAAGCTAGTGTAATATAGGACCCACGTTCCATATGAACTAGTAAGTTATAACTTAAAACATTGTACTACCCACTATTTGAACTAAAATATTCAAAGACTAACTCTCTGAAAGAAATCCTAGACGCCAGTTACGTAACTCATTATACCCGACAGTGAAAGAAAAACAAAGCCATAAAAGCTGATGATCGGCGACGAACGATGAAGTAAACGGGTCACTGATGGTAAAGAGTTAAGCTCTATGTTTATTGGGGGTCGCTAGTAATTGCGCCAGGGGATGAAAACATATGCAAATTGGGACGCACGACCGACACCGTGGAAAGCGGCGTTTTTTTACGCTTCTGGTAACGTAGGCATGAACATATCCAGACGTGACCCCAAAGGTGTTAGGTTCCTCTTTCGACTCTGATTGTTGTAGATATATGTAAATGAATGTGTAAATTTGTCACATAAAATCCAGGTGTTGGGTAGGGATGTAGGAAAGGTTTCAGACCTACTTACCCCTATCAAGAGGTTGTCCTCTGCTCATATCTTGCCCATCAACTAAAGCCATCAAACCATTATTATTACGTGAAAATATTTTAATTAACTATTAAAGTTTTCGTTGTATTTACAATGTTTTGTATGTAATCAAATTGTATGAATCCTAGTTAACTTTTTGGGTTCTCGTCGACTCACATGCCTGTATTACCAGAAACGTGAAGATTGTCGCGTTTCACAATGGTTAGTTTGGATGAGGGGTTTTTTTTTTTTTTGACATCCGGTGCACCGGTAAAATGGACTCAGGCACCGGTTTTGCTTTTCGCCTATCAAACCCAGGCACCGGTTGACTGACCGACTGAAGGCCACCACGTGGCTCAGTTCGCTTGAAAAAGTCACAACCCCGGGCACCGGATTAGTTATTTCATTACTTCCTAACATTGGTTTTTTAGCTCAAAAACCCCAAATCTTTATACTATGAAAAACCAAAAAATCACTCATATCCAAACTACCTCAAATACTAGCGACCCCAAGGAACAGATAGCTTACCTCTTTACTATCTGCGGCTTGTCCTCTTCACCATCCGCTACTCATTTTCTGTCCCCAGTCATTGGCTGCCGTCTCTGTGGTGGCTCTACTTTTCTTTCACGCACGAGCATCGTGTACTGCCATTAGGTTCTCTATCAGAGAGTTAGTATTTTTTTTTGTAATTTTCTTTGCATTTCACGTAAGCTTTCAATACATTTCATTTTCAGGTTAGTTAAATGTTAATTTCTGATCTTCATGTACGTTTTCTTGAACTGTCTAAATAAACAAGAGTAATGCTACTGATGTAGATACTAAAGGAACTAAACCAATGTTTATCCAGCTCTCAGCTTTATTCATTCATCAAGTATGAACTGATTATAAGTGAAGGAGTCTACGGCTTTTATAGGGAAGGCATAGACTGGAAAAGGAAAATCACAATAAATTCAAGATAAACCACCTTATAAATCAAGGCTGAAATCTCTCTTATAAAATCTAGGCTGAAATTTAGGATTTTTTCAAATCAAGATCGTAATTTAGGAATCACCCAAATCAAGACTAATATTTAGGATTCTCCTTTATTTTTAAAATTTCCTGCATTTTTTTTTATTTTTATTTTCCTTGTTCTTCATCACCTACATGGAGATAATTGTAGACATAGTTATGCCTAGGAATTCAAACGGTTCGGTTCGGTCCGGTTTGAGCTAAAAAATCCAAATCTTGATGGTTCGTTTTGACTCGGTCTCGTTCGGTTAAAACCTGCAGTTTATATATTAATGCTTGTTATTACTTAGAATGAGATATTTAACCTAAGAAAAATAAAATTGTGTAAAAATAGTTCAAATATAGAGAGTAAAGTAAGACTCGAACGAATGTAGACTCGAACGAATCGACAACCTACAATTGTTTCCTTGATTCTCTTTTTACGGAAAACTCAATCAAGAACGAAAAGGAATATGGATTTTCAATGTTTTACATGAGAAAATAATTATATTATGTTGTGAGTACACAAATTCTTTGCAATACGTTTTAAACGGTTTAGTGCGGTTTAGCCGGTTTGGTTTGGTTTGGTTTGGTTTGGTTTGGTTTGGTTTGGTTTGGTTTGTGTTTTGTACGATTTGTGATCGGTTTGGTTTATTTCGATTCGTTTTAGCTGAGTTTGATTCGGTTTGCGGTTTTCCCGGTTTGAACTTGCATTCCTAGTTGTGCCTATGTGGGCATAATACCTTATCTAGTACGACTTAAACCTACGAATGACGTGGTGAAGGTGAACCCATGGATTAATAGAACAGTTTCTGCGACGTATTGGTTGCGTGTAGTGGAACCGGTCCATATCGGTGAGACTACAACGGGAGTTAAGAATCAAATGCGTGAATCTTAAGTGGTGCAGAGGTCATTTTTTTGCCAAAAGGCAAAAACAATGCATATTAGACCGAAAACAGTGTATCCGCTGTTCTATTACTGAGAATGGTGCCTATAGGCCTTTTTTTTGTCGAAAATGGTGCGTATCGTCCGTTATAGATGTGAGTTTGATTCACGTACAATGTATCGAGTGAATCAAACTCGGGCACTTCTTGTTCCATTACGTGTTGCCTGCTCTGCTTCAGGCCGTTTTTTGATTCCGTGGGTGAACCCCAAGGCTGTGTTGATTGGTCGAGAAATTGAAGGAAAAGGATAATAAAACCGTTTTATTTTCCCGTATGTGTGTTCAGTTGTTGGAGGAAATTGTGTGACTTACCATGATCATTTTCCTGCAGGGAAGTTTTTCCTTCAAGTCGTGTCCTGCAAAAACCACAAGATTTTGCCGGAAAGTTTAATTACCACACATTCTCCACCTTTTTTCCTATGAAATGAACATATTTGGGAAAAGTCACAACTACTAAAAGCTACGAAAGGAGAAACTGTCTGGATTTATGTCCATAATTTATCCCCGTTTAGTGTTTTGCGATAAACAATGAGAGTAAGGATTGAACATTTTAAGTGAGATGTTTCCTTTTTCGTTCAGCTTATAAAACAAATGTAAGAGAACTAGGATTGAAAAGTTCTCATTTCATGGTACTATTAGGGTCTGTTTTGGCAAAGACTTACTCCCACTGTCCGATTTTATTTGTCCACATTTCCCAATTTATGTTTCCACTTTCCATAAAAGTTACGTACCTTTTAATTTATTTCCTTCGTACCCTCTTTTTAAATTATTTATTTTTTTACTTCTCAATAGAAGTACCATATAAGACGAAGGACAATATAGTAAATCCAACAAGTCAAAAAGATCTCCTGAATCCATGTGCAAAACCGAACTTGACTTATATTTTGGGATGGGGGAGTATTTGATTATTATTGAGCACTAAACGATGATATAGGAGCATTCACTTTAGGAAACTTCTTTCTGAAAGATCTAGATGTGGCTAGATCGAAAGCCAAGATGTCTCACACATAGAAACCATCACAATAGCGGTTAATTGTGTTGAGAAAGAAAAGAAGAAAAAGAATGAAAGAGTTTAAAGCAGTGCTCATGCCTCATGTAGCACGAAACAGGAACGTGGACGAGATGAAACGGGGACGGGAACGCCGGGACGGAAACTTTCAGAAATTGGGGAGACGAAACGCCAGGGGAACGGCAAATATAAATGAATGTAGTATGTGTGTGTGTGTGTATATATATATATATATATATATATATGTATGCATGTATACATACACACACACACAAATTTATTCTAAAGTAAATGAAACCTAAATTATTAGACGAAACTGAAATACAATAATTTAAATAAATACAAAAATAAGATCAGTACAAGGAGAACACATTTACTCAATAAACATGTGGAGGCTCTTGAGAATTGGAGGTCCTCAAAGTCTTTGAGGTTGTCTGAAAGTCTTCAAAGTATCCAAATTATTTTATCTCCGTTGAAGTATAAGCAGCTAGGTTTTAGATTGGGAGTCGGGGATCTTGATAGTTTTAGTAATATACATCATATTTTAAGAGTAACATGCCATATCTTTTCAAATTTATTAAGAGATACCCCAGTGTCTTTTTTAACCAAGGGACGTTTCCAAAACCTTTAAAAAAGGGGGAAGGCGTCTCCGGGAAGTTCCACATAAGTTCCAGACTCAATACTTTTACTGGAACGCCATGTGGCGCTTCAGGGGAGTTCCGGCGGAGTTCCAGAGTTCAGGACGTTCCCGGAACGGGGACGTCACCCTACATGGAGTTCGCGTGCATCATAGCTTCCACCAAAGTTTCCTGAAAGCCTTGCGACTAAATAAGAAGTCTAAGGGTTATAAACCAGGATTTTACCAACAAAAGCAAAAGATTTGCATGTATACCTAGAGGTTCATTCGATCCAGGTTTAGGCTAAATTGACAAAGTGTACAATGAAATTAGAGTATGGAAGCAACACTTAAGTTGTTTATGTATTAAAAAACATGACTCCACTTGCAATAGTGGGTGCATTCTGCCATTCCCAGTCATTGCTTTGGTAAAATAACCAGGGAGAATATGTGAAGCCGGTCAATAACTAAATTTACATTGTTCAGCTCCCATTCTTTCTAACTATGCCTACTTTCCTGTTGTTTAACGTACACGTCTCTCAATCAAGCTCTCTTCTGCCTTCGTATTACCTGGCCATCCCCACCAGGCCCGAGGCAGCCTTTACATGCCCTCATTGTCCTTTGAGCCCCCCCTCCCTTTAAAATTATCTTTCCAATACTATTCGTTTGCTCTCCAAACCAGAGGATCATATTTTATTTATGCAAACAAGCTCAATTCATGTTGAGGGATCAGCTCCGGTATTTATCTTAGTTGAGCTTTGGAGTTGTTGCATTTTTTCTGCAAAAAAGAGAAGAGTATGCATTGTATTTTCACAACGCACAAAGCTGTATTCAATTCATTGCTCTCTTCAGGTAAATCTGATTTGGTATTTTGTCCCTTATCCGCAGGCAAGTATACATGGCTAGAGAAATTAAAACAGGGGAAATTGTTGCCCTGAAAAAAATACGCATGGACAATGAGAAAGAAGGGGTATACTTCGACTCTTATCATGCCTGTTTCATCTTCTATAGAACTTGTAGTGCAACTTAATGGTGTAATTTTTTGTATTAGAAGGATCAACATGCGTATTTTTGCTGTTAAATGCGTTCACCATTTGCATGTCTGCAGTTTCCTATAACGGCTATCCGTGAGATTAAAATCCTAAAGAAACTGCATCATGAGAATATCATCAAGCTGAAAGAGATTGTGACCTCTCAGGGTAATCCATCTGTCCATACTTCCTAGAGCTGTCATATCTGTTAACTTTATGCTAGCTTATGTTGGTCTGTTCTGCAAGCACTGACATTTTGTTATCTCTCGAAGGTCCTGAAGCGGATGAGCAAGGGAAACCGGGTAAGTAGATTTATGCCAAAATTTAGTTTAAGTTAGTGGCATTGGTTGTTCACTGTGTTATTTGACAGTGCAAATTAGTTAGTCGTCATATCTAGCTCTTTATTGTCAGTAGTTATCTCCAATGTCTGACCGGTAAATGCATTAGTAACTGAAGTTGTATCTTTGTGTTTGTACAGATGGCAACAAGTATAATGGAAATATTTATATGGTCTTTGAGTACATGGATCATGATCTGACTGGTCTTTCTGATCGTCCTGGAATGAGATTTACAATTCCTCAGATTAAGGTATTGGATGCACTATTATCTAATAAAGATTTTTCCATTTATGCAAGCAAACAGATATCGTAATTTCTCATACATCTCTCTAGCAGAGATTTGTCTCAGACTTGATGGTTTGCTGCCGTTATTTTTTGCAGTGTTATATGAAGCAGTTACTCACTGGGCTTCATTACTGTCACGTCAATCAGGTGCTTCACCGGGATATAAAAGGTTGCTGCGAAAATTGAACTATATTTCACTTGCTCTGCCATTTTCCTTCGCGGTTGAGGCTATAGTGTTCTGTTCATGTTTCTTGCAGGCTCCAATCTTTTGATAGATAACGAGGGTAATCTCAAGCTTGCAGATTTTGGGTTGGCACGGTCATTTTCGAATGACCACAATGGAAATCTTACGAATCGTGTCATTACATTGTGGTACAGGTAAATTATGCAATTAATCTATACTCCTCAGTTCTCATAAGTGGCCAGAAGTTAGTAGTGTGGCGTATGTAGCCCTTGTGCGGGTGCGGGTGCTGGGTCGGGAACTGGGTGCGGGTGTGGGAATCCCAAAAATCAAGGGTACGGGTGCGGCGGGGATGCCGCCACATTATTCATATTTTTATCTTATATTATTAGTGATACCATTATACTAAATAGTAACGACAATAATAGGGAACATATTATAATCGAACAGAAATTCACACACACATTCGAAGATTCAAGGTTACAATATCAATAATATAATCTCTTCATGTCGTTGTTCTTAGCTGTGGAGAGATGAGTAATCTAAGGGTTAAAAACATAGATGCACGTTTCTTTGTTAAACTCTAGTTGTATTTGGAAGACCTCTCAACTAAAACTTTCAAAAATGACCCTGTCTTATCCACAAAGCACCCACGAAGCACCCAAGCACTCGCAAAGCACCTAGAAGCACCCGGTGCGGGTGCGCGACCAATCAGAAGCACCTGTTTAACATAGAGTGTGGCAATGCCGGGTAGAAATTAACTAGTTCTTTAAGAGCATAGCTCAGCTTCAGTCAGTTATTCTTTAGCTAATTTAATGCAGACCACCGGAATTACTGCTCGGGGCTACAAAGTATGGACCAGCTGTTGACATGTGGTCAGTTGGCTGTATCTTCGCCGAACTTTTGCATGGAAAACCCATACTACCTGGAAAAAATGAGGTTAGACTAGTAAATCCCATATTGGCATCTAATTTTTCTTGTGTTTGCAGCCTCAAGTTGTTGAACTCCGATTTTTATACATGGAACTCTTGTCTGTTTTAAATGCAAAACTTTGGAGTCTGGTACTCTTCTCTTGGTTCTTATGTAATTCTTTGCTTATCCAAGAAAATGGAAGACTCGTCCTCATGAAATTCTTAGAAGGTGTAATTACATTGCATGCATGGGGTTTGACTTCTCTGCTTAGCATATAAGTCATGTAAAAACTAAAAATGGAACTCGGGGGTACAATTTTAGTTGTCAATCAAAAAATGTAGAGGCGCCAATTTGAGCCCAGCCCGTGAACCCGGCCATGTCCATCAAATTGATCGGGCTCAAACCTGCTTGTTTAAGTAGATGGGTTATTATTGCCCATTTAGCTTCGCATGTTAAAGGGGTGGACATGGGCGGGCGAATTGTCCCCTCTTAAACCGACTACTTCAATCTTGCCTTTTCAATATTGATTTTGAATTACATGGTATATGATTTAAATTATTACTAAAATGTTTTTCATACCCTCATGAGTCATGAATAAGATGATGCCAAGGTTATTTATATTATATCAAAATAAAAATGGTGGAAATGTTGCCTCTCTGCTTCAACAAAAACGGAGAGAGAAATCCAAAACGGAGAGAGAAATCCAACCATCGTTCCCACGAGCCGTCTATGGTGGTGCTTCCATCATCTGCCACATAAGACATCAAGGACGACCTCACTGCTGACAATGGATAGAGCTGGAATTGAAGACGATGTTGCCGCCGTCACAGGCAGATTTGAGTCGTGGACACGAATTTAGTTGGACTATTTCCTGTTCACAGATTCTTCTGCTGCTATCTTTCTGTCACTCTCTCTATCTCTAGTTCGATTGAATCAAACCCGAGCCCCCAATGTATAGGGTTCAATTGTGGCGTTTGGGGTTCCTGTTTCAAGATTGAATTTCTGGGTTAAGGTTACTGTGTTGGTGGGTTTGCTTTTGGTAAGGTTTGTTCATTCTCTGATGGTGGTGATGGTGATATCAAGGTAGTGGTTGTGGTTATTTTGATGACGGTGTCATAGTTTCGGTGATGGTGGAGTTAGACCCGGTGATGGAGATATGGTGGTAGTGGTGTTAAGGACGGTTACATTGGTGATGGTGTGGTGTTGCAGTGGTGATGGTGTTGGTTGTGGTGGTTGGAAATGGTGACGGCAATGGCGGTTGTGAAGGGAGTTTTGGAGGTTTTAATATATGGTTTTTATTTTGGTGAGTTTGGTTTGAGCCGTTGTGGCGCCAATGATTGCGAGTGGTGGCGGCGGCTTTGCTAGTAAGTCCCAATGTAACGAGCTAAACATGCGGGTTCAGGCTTATATGTACCCATCACAACCCACACATTAAACGGAAGGATGTTAAATGGGTTAGGTGACTTGAACCCATGTGTGCTTGAACCTGTTCATAACCAGGCTCAACCCGCCCAACCCCGTTTGAGAGCTCTAAACAATATGTCTCGTGCAAATGTGAAATGTCAGGCTAAACTTTAAAAAGCATACCTGGGTTTGGGCCGGCCGAGTCCAGAAAGCATACATGTGGTTCATTTTTTTAATCAAAATGTATGCTGCGGTATGTCTTTTCAGCTTTTGTTTTTCTAAAGAGTAAAGATATATTCAATTACTGTAGTTTTTTTTCCTTTCTATAATGCGACTACTACAACTTCACCTCTAAACAATCTTGGAGTATGATTTACTCCTAAATTATTTGAGCTATTTTCTTCGAAACTCTCTTCTTCGTCGGACCACTGCTTTTTTCTTACCTACACAAAAATCATTACTACTGTACTACAGCCAAATTAATTTATTATCATCTCTTTTTCCTATACCAAAAGTGATATCAGTACTAAACCTAGAATATTGTCAAAACCAAACACATAATCATGAACACCAAATCATATTGTAGAGATTTCTTATTCTATGGTAATCCTAAGATTAGATTAGATGAAGAGAACCAGAGGTAGTCATACTGAATTGAAACTAGTACAATATTCTAGCCTCCCTTTCGGACTCTAGCGGAGTTAGAATGTCCAACCCAGACCACCACCATCACCACCATTACTCACCAGTGGGACCACCACCCCCACCTGGAGCATCATTCGCACCACCGTATCTCCAACATGGACCAGACCCCAATTGATCCAAAACTCTAATCGACAAAACCCAGCCAATCGAGCTGAAACCCCAGGTGAAGGAACTTTGGATAGTCGGGATTGGGGTTGATTGGAAGACATTGATTTTGAGGTTTGACCGTTTCAGATGGGGAGGGTCACCGTCGTTGCTGGGTGGTGGTTGCGTTGGACAGAGCGGTTGCTGATGGGTAGGATTGGGAATTCGATGTTGCGGATGGTGAAGAAGGCGGTAATTGGATTTTGTTGTTTGAGGTCTGCAATTAGGTATTAGGAAGAGTATGATTTGCAGATATTGAGGTCTGCTAGGCTTCTGAATCTTTCTCGTCCAGAATACAACTTGCTAGGTGTGCTATTATTACCCTCACTGTTTTTCTCCCACTGTGTTGACGTGGTGGTAGTGATGAAGAAGATCGCTTGGTGAAGTGCTAATGGTGAAGAATATAGATTTAACATAGTGCTAATGGTGGTTACACAAAAAACAATTAAAATATTTGAGTGATGAAAATCATAGTATAAGATAGTTTAGGAGTTAAGTTGTATTTGTATTACAAAAAAATATATATTTTTAATCGAGCACATTTGTATTACAGTGACAAAAATGAAATGGGCTAAATCTAACCGAAATCAATGGACGTGCAAACCACGTTTATGCTGTTATCCAAAATGTGGTATGTCTGAAGGGATCAGACTTCATTCATATAGGAGTTTGGAACTAAAATGAGGGTATGTTCAATGTAGTCTACTGCCAAAAACTAAGTCTATATCAGTCTTCTTATCAAAAGTATAGAACCCCCTTTGCACATTACTCTATGTTTTGATGAATCAACTAAGTGCATTTTCGGCGGGGTGTTGTAGTCATGCGAATAAAAAACAGTCTGTATCAGTCTCTTCACTTTAAAGTAATAGAGCCGAATTCAGGCTATTATAGCCATGTGAAGTTTCTCCAAATGAGGAAAAGGTCCAGAAACCCAAGATTGAAAATCTCTATGAACACATCATATCTTTGGGCATTTAAGTTGTAATTCATTAACTGCTTTAATTTGTCTCTCGGGAACGTAAGTCTTCTCAATTAATCTTTGATACCACCTCCAAGGCACTTTCTACCTTATTCTATTTCTAACTGCTTTCCAAAGGTCACTCTTTTGCAGTCGTTTTGATCTCTATGTTGCGGTTCATTCACAGCTTTGAGTTTTCCACCGGAGATATGCATCTTATACGTTTCTCAATCTTCTCACCTATCATTCTGTTGCATTTTGTGTTGGAAATAAATGGAAGAACTAGAATATAAAAGATGAATGCATGCATATATGGGCTTTCACCTGGAACAATCCGAACTAACACTTGGAAATCTGCATAAGATAATATAATTGCTTTCCGGTGGACAAATTTTGGCTTCTCCTCTATTTTCTAGCCTTCAGAAATCAACGGGGGCTAGCAATTGAGATTTCCCAAAATGAAACTCTAAACTAATATACATGCTGCAGTTTTGTCTCTGTTTTATATGTTAACATGTGAAGCTTGTTAAGATTTTACTCAATACGAAATATTTTGGATAGTTAGTACACATTTCTCTCTTTTTTTCTGTCTTACTTTTTGTTGTTTCTTTTGGCTCAAGATCTTAGTTATGTTGAGTTCCATAAATAGTAACAAGTTTCTCTTTTCATCAACTGTTTGTTTCAGCCAGAACAATTGAACAAGATATTTGAGCTTTGTGGATCTCCAGATGAGGTCAATTGGCCTGGGGTTTCTAGGATTCCTTGGTACAACAAGTTCAAGCCTGCCAGGGCGATGAAGAGGCGAGTGAGGGAGGTTTTCAGACAGTACGTATACTTAATATTTGGAAAATTTCCTTGCCTCCTTTGGTGCTAGTCTAGTACCATAATCCTTTACTCTTTTTGCAGCTTTGACCGTAATGCTCTGGATTTACTAGACAAAATGCTAAGTCTTGATCCAGCCAATGTAAGCTAAACATTTCAGCACCTTATATTATACTGTTAATGGATTGTATTCTTTCAGTGTTGATATTTAATAAGAATTGTATATTGATATTGATATTGATATGCCAAAGAATTATAACAAGTATGGTGAACCAATACATTCTACTTAAGCGTTATCATTATCATATTAAATTTGAAAAAAAAAAATTGTTAGTTGTATTTTATAAACTTGTAGAAGAATATATAGTTGAGACACGTATCAATGCCCAGGAATGTCATGGTTCGATACCTTCATAAAGGCTCTAGGTCCTTAGGATGTAACAACCTCTGAGCAGCTTACTGCCCACCAACTTGTATTTGATCAGAATGGTGAAGCCCAATTGTTTATATGTAAGCCACAAGAGTTATTTTATACCAGAATTCCTATTTACAGATTTACGATATGGGAAGGGATATTACAATCTCCCCAACGTCCTTGTCAAATGTGGCCTGTCACACATCCCCTTGCCTTGCAGGTGCGATGGAAACCTTTTAGCTGACTCAGAGAGAGAGCCCATCTCTTAGGTTCATAGCACACTACGGGGCCTCTACTGCTCTACCCCTCTCCAGAGCTTCTACTTGTCCACCAAACACTGCTACAAAGCTCTTACGGACGAGATAGGTTTTGACACCACAGTGTCAACCCCCGGTTTTTAGATCCTAACCAGTGACTTAATACACAAAACTTACCATTTCTAATATTCATTTCCAACTCATATTATACCAATAATGCAACCTTAAGAATGATTAAGGTCTAAAGTTTATAGTCCAAACCTTCATGAACATAGTTGTCAAAATCTTATGATTCACGATTCGTATCCTACGATTCGACTCGATCACCCATGAAAAGTTGTGAATCCCTCAGTGAATCTTTAATGGACAAAAAGATTTCTGAATCCTGATTCAAAAGACCGAATCTTATGATTTAGTAGCGATTCAGACCGAGTTGTATGATTCACATTCGATTCATCTGAAGGTCTAGTTCCTACATTACTTCCTACATTTATGTCTGTTTTGCAATGTATATCAGTTTTAAAATTACTCGTGCATTTTTCTGAAGTCCAAGGATAATTATTACCTAGTATTTTTAATCTCATTGGCATCTTGTAGTTCCTTGCTCCACATGCCTATCTATATCTTGATTATTCTTCATCTTCTAGAATGTGTGAAACTCCTAATCACTAGTTAAGGATGCAATTTCCAAAAATTAAACTTTCTTTTTGTAAAAAATATGAATGTTTTGCTCACCAATGTTATAATCCTATGAAATATTTTAGCATAAATTACAGATAAGTGGCCTGTGGTTGGGGCTCCGTTCTCTTATGTGCCCGTGGTTTCAAAAGTTTCACTTAGGTGACCTGTGATTTGTTCCGTGTTACACACATGGCAAATCTGTCAATTTTCCCGTTAATTTTAGCACCCCAATTGTTTCAAAAAACCTAATAAAAATAGGTTTAGCCAAAAGAAAAAAGGAAAAAAAAAAAAGAAAAGAAAGGAGAACATACAGTTCCGTGTCTCGAAGACTGGAACAGATGAGGAGGCCGAGAAGAAGAATCCAGTAGAAGGAGAGAGAACGCAGTGGGAAAGATGACGGTTGTTGGTGGCACCGTTGTACCCCAGGGCTCTCTCTCCCTTCAAACACCAAAACCAAGAAAATAAATCAAATCGAAATCTCTGATCTTGGACTCCAAACTTAAAACCCTGAAATTGAAACTCTAGGTGATTCCAATCCAAGAATCAGCCTCATAAACTGGTATTGGTGCCAGGGCAACAAAAACAAACACAACCAACTGACATCTTTAGCCATCCCCTCCAACATATTGACGTTGAATACCCCAATTATCCTTCGCGTCTCACTGGTTGAAATCAGAGCCCCGAGATTTCAAATTGAGAGCGAGAATAGGAAACGCCGGCTGCTTCTCCAAGACCTGGTCGATACTGGGTGCGTCAATTCATTTATCAGGTTTCAATTTGGGTGGTTGCTCTTCAGAAATTGGGTTTCACTTTAGTTGATGGTGGGTAATCGGTTGTAGCAGTTGTGGTCGGGGGGAAAGATTGTAGTGGGGGTGGTGAGTGAGAGGAGAACAAGAGAGAGGCAGAGTTGATGGTGGCAGGCAGTGGCGATGGGCCTTTTTAGTATCAAATGAAGTTAGATTGAGTTTCTTTCGATTTTGGATTCCAATGTTCGTCACAGAATGTGTCAGGGGCGGAGGGAGGATTTCAAATAGGGTAGGGCCTTTTTTGTAGTTTTGAGTAGGGGTAGGGCCTTTTCCTAATTTTACCTGGGGCATAGTTGTATAATTTGCTAAATTAAGGGTAAGTAAGTGTAATTTTCTAAAACAGGGGTGGGGCACGTGCCTTATGTTGCCGTATGCTGCCTCCGCCCCTGGAATGTGTTAAAGGGTTTGAACTTGAAGATGGCTCCATTTTCATAATGTGGGTCTCTATATCAAAAACAGAATAAATCAATTATTTTGGATTTCCTGTTGATTTAGCAAACGAAGGAAATTTAACTGGTCCAAACAATAATTTTTTGCCAGAATTTATTCTGCTTTCCATTTACATATACTCTCATTTATTTATTTCAAAAATAACTTTAACGGATACCCTAACAGAAAAATGAGCGGATTGCTATGTGTAATACGGAGCAAATCACAGGTCACAAAAGTGAAACTTTTGAAACCACAGGTCACTTGAGAGAACCGTGCCCCAACCACAGGTCACTTATTTCTAATTTAGCCAATATTTTATTATATCAACATAGAAATATTACAAGTGGAATCTTTACGATTCACGATTGGGTGAATTTTTTGATTCAATATCTGAAATAAAGAGTTACCAGATATCGCTCAACAGGGTGCGATCTGCGATCTGGATCGCGCGATCCGAATTCGGGATCATTCGCGATCCAGATCGCTGTTTCTAGAGATCCCAAGTTTTCACACATAGACCTAAGTATTTTAATATCATTTACTCTCTGACCTATTATTTCATCAACTAATTCACAATCGTGCCCCTACCTTTTCTTATGTAGGATGGAATTCCCTACAAAATTTTACCCCATAATAAATCAATAGTACTAGGCAATGCTAATATGAGTATGTATTTAGCAACATGTTCCCAAAAAGCATTCTTCAGACAAGACAAGCTAATCTTGTTCCAGCTAATCGCTCCCAAGAAGCCTACCCCTGGCGAACCGCATTCTTAGCAGACCGCGAATCGCTCCCCTTCCGAGAGGAGTGGCTCATATAGCCTACGATCCCGTCTCGCTTCTCTTTTCTTTAGTTCTCCGCTGATGCTGCTTATATAGACTATTTAATTGATTCAGCTAGGCAGTACGGACAAGGAGCAGGCCTCTCTTCTTACTTCATTCTATCTTTGTACTATGCCCGATCCCGTTCCGCGAACTACAGCGTTCCGCGATCCTGGTAACCTTAGTCTTCAGTGGATGTCTCATGGCTTGGTTGAGTATTAACACAGTGCTATCTGTTAAATATATATACTCAGTGAGTGAACTAAAAAAGAATAATTGAATATCTAATAGACTCCTAATTTTGTGCAGTCGTTCTTTGCATACGCCTTCTAGGTATGTCTTTTTGCTGGAGACTTACATATTAAGTGATATCTCTAGTCTGCCAAAATGACTTATTTGTCATCTCCGACCACCAGCTTAGAAGATTGAGAAATGATTGCATCAGTTTCCTCTGTACTTCTCCAAACATGGGATACAGGGCCTTTCTTAATCCGTTGAATTTTCTGAACTCTGCCATTTGTCAAAATACATTTCTGTGTTGATCTTTAAAGACTGAGGTGGTACACAGCTGCCATTTTATTTAGGGCACTCTAACCAAGTTTAGGTAGAAGAGGTAGGCTCTTATCGTTGCTCCATTCATGCGACGGGATAGCAATTTGCCATCTTTTTAAGTATTTTTCTTCACTGCAAGATTGTCCTAAGATTTTCTCGATAGATGAAGGCTTGTGTGGTTGCTTTGATTGTTAGACATCCCCAATAAACTTGGGATTCGTCATTGATAGTATACTGTCTGCTGTTGCTATGGTTTAGCACAAATTTGAAGTTAATCGATTGTCAAGGGCTCACAGTTCACTGTAAAACCAACTTAGGAGTTGGGGACGAACATGATTATACGGAATGCAAAAGTTGTCCGGATCCGGAAGCTAATGACTAGTACATTTTTGTGTTAACAAGGGTTAATTTCATTTGACTCCCTATGGTTAGGGGTGTGTTGCAATGACCCCCTTGTGGTCTTAAATGATGCATTTCGTCCTCCTGTAGTCTTCAATTGCTACCCCTCCACATTTGACAGAAACCGTGACAGAGCTATAATGAAAAGTCTATTACACCTCCATCTCATCAAAATAATTCTCAATTTAAACCAAAATAATAGAAACAAAAAAAATAGTATTATGTTCGGATCTCTAGGCCACGTTCTCATGCTCTTTGAACCATCGATCTCTGTGTCATAACGCAAAAGAAAGATGCGGAAAAGATCGAGAGATATGAGTAGGAGGAGAAGGTGGTGGAGGAGGTAGACAGGCCGGCCAATCGAGCACAAAATTAGCAAAGGTTGGAGATGGATGAACGAGTCAAAAGACGGTTGGGACACGTTCGAAGATGACGGCGATATGGTGCCTCTATCTCCTGGCTTGGACCTGAGTATGTACGTCTCTTCATCAGCGAGCAGCTGCAGCTCAGTTGCTGTCTCCTCATCCGATTCCCCATCACTCCCTATGGACCAGATCGATTGGGGAACATACCGAATTGTTATTTTCCATATCTGTTTTTCTATGCTTGAAATCTGGTTCGGTTGGTTTGTTTCCATTTGATTTAATTTAGGTTTATCAATCTGGAAAACAAACCCGTTTGTAGTCATGTATTTATTTGATTTGTTGGTTTTGTTTCCGAATTGGTCCGAGTTCGGTTGGTATCCATCATTTGAGTTCTGAGTTCATAAGGCGTGTTTGATCAATTAGTTTGGATATATTCAGTGGCGGAGGTGGTGAATCTGGTGACATGTTTTGTAGGGTTCATTTTGGTTTCATTTTGAGATTTATTCGTAGGGTTTAATTATGAGCGATGGTGGTGCTGTTTTAAGGATGGGGTATGTTTTTTCTGTCACTGAATAGTTATTCTTGTATTTGTGAATTTATGATGGCAGTAGAGAAGCTAGCGGGTGTGATGGTGGTGGCCGTGTTGGCGGCGCTTTGGTTGTCGTGGTAGTGTTCTTCACTTTTGATAAAGAAGTTGTGACTGTGATGGTGGTAAGGAAGCTAGTGGTAGTGCGGCATTGTGGTTATGGTGGTAGCGTTCAGTTTTGTTCCTTACTTTTACAATGAAGGTTTTTTTTAGTCTCTACGACATTTTTGACAGAAAGTTGCCCCTTCCGCATATTTTCGAGTCCACATAGGGGTAAAATGTAACATTTGATACCACAGGAGGGTCCTTTGCAATGAACCCGTAACCATAGGTGGTCAAATACAATTAACCATAAAATTAACTTTGGAGATGCGATTGTCTAATTCTGATACTTAATGGATGTTTGTTCTTGAAAACTTTGGATTATAGAGATGGATGCTTATTTCTAATAAAATAATCATCATTAGCAAAATCTGGGATTTCAATTGATGGTCAGGGAGGCTATATATTATCCTTTCCAGTTTTGCAGATTCCGCTTCGTACCGCAGCCTTATACTGAACATATCTTTGGGCAAACTTGTGTTATAGTTTTCGCTACTCTATGTTTATTTAGCGCTTGAATTTCCATTTTGTCTTTTTTGCAGAGAATATCGGCAAAGGATGCTCTTGATGCTGAATACTTTTGGTCGGAACCCTTACCTTGTGATCGGAAAAGGTACATCTCGCTTGTAGTTTTGTTTATAGGCCATGATTTTAGGTGAACTTGACTACTTGTGGAGAGTAAGCCGCTTCCTCATCTAAAAGCTTTAGTCTTAGATAAGGCAGTCACTCTTACTTTTCTTTGACATACTCTCTACTAACCCACCCTTCACATGTGCTGCCTTTCAGTTAAGTGGATAATAGGCTAAGTGAGTGTTGATCGATGAGCGTTTGTCTCTATACTGTCTAGATAGTCAGCCACGTCTTGTTCAAGAGCTTGAAACTGTGTTAACTTTCTTATCTCTACTTTTCAAATTCACTTCAGTACTCTTTATATAACAGAAAAGATCGTCGTTTATGATGCGAATGGCTAGGAGATAACTATATATCAATAAAACTAAAGTTCAAAATCTGAAGTACACACTATTTATCCAGATTTGAGAAGAAAACTAAACAGAAACACAAACAACAAGAATAGGAAGATAGCTTCATGCCAGTTTCTCGCGCACTCCTGCAGCGAATAGAAACAGCAAGGTTGGATAGTGGCTTTTGCTAGTCTCTCGCGCACTCCTGCAGCGAAGAGAGATGGATAGGTGCCACGGGTTGAATCCTCAAAACCCAAGCCTCCAATACTTGAAACCCTAGCTGGACAAGAGCTTTTGCTCCACACATTTTCTTAAAACCAAGCATATCCTATCCTCTGGAAGCTAGTTGCCTTTAAAAAGGCCTGAATCTTCCAAGAGAAGCTTCTGCCTTTTATAAAGCTGAATCTTCCAAGAGAAGTTTCAGTTTATGTCTTATTACATCATGAACCCCACAAAAAGAGAAATAATATTAGATATCCCCAGATTCATAAATCTGTGACAAAATATATGATATGCTTTTGCATCAGTTTAATTCAAACCTCGACTGGGGTTTATCAATACTTGATCACGGTATCATGTGCCTTTGTTTATGTATTCGATTATAGTTAGTATGTCTTGTGGCGTAGTTTAGTTGGTCGAGCTTGTGTGCTTAAGTTTTTGGGGGTTTAGTTGGAACCTTTGGGTGACCCAAGGGCTGCCTATTTGCCTTCTTAACAGCAAGCGTATCAGCCTGGGTTTTCTCATGCTTACCAACATCATCAAAAAGAAAAATTAGGATTTTTCGCTAATCTCTGCTCATATGAAGGGGTCTAACTTTGCTTCTGTTTGTTACATAGCGTGATGAATTCTGTTTCTTTTGTATTCAGTTTACCAAAATACGAAGCATCACATGAATTCCAGACTAAGAAGAAAAGGCAACAGCAAAGACAAAACGAAGAAATGGCCAAGAGACAGAAATTACAGCACCCTCAACAGCATGCTCGCCTGCCTCCTATTCAGCAGTCAGGCCAAACACACCCACCACACTGGGCTGGGCCTAATCATCCCATCAACAACTCTCAGCCTCCGGCAGTTTCAGGTGGATCTGGTCTTCATCACTACGGAAAGCCCCGTGGTCCTCCTGGGGGCCAAAGTAGGTATCCTCCTAGTAATAACCCAAGCAGTGGGTATTACCCTGACCGCGGAGCCCAAGGCGGGGGTTACAATGCTGGGTCATACCCACCTCAAGGGCGAGGAGCACCTTACCCTGGAAACAATGTACCTGCAAGTGGTGGACCTCGAGGAGCCCCTGGTTATGGAGTTACCCAACCCAGTTTCTCTCAAGGCAGTAGTCAGTATGGAGGTTCTGGTGCTGGTAGAGCTCCAAATTCAATGGGGGGTAACCGTAATCAGCAGTATGGTTGGCAGCAGTAGTAGCAGCATCAACAATTGGAAGTTAGAAGATATACTGACAGTTGGAGGAGAAGGCCATATTCACCAAGTAAAGCTCTTAATTTGTTTGTGGTACAGTAGAGAGTTTGACTCAGCTAAGCTCACCCTTTTTGGTCGTATTGGGAAGGGCTAAGTGCCAACCCGGGTTGCCCTGTTTAGCTTAAAGAGATTTGTAAAATGTAGATAACCTTAAGTCGGATGTTTTGGATTAGCGCATTTTTCTAAGCGGAGTTATGTTTAGTAACTTTGAGAAGCTGTGTTTGTGATTGACAGTGTTGAACCAAATGATATGTTAAATGATAAGAGTGCTCTGGAGTTTTAGTTTGGAACTGTCTGTCGTGATTATGTGCATCCTTGTCCATTTTATGTGCGTTTTCATGTTGGATTAGAGTGTGAATGACTTGCTTCTTTTTCTCTCGGTTGTTTTGATTTAGCAATTGGTAGGATTGCTCGGGAACAGATTCTGGTACTACACAAATGGTTGTGAACCAAAACTGAAAGTGACTGGTAGCAGTTTTTGTGGGTGAAGAACACATCACCTGGTCTTTTCTGTGGATCAATCCGTTGGCATTGTACGATTCTACAACTTTTAGAGCCTGTTTGGAATCCGTTTTCAAAAATAAAAAGAAAAAATAGAACAGGGTGAAAACACATATTGAAAAAAATGCGTTTAAAAAGGTCTCCAATTTTCTTTGGAAAAATGGGGCAGGTAAAGGGATTTATTTGGAAAGCCCGGGACTCTCTTTCCAAGCCCATTGACGAAGGAGGAAAAATGGGGCAGGTAAAGGGATATATTTGGAAAGTCCGGGGCTCTCTTTACAAGCCCATTGACGAAGGAGGGATAGGATTAAGAGATCTACAATCCTCCAACCAAGCTATGTTAGCAAAATCTTCAAATCGCATATGGTCTCAACCTAACACTCTTTGTACCACTCCGTCTCACCTGAAATGCACTATTTGACTTTTTAACCCGTAACCGGGTCACTTTGACCTGGTGATTTGGATTGCAAAACGATGCAATTTTTCGATAATCTTTTTATGGTCTTGTAGAATAAGAGTTATTCTACAACACTACGATTTTTAAAAAAAAAAATTGCAAAGTTTTGCTATCCAAATTATCGGATCAAAATGACTCAGTGAATAGTGGTAAAAGTCCAAATGGTGCAAAAGAGGTGAGACGGAGTGGTAGTATAGTTTTGCTGGGGAAATACTGCAGTAAGTCCAGTTACATGGATTGCCCGACAGGTACCTCGGCCTCCTGGGGAATGCGAAGTCTTACAGCAAGATGGTTCGACTCAGTTTACTGAAGACTCAATTCGACGTAACTCGTCACTTTTAGTCTCGGATTTCATCACCCAGTCACTAAAAATTGAAAGGCGGAATGCCTTCTTTGTCCCCAAAACACTCCAGTATGACTCCAAATTGTGGTGGCCGGAAGAGACATGCACCTTTTCAGTAAAATCATCCTACTCCTTATCAAGAGCAGAATCTGCGACCCAAATCACCAGGACTACACATCATGGATCTTCAAATTCCCTTAAATTCACCATGTTCTTGTAGAAAGCCTCTTCAATAATCTCCTACGCTGGAATATCACCATGGCAGATTCTTCATGTGCCAGATGCCAAGAATCGGTCGAAACCGCGAATCACATTTTCTTCAATTGCCCAACCTCGGAGATTATTTGGCAGAGGTCAACTCTTGGTACCTTGTTCTCCTCTAACCCCAATCGGGGAATCACGTCCTTCACCACCAATCTACTTTCCCCCTCTTTTGTCTAATACGTATCGAGTCATGTACTCCCTCATTTTTTGGTACATATGGCTGAATCGAAATGCAGCAGCAATGGAAAACAAGATTTTCCAACCTCCAATGTCTCTCTCAACCATTCTCGCATTCTTTTCCTTGACCCAGAAAATGCAGGCAACATCAAGGGTACTTTGTGCAACTCAAGTTCGACCACTAGAACCCTTACACCTATTTCATGGCGCCCCAATCCGTTTGTTCGAATGCCGCCTGGACACACCACCCCATTATTATGCAGGTGGACGCAGCTTGGAAGGAAGATCCCCTATTTAGCACACCGGCATGGACCTCTACTATCAGGCCCTCGGCTACAGACACTCTTGCTTCTTAGCTGGTGGCGCGGTTTAGGAAGAAGCTCGGAAAATTATTGATGGAATGACCTTGATGATCGCTAATGGTCTCAGGCAAGTTGAGGTGCATACGAACTCCATGAATCTTGTTCTTTTCCTTAGAAAAGAACGGAAAATTATGGCGATTCATGGGGAAATAACGGACATTACTCGTCTTTCGGATGCGAATTTTATTAATTTGGTATTACCTTTCTTTGTTGGCCGTGAAAATGTATTGGCGGCTCATTTGCTAGCCAAAAGGGGCATTTCATTTTTTTTTAGGAGAAAGTAAACTTCTATTAATGAATAATTTCAGGATTATACATCCTAATTACATCATCTTGTAGAAGTTGCAAAGCCCAACTTGGGGTACTACCTAGCCAAACAAATTTGTTTGGAACTGAAAGACCAAATTTAGCAAATTCATGAGCAACAAAATTTGATGATCTCTGGCGAAAGGTAAAAGAAATAAGATCAAACCGCCTCTTAAGAGCTTGGATGCTTCTAATCACGTCCCCGTTTTCTGATTTGTCCCTGAGTGGTCTCCTGTTATCGTTTTTGGCATCAATCACCTTTTTTGCATCGGCTTCCACGATTACACGCCTTTGGTTACATTCTATTTCAAGAAGGAGACCCTCCCGAATAGCTAATGATTCTGCCTCAAGCGCTGAGGAAGCCGTAGGAAGCGGAGTTGAAACTGCCGCCACCATCGTCCCATTGGTGTCACGGAGGACCGCACCACCTGTTGCTCTTTCCTCCTCCGGTAGCCACACCCCGTCAGAGTTGATCTTCACTAGCCCTTATTTCGACTGTCTCCAGCATGATGATGGAATAACAGGAGCTCTAGGTACTGCCCGTTGGTACCCCGGATCATTGATGCTTTCGGTTAGGTGATGGCTGATAGAGTTTTGCAGTGAACTCCGATCAACCTTCTCGCCATTAAAGGTTACTGAGTTCCGCAGCGACCATAGCTTCCAAATAATCGTACATAAAATGGTGCGGTTCTTACTCGACAGATCCATAATGCACTGAGGGAGCCAATCTTCAATATTACCCACCAACTTCTGGCAAAAATCATCGTCAAAAAACTGTTTCCACGTCGATTTAGCCACTGGACATTGCATGAAAAGGTGTGATTCCGTTTCAGGGCTAAGATCACACAAAGAACAACCAGTAGCCATATATCCTTTAAAGCGAGCAACCTTTAATTTTGTAGCTAAAGAGCATTTGCGGCACGCCACACTGTATAAATAATTTTGGGTTGCACCCTTACCTTCCAGAGAGCTTTAAGCCATGATTGCGACGGCGAGGAGGTCGAGACCGACTGAGTTTGACCTCGCTGACTTCTTAACAGGGAATAACCCGAAGAGACGGAATATTCCCCGTCTTCGGTGTAATTCCATATCCTCATATCAGGGGTGGAGGTCGAACCAATCGGGATCTTTTGAATATCTGCTAAGTCTGCTTCGAGGCCAAAAGCTATGAGTTTCTCGCTGTCCCATGTGCGGTATGGGCGGATGAAATCCGCAACAGTAGCATTCTGTACACCTTAAGGACTCATAATCGTCCTAAAGGATGGTTGCCGTTTCAGCCACGGGTCGACTGTGATACGGATCCTTTCACCATTGCCAACCTTCCAACGAATACCACTCTGAGTCAAATCTTTAGCACTAGATATTGATCGCTAAGCATACGAACTGTTTTGGTTTTCACGAGCCTGCAAAAGATTCGACGTAGGAGCATATTTGTGCTTAAAAATTCTACTAACCATAGAATATGAGGAAATAAGTCTCCACAACTGTTTAGCTAGGAGAGTTGTGTTGAAATCTTCTAGGTCTTTGAACCCAATCCCACCCTCATCTTTAGGTCTCTTGAGAGTTTCCCAAGCAATCTAATGTCCCCCGCGTTGCCCCGTATCTTTCCATCAGAAAAACTGACATGTCAATTTTTCGAGTTTCTGACAGAGAGTAGTTGGAAGTTTGAAGCAGCTCATGGTGTACACCGGTAGAGACTGAGTCACTGCTTTGATCAACACTTCTCGACCTGCATAAGATAAACTTTTCTTCCACCATTTGAGCTTGTTTTCCACCCTTTCGTTGAGATTCCCAAAGCTATTTATTTTCTTCTTTCCAATGGTAGTAGGGAGCCCAAGATATTTCTCATGACTAGCTGTTTCTGGAATTCCAAGTAAACTGCAAAAAGAGTTTCTATCGGCCGTAGAAACATTAGAAGAGAAGACCACCGAAGACTTTTCGAGGTTAACCTTCTGGCCTGACGCCGCTTCATATCTTTGAAGTAAAACCTGAAAAAATTCAATTTCCTCAACAGATGCTCTAAGGAAAATCATACTATCATCAGAAAAGAAAATGTGTGAGACAATAGGGCGTCCACGAGAAGCAGAGACACCAGATAGTCTTCCTGCGTTAACTGATGCAGACAGTGCTCTTGACAGCGTTTCACAGACGAGAAGAAAAAAATACGGCGAAAACGGACAGCCTTGACGAAGGCCCCTCTCAGGTATCACGTTTCCTTTAATTTCCCCTTGAATAACAAAAGAGGAGGACACAGTCGAAATACACTCATGGATTAGAGATATCCATCGAGTGCTAAAACCCACCCCCACCATAGTAGCTTCAAGAAAAACCCGCTCCACCCTGTCATACGCCTTTGCCATATCCAACTTAGCAGCTATGCATCCTATTTTTCCTTTTTTTCCGAGTTCTCATGGACCTGGAACAAAGGCACATTGATACTCGGAGATACAATCGTCAAGCACCTCCTTAGCCGATTGGCAATAACCTTCGTAACCAGTTTATAAATCACTGAGCAGAGACTTATTGGTCTGAGATCGCTTGGTTTACGCACCTGTTTGACTTTGGGGATTAGAGCAATAACAGTATTGTTGAAACCACCAAGGCCTGCCTGATTATTGAGAATACTCAGACATGTAGAAGCCACTTCGTCACCAACGAGGTCCCAATTCTCCTGAAAGAACAGAGCCGGGAATCCATCCGGGCCTGTTGCTTTGGTCGGCCCCATCTGTCCAAGGGCCTGGTCGATTTCGCTTCGGGTGAAAGGGGAATATAGAGCCTCGGACTGGTTGGCCGAGAGTGAGGGCTGGACAAATTGTAAAAGCTCCTCCATATCTGCATCAGTGGGGTTTTGAGAAGTAAAAATGCCGCGAAATTGAGATTTGAGTGTAGAAACGATTGTTGGAATAGATGCCCTAGAGGCAATCTAGTTTAGTATGAATTATTTGTGGCTATAAATTCATTTATTATTTATTGGATATTTAATATAATGAAGTCCTTGGATTTACAATTGTGTTGTTTATCTTAAATATCCCTAGTCAAGTATAATGATTAATGGGACAATCATCTATAGACTAGTATGGGGTTGGATTGATATGGAGATATCACGATCCAACAC
The DNA here is from genome assembly GCA_023055425.1 of Linanthus parryae. Lineage (NCBI taxonomy): Eukaryota > Viridiplantae > Streptophyta > Magnoliopsida > Ericales > Polemoniaceae > Linanthus > Linanthus parryae. The sequence goes on along the minus strand of JALGPY010000001.1, from coordinate 40,938,636 downwards.
ATATGTGTGCATTAGGGAATGTTGCACTGGATTGACCCATCTCCGAGAAGGCTACATACACGTTATGTTGAGTCACAAGCGCTTCTCGCGGTGCAATGGTATTGTCATCCTTAGACTTGAAGTCACTAGATGTTCTAGTTGTGGATTATTGTGATCTTGGTAGCGTTAAACGCTACACCGTAACTGGGTAGTTATAAAGGCGTGTACTGGATACAATAAGAAGCAAGCTTAGAGATCGTAGTGGACGTGATAGGATTTGTCCCTCCCACATAACGGGAGCAAATATCCTAGGCCACTCGAGGGATAGTGCTTATAGAATGTCTGGCCAGACTCAAATAAATCAATATGGGATATTGATGTTATTTGCATGAATAAGGCTATTCCCATGGATCGAGAAACTATGGATTGGATATACGAGTGTGACTTGTATGTCTCGTGTCCAATCCGGATATAGGGACAAAGGGATGAGACAATTACTTGTACAAAGGTTGTCAAGATGACTATTCTATTAGTTGGCTAGAATGGATGTTTTGCTAGAGACCGCTCCATATTAGCAAATAGTTGCTACCAACTAGATAGAACCTATGGGGTCACACGCTACATAGAGTTGAACTAGATTTGGGAATTAATTAATTGGATTAATTAATTAGAAGTATGACTTTGAAAACCCTTGCAAACTTAGTAGGGACTAATTTGCAAGGAAGGGACTAAATTTAATTCTAGTAGGACTAGAATAAGTCCTTTAGGTAGTTAACAAGGAGTTGTTGGACTATAAAAGGACCTTCCTTCCTTCCTTCCCAAATAACTTATGCTCATTAGTGAACATAACAAAGAGTGGGAGAGAACAAAAGGAGAGAGAGCAAGCAACAAGGAGGGCCGACCGCCCCTTGCCGCCGCCCCGTCCCCGCCGGCCAAAGGAGGCCGAGACCCTCCTTTTGGGTCTCGTTTTGCGTGATTCCTTCTTCCTCTTCCTCTTCCGGGCTAGCACCAAGGACTTGGGAGATCTAGGATCAACTCTAGGCGTGGATCAACTATAGAGAACGTGACACAATTCACGTTTGAAGTCATCAAGGAGAACCCAAAGGTGTGTTTATGATTTCTAACCCTTACCATCGTTATGTCTCTTGACTTGTGATCCTTGGAGGGTTTTGCATGGTTTTATGTTTGTTTATGCTTCCGTTGTGCAATCCATGAATCAAAACCCTACAGTGGTATCAGAGCCACAGGTCGTAGAGCATAAACGTGGTTTATGTGTTACGTTTTAGTTGTTTTACACCTTAATTTGATTGTTTATCGCGTAAAACAAGACAAATCAAGCACGGGATGCAATTTGTCAACAATTAATCATAACAAGATCCAATTTTTGCATTGGATGCATGAATTGGTGAGTTTGAGAAATTTTAGGATCTTAGATTTAGGGTTTGGGCATCCTTGGGGAAGAAGGAGTTCTCCCAAAATAAGGAAACAACCAAACTTGGGCACCAAGCAAGGGAGTTGTTTTGGAAACAACTCCCTCAAGGAGGTTCGGCCCCCCTAGGGACCGCCCCCCTTGCTTGCCGCCCAAGATTGGCCGCCCTAGGGGCCGGGCGGCCCTAACCCGCGGCCTAGGCTTGCGGGTTTTGGGCCGGGCCGGCCCTAGGGCCTTGTGGTTCACTTTGTTGGGCCCGGGCAATTTGATTGTTGGGCCCATGGACCGTTTTAACCCTAGAAATCCTAAAATCAATTAAAATTGACCAAGCCCGTTAAAATTGGATTTTAACTGTTTATGTGCAAATCGCATGGTGATTGGATATGGCCTTAGGATGTGGTTTGATGTGGATGTTTAATTTTGTGGTTTGGTTTACGGCCTGCGAGCTGATCAATTAATTGTAATAATTAATTAGGATTTTTATGGCCTGCGTGCCATTTTTTTTCTCAACTTGTGAGATTTATTTTATTTAGTATAGAAGTTAGCTAGTACTAGATAAAGTAGATTGTTAGCCAAGATTGAAGAAAAGAAGCCCAAAGCCAAAGAAGCCACAAAAGATGGAGCATGGAGCATTCCACAAGACTATGAAGGATGGACCAAAAGATCAAGACGCATGGAGATGTGTTTGCTCTAGGGTTCATAGATAATTCCATTGGCTTGGAATTATCTTAGTCTAGAAAATGCATATCCACATCACGTTTAATTTCTGTTTTGTGGTTGTTTATTTTAATGTCTTATTATTGTGTGGTTGGTGTATGGATGATGCATGCAATTAGGATAATAAGATAATTAGACAACCCGGATCTATTATTTGGAGTTGTGCCCAAACTCAAATAGATAGATTAGTTGATATTGATCAACAAAACAATTAAAAATCCCTCAAAATTCAAATATTGTGTTCTTGCCTTCTCGTTATTTAAACACTCATTATCATCATTATTTATCAAGTTCGTGCGTGCCAAAGCATGGCGACTTGGTACATAATGATGGAATGCGATGGCACGTAACAATGTGCAATTGTTTAGATAAGAGGTTGAACACAACTAGGCTATTAATTTGATTAAGAAACCTAGAGGCAATCAATTGGGATTATCCATATGGATGGATAAATAAGGAGTTATTTGCCAAATTGAACCAAGAGTTGCATATGGGATGCAATTGGAATTGTTCCTACCTAAAGTAGTCAAATTATGGGTGACTTGCCAAAGCAAGCTCATAAGGAGATGAAAGATGGATCTTGGCCCACTAGAAAATATAAGGATATTTTCCGCATTAATATCTTGAGGGTTATTAATCCGTAGAAAAATAGTGGGAGCTATATTTGATAAACTAGCCATTATTAAATATAGTCAAAAATTCACAAATACTAAAACTTGCGTATTTTCCTTTTGTAGAATTCCAAAAGGCAAACAACTCATCGAGTTCACAACATTCCCTACGATCTGTCCTTGAGAAGGACAAGCTCTCTGGAACCAACTTTCTTGATTGGTACAGAAACTTGAGAATTGTTCTCAAGCAAGAGAAGAAACTGTACGCAATAGAGGAGCATGTTCCAGAAGGTCCAGAGAACCAAACACCTGCTGCCTTAAAGGCATATCAAAAGCGTGTTGATGACGCTAATGATGCGGCCTGCCTAATGCTTTGCACCATGACTTCTGAGCTTCAGAAGCAACACGAAAACATGAATGCTGTCGATATGATCGAACATCTAAAGCAGCTCTTCCAAGAGCAGGCGAGGGTAGAGAGGTATGAGGTCTCAAAGGCACTGTTCAAATGTCATCTGGCAGAAGGGAACCCGGTGGGACCCCATGTACTCCGAATGATCGGGTACTTGGAGAATCTCGCCCGACTGGGGTTCCCGTTCGGCCAAGAGTTGGCAACCGATCTCGTGTTGCAATCGTTGCCCGAGAGTTATGGACAGTTCATTATGAACTATAACATGAACTAGATTGTGAAACCACTGCCAGATTTACTCAACATGTTGAGGACGGCTGAACACAGCATCAACAAGGGTAAGGGCAAGGCCATAATGATGGTACATAAAGGAAAGGGCAAAAGGTTTGCCTCTTCCTCCAAGGGCAAAGGCAAGTCAATTGCCAAAGCCAAGGAACCTGCCCTTAAACCTGTTGGTGGCATTGCCAAGGCCGTGACTAAAGGTGAGTGTCACTACTGCAGTCAGCCTGGACACTGGAGGAGGAACTGCCCAAAATATCTGGAGGACAAAAGGCTTGGAATAGTGATTCCACCACCACCAGGTATTTTTGTTGTAGATGTCAATTTAACTGTCTCTACATCATGGGTATTAGATACTGGATGTGGATCTCATATTTGTCGAAATATGCAGGATCTAAAGAGAAGTAGAAGATTGGCTAAAGGAGAGGTAGATCTGCTCGTTGGGAATGGAGCAAAGGTTGCTGCGTTGGCCATAGGCATGTGCGAGCTATCTCTGCCTTCAGGATTAGTTTTAGAATTAAATAATTGCTATTTTGTGCCTGCTATGAGCAGAAACATTATTTCTATTTCTTGTTTGGACAAGGATGGTTTTATTATTTCAATAAAGAACAATTGTTGTTCCTTTTATTTAAATAATATTCACTATTTTAGTGCGCAATTATTTAATGGACTTTATGTCCTTGATCTAAGCAATCCTGTCTACAACATTAATACCAAGCGGATTAAAATAAATGATTTAAATCCTGCTTATTTATGGCACTGTCGTTTAGGCCACATAAATGAGAAACGTGTATCTAGACTCCATAAGGATGTTTTACTAGACTCATTTGATTTTGAATCATATGAGACATGTGAGGCTTGTTTATTGGGAAAAATGACAAAGTCCCCTTTCAATAAGAAAGGTGAGAGGACTAGTGAGCAGTTGGCACTCGTACATACCGATGTGTGTGGGCCATTCGCCACGCCTGCCAGGGGTGGTTATGTCTACTTCATTACATTTACTGATGATTACAGTAGATATGGATTTGTGTACCTTATGAGGGCAAAATCCGGATCCTTTGAAGTGTTCAAAGAATTCAAGAATGAAGTAGAGAAGCAACTTGGCAAAAGTATCAAGGCTCTACGATCGGATCGTGGAGGAGAATACTTGAGTCAAGAGTTTGACGACTATCTTAGAGAGTGTGGGATCGTGTCCCAAATCACTCCACCCGGAACGCCACAATGGAATGGCATGTCCGAGAGGAGGAATCGAACCCTATTGGATATGGTTCGATCTATGATGTGTCAAACCGATCTTCCATTATCATTTTGGGGCTACGCTCTATTAAGTGCAGCTTTCACCATTAACCGTGTTCCATCTAAATCAGTCATGAAGACGCCATATGAGATGTGAAGTGGGAGGCGCCCCACACTGTCGTTCATGAGGATTTGGGGCTGCGATGTCTATGTAAAACGTTTACAATCAGACAAGTTGGGGCCGAAATCAGATAAGTGCAAATTTGTGGGGTACCCTAAGGAAACTAAGGGATACTACTTCTACAATCCAACCGAGAACAAAGTGTTTGTTGCTCGGACCGGCGTGTTTCTAGAAAGAGAGTTTGTCTCTAAAGAAGCAAGTGGGAGGAATGTAGAACTTGAAGAGGTTCAAGAACCACAAATCACTGAACCGATTATGGAACATGAACAGGAACCACAAGCAGTTGTGGAGCAACCTGTTCAGGTAACACAAGAGCTTCGTAGATCTAGTAGAGTGCGCCAGGAACCCGAGAGGTATGGACTTCTCGTAACCGATTCCGGTGACACGATGCTCATAGATGATGAGCCTACTACCTATGAGGAGGCCATGAATGGCCCAGACTCTCAGAAGTGGCTGGAAGCCATGAGATCCGAGATGGAATCCATGTACACCAACAATGTATGGACTTTGGTGGAACCACCCAATGGGGCACGTCCCATGGGGTGCAAGTGGGTCTTCAAGAAGAAGATCGACATGGATGGTAATGTGATTACCTATAAGGGCCGATTGGTGGCTAAAGGATTCAGACAGATTCATAGTATTGACTATGATGAAACCTTTTCACCAGTCGCTATGACCAAATCCATCCGAATCCTACTTGCGATTGCAGCATACCACGACTATGAGATTTGGCAGATGGATGTCAAAACAACATTCCTTTATGGGAATCTCCTCGAGGACGTGCATATGATACAGCCGGAGGGTTTTGAGGATCCAAAGCAAGCCAACAAAGTCTGTAAGCTGCAACGATCCATGTATGGATTGAAGCAAGCTTCTAGGAGTTGGAATCGACGTTTTGATGAAGTGGTCAAAGAGTTTGGCTTCATCAGAAACGAAGATAAGTCTTGTGTCTACAAGAAGGTTAGTGGGAGCTCTGTAGCTTTTCTGGTCTTGTATGTGGATGACATACTACTCATTGGAAACGACATTCCCATGCTGCAATCTGTGAAAGATTGGCTAGGAAAGTGTTTCTCAATGAAGGACTTAGGGGAAGCTGCCTATATACTCGGTATAAAGATCTATGGAGATAGATCTAAGAGGTTGCTAGGCCTAAGTCAAAGTACATATATTGACAAGGTGTTGAAACGGTTCAACATGCAAGATTCCAAGATGGGATTCTTGCCCATGTCACATGGAATCACTCTTTCAAAGAGTGGTTGTCCTTCCAATGAAATTGAGAAGGAACGCATGAGTAGAATTCCCTATGCCTCGGCCATAGGATCCATCATGTACGCCATGTTATGTACTAGACCAGATGTGTCATATGCCTTGAGTATGACAAGCAGATACCAATCCAATCCGGGTGAGAGTCACTGGATTGCAGTCAAGAACATCCTAAAGTACTTGAGAAGAACTAAGGATGCTTTCTTGATATTTGGCGGTGAGGAAGAGTTGCGTGTAAGGGGTTACACTAATGCAAGCTTCCAAACCGACAGAGATGACTTTAGATCACAATCGGGATATGTGTTTTGCCTGAATGGAGCAGCGGTGAGCTGGAAGAGTTCCAAGCAAGAGACGGTGGCTGATTGTACAACAGAGGCTGAGTACATTGCTGCAAATGGCGCAGCAAAGGAGGCTGTTTGGATCAGAAAGTTTGTTTCTGAACTTGGTGTGGTCCCTAGCATTGCGGATCCAGTTGAGTTGTTCTGTGACAACACTGGGGCGATCGCGCAATCAAAGGAACCCAGATCGCACCAGAAGTCCAAGCACGTGCTCAGGAAGTTTCATCTGATTCGAGATATAATCGATAGAAGAGGCGTTCGGATATGAAAGATTCCTACAGATGATAATCTGTCAGACCCGCTTACAAAGCCTCTCACGCAGTGGAAGCATGAAGGGCACACTAGGAGTATGGGCATACGAGATGCGCCAGATTGGCTCTAGTGCAAGTGGGAGACTGTTGGAATAGATGCCCTAGAGGCAATCTAGTTTAGTATGAATTATTTGTGGCTAGAAATTCATTTATTATTTATTGGATATTTAATATAATGAAGTCCTTGGATTTACAATTGTGTTGTTTATCTTAAATATCCCTAGTCAAGTATAATGATTAATGGGACAATCATCTATAGACTAGTATGGGGTTGGATTGATATGGAGATATCACGATCCAACACATATGTGTGCATTAGGGAATGTTGCACTGGATTGACCCATCTCCGAGAAGGCTACATACACGTTATGTTGAGTCACAAGCGCTTCTCGCGGTGCAATGGTATTGTCATCCTTAGACTTGAAGTCACTAGATTTTCTAGTTGTGGATTATTGTGATCTTGGTAGCGTTAAACGCTACACCGTAACTGGGTAGTTATAAAGGCGTGTACTGGATACAATAAGAAGCAAGCTTAGAGATCGTAGTGGACGTGATAGGATTTGTCCCTCCCACATAACGGGAGCAAATATCCTAGGCCACTCGAGGGATAGTGCTTAAAGAATGTCTGGACAGACTCAAATAAATCAATATGGGATATTGATGTTATTTGCATGAATAAGGCTATTCCCATGGATCGAGAAACTATGGATTGGATATACGAGTGTGACTTGTATGTCTCGTGTCCAATTCGGATATAGGGACAAAGGGATGAGACAATTACTTGTACAAAGGTTGTCAAGATGACTATTCTATTAGTTGGCTAGAATGGATGTTTTGCTAGAGACCGCTCCATATTAGCAAATAGTTGCTACCAACTAGATAGAACCTATGGGGTCACACGCTACATAGAGTTGAACTAGATTTGGGAATTAATTAATTGGATTAATTAATTAGAAGTATGACTTTGAAAACCCTTGCAAACTTAGTAGGGACTAATTTGCAAGGAAGGGACTAAATTGAATTCTAGTAGGACTAGAATAAGTCATTTAGGTAGTTAACAAGGAGTTGTTGGACTATAAAAAGGACCTTCCTTCCTTCCTTCCCAAATAACTTATGCTCATTAGTGAACATAACAAAGAGTGGGAGAGAACAAAAGGAGAGAGAGCAAGCAACAAGGAGGCCCGACCGCCCCTTGCCGCCGCCCCGTCCCCGCCGGCCAAAGGAGGCCGAGACCCTCCTTTTGGGTCTCGTTTTGCGTGATTCCTTCTTCCTCTTCCTCTTCCGGGCTAGCACCAAGGACTTGGGAGATCTAGGATCAACTCTAGGCGTGGATCAGCTATAGAGAACGTGACACAATTCGCGTTTGAAGTCATCAAGGAGAACCCAAAGGTGTGTTTATGATTTCTAACCCTTACCATCGTTATGTCTCTTGACTTGTGATCCTTGGAGGGTTTTGCATGGTTTTATGTTTGTTTATGCTTCCGTTGTGCAATCCATGAATCAAAACACTACAACGATACCTTCCACCGACGTATGCCAAACCCCTGCCCCATCTTCTATGCCACTGAGGTGATTACGAGCTTTGCGAAGTGAAGATTTACGATGGAAGAAGCTAGTGTTACGATCGCCTTGTTTAAGCCATTGAACACGTGAACGCTGCAACCACATAACTTCCTCATTTTCTAGAAGGCCATTGAGTTCTTGTTTACACTTTGAGATTTCCTCATACACCTTGTCGATGTTGTCAAATTGATATAAATCTTGCATTTTATCCCTGATCAGAGCAATTTTCCTCCTAACACTCCCAAATATGGTTCGGTCCCAATGCTTGAGTCTCCTACCTGACACCTCAAGCTTTCCTCCTAGGTCCATGTTGCCCAATTCAGCCCAATTTCGAACTATGAACGGTTTGCATTCTTCATGGCTAAGCCACATCGCTTCAAAGTGAAAGCGAGGGACTTTCATCCTCCTCGTGGCCCAACACAATTCAATCGGGATATGATCTGAGACTGCAGCTGTAATATGCGTAAACGTAGCACCATTGAAAAAATTGAGCCATGCTAAATTTTCCACTACTCTGTCCAATCGTTCACGAATTCAGACACCGTTCCTCGGATTGCTAATCCAAGTAAATCGCTGCCCACTATAGCCTGTAGGGTTTTGATTCATGGATGCGCAACGAAAACAATAATTAACCATGCAAAACCCTCCAAGGATCACAAGTCAAGAGACATAACGATGGTAAGGGAAGAAATCAATAACACACCTTAGGGTTTCTCCTTTGATGACTTCAAACGCGAATTGTGTCACGTCTCTACGGTTGATCCACGCCTAGAGGTGATATCTAGATCTTCCAAACATTGGTGCTAGCCCGGAAAGAGGAAGAGGAAGAAGAATCACGCAAATCGAGACAAATCAAGGAGGTCTCGGCCTCCTTTAGGGCCGACGGGTAGGGGCGGCAATCCCAAGGGGTCCGGCCCCTTGTGGGATTTGCTCTCTCTCTCCTTTACTCTCCCACTCACTTATGTTATGAGCATTAGTGTGGGAAGTAAGGAAGGAGCATCATTTATATAGTCCAACAACTCCTTGTTAACTACCTAAATGCCCTATTCTAGTCCTACTAGAATTCGGATTAGTCCCCTTTTGCAAAAATAGTCCTTATCATGTCAATACATGGATTAGTACTATTTGCAAATTAATCCTAATCATGTCTCTACATGAATTAGGCCACCTTGGCATATCCTAATCATGTCTATACATGGATTAGTCCAACTTGCGTATTAGTCCTACTAGCAAGTTGTTGCGATTTGATCCTTTTAATTAATTAATCATATTAATTAATTAATTCCCAAGTCTAGTTCACCCCTATATGGCGTGTGACCCCATAGGTTCTATTTAGTTGGTAGTAACCACTTACTAATATGGAGCGGCCTCTAGCAAGACATCCATTCTAGCCAACAAATAGAATAGTCATCATGACAAACCTTGTGAAAGTAATTGTCTCATCCCTTTTTCCCAATATCCGGATTGGACACGAGACATACAAGTCACACTCGTATATCCAACCCATAGTTTCTCGATCCTGGGAATAGCCTTATTCGTGCAAATAACATCAATATCCTATATTGATTTATTTGAGTCTGGCCAGACATTTTATAAGCACTATCCCTCGAGTGGCCTAGGATATTTTCTCCCGTTATGTGGGAGGGACAAATTCTATCTACGTCCACTACGATCTCTAAGCTTGCTTCTTATTTTATCCAGTACACGCCTTTATAGCTACCCAGTTACGGTGTAGCATTTGACGCTACCAAAATCACAATAATCCACAACTAGAATATCTAGTGACTTCAAGTCTAAGGATGACAATACCATTGCACCGCAAGAAGCGCTTGTGACTTAACATAACGTGTATGTAGCCTTCTCGGAGATGGGTCAATCCAGTATGCCATTACTCCTAATGCATACCCATGTGTTGGATCATGATATCTCCATATAAATCCAACCCCATACTAGTCTATAGATGATTGTCCCATTAATCATTATAATTGACTAGGGATATTTAAGAATATAACACTTATATTCTAAGGACTTCATTCATGTTAACATATCTCTATATCGATAACATAATGAATCGTAAATCCATAAATGTCACAATTAATTTATTGCCTCTAGGGCACAATTTCAACAGTCTCCCACTTGCACTAGAGTCAATCTCCTGCATCATATGCCTATTGATCTAGCGCGGCCTTCCACGCTTACACTGCGCAGGGGCGAGACATACGCTGGCACCTTGCAAATTTTCACATCTCCTTCATCAACAATTTGACTGAGATTGAATATTCTGAATAAATGCATCTTATGCATTAATTTACTCAGTCCTCTATGTTAGAATCAGTGACCGAATCTTGCCTGGAACCTTTCCAGCTCACAGTCGCTCCCACTAGGGCAATACTCAAAACTCGACTTATAATCTGAACCTTCTTTGTCAGATTTGAAGTTCGCATCACTGTAACCCCTTACAGTAAACTCTTCGTATCCTCCATTATTCAAAAAATCTGCTCCTCAAGTACTAAAGGATATCCTTGATAATTTATCCAGTGACTCTCACCCGGATTTGACTGGTATATTTGTGTCATACCATATGACACATCTGGCCTAGTACAAATAATGGTGTATCTCATGAATCTTATTCATGCGATCCCTTCCCAATCTAATTGGAAAGACAACTAGTCTTCCAAAGACTAATTCCATGTGACATGGGTAAGAATCAATATTCTTTTCACATTGAACCATTTCAACACCTTTGTCAATTTATGTACTATGACCTAAGCTCTACAACCATCTTGATCTACCTCAATAGATCTTCACAAGTTGCTTCGCTTAAGTCTACCATTAGAAAGTCAACTCCCTAGTCAATCTGCGTAAGACTCCCAAGTAGGGGCAACATTCCCAATGATTAAGTATGTCTCCACATACAAGACCAGAAACATAATTATGCTCCCACTAACCTTCTTGTAAACACAAGTCTCATCTTCAATTTTTATGGAACCAAACTCCTTTGATTGCATCATCAATTCGAAGAGTCCAACTCCTAGAAGCTTGATTCAATCTATAAACAGATTGCTATAAGCAAGATACTAATGGATTTAAGCATCACAATTGGGAAAGATTTCGTCATAGTCTATACTATGAACTCACAGGAAATCCTTACCCAACCAATTGTCCCTTAAAGGTAATCATATTACCATCCATGTTGGTTTCCTCAGAACCCACTTGCACCTTTCAGGTGGTTCCACCAAATTCTATACTTTGTTGGCATACATGGATTTCATTTTGCATCTCATGGCTCTAAGCCATTTCTGTGAGTATGGCCCATACGTGGCCATCTCATAGGTTGTAGGCTCATCTTTATGAGCAATATATCCTTGGTTATGAGAAATCCTTATTTCTCTAATCCCTTGATATATCCTACCTAACCTACGATGTTCTTGTGTTTTTCTGAGTAGGTTACCCCACAACACCTTGTGATCCTGCTCATGTTCCATCAAAAGGATCAATGTTATGTTGTGGTCCTTGAACTTCTTCAAGTTCTACTGTCCTCCCACTGTTTTAGCGACAGTCTCTACCTAGAAACACTGTGGTTCGAGAAACAAACAGTTTGTTCTTGATTAGGTTGCAGAAATAATATCCTTTTCAGGATATTCCACAAAACATTTATCCGACTTGGGTCCAAGTTTATTTGTAAACTCTTTTACATAAAATTCGTAACCCCAAATCTTTATGAATGACATACTAGGACACTTCCTAGTCCATATCTCATATGGCGTTTTCATAATCCGTTTTTGATGGAACAAGGTTAAGGGCAAAATTTGCTGTAATTAGAACATAGTCCCTAGAAGTAGACTGGAAGTTCTGTTTGACTCATCATGGACCGAACCATGTCCTACGAGGTCCGAACTCTCCTCTTAGACACGCCAAACCCATGTGGCGTGCTAGGTGGAACGAGTTTTGGATCATATCCAACACTCCCATATATTCTTGTCAAACTCTTGGCCCAAGTACTATCCTCTATGACCCAATCGTAGAGCCCTAATACTTTTGCCAAGCTGGTTCTCCACTTCATTCCTGAATACTTTGAACAATTCAAAGGAATCTGATTTGTTTCTTCCTAAGATACACAAATCCATATTTCTCTGATCCCATCAGTAATTATGATGAAGTGCTGAAAACCATCTTTAGCATTTGTGCTTAGCGGCCTCCATACATCAATATGTATGATTTCCAAAAGATCATATCTTTGCTTAATAAGTCTTACATGTCTCATATGATTCAATAATCAAATGAGTTCCAGAAATCCATCCTCATGGAGTTCTTCATATGTATCTCTTATTTATGAGGCCTAAACGATAATGCTAAAGACAAGTGAAGTTCATATCATTATATGCAAACCTCTTGGTATTAATGTTATAGATGAAATTATCATGATGAAGGATATACAATCCACTAAGACAAAATTGCATTACAATAATGCATATCAGAATAAATGGAACAACATTTGTCCTTTATTATGATAAGGAGCTTTCTTGTCCAAACAGAAACTATGATAATGATCCTACTCATAGCAGGGACATAATCACTTTTGTCTAATTCATGAACAATTTCATAAATGTAGAAATAATTCCCTACGGCTTTTCAGCAACCCTGTGCTTCATAGTCCCACGTGTAGGATTATTTATTCCTTATCCAATTGTCTTCGTCTCTTGAGATCCTCCACATTTCTATAAATGTGAGATCCTCATCTAGTATCATATACTTATGATGATGAGATAGACACATGGATTTCTATAACAAAATACCTATATTGGAATTCATAATTCATTTATTACTTACTTTCAGGTACTTTGGGTAGCCTCTCTCCCTCTACACCACCTATGGGATTCCAAGGCAACTCAGTTTTAGCAACAGGCTTGCTTTATACCCATGGGGTCGGCGTAAACCATTTGCCCATACCCATGCTGTTAACCATTAACAGCTTTGCCCATGTCCATTATGAGTGTTTTGTTCAGTGATTTTTCAATCGTATTGAGTAAATCAACTTTAAAACAAAACTATAATTGCATCCAATGAAATTCTTGGTCCACTTGGGTGAATAACCGTTTATTCTTTATTTATCTCATAGATAATGCTCATTCACTAATGTTCCAATCATATTGAATTAGCTTATTTGCATAACGCAAAGTGGAGCAACACTTCAAACCTTTCATGTCTAGCTCGCTCTTTTGAAAGAGCTGCTTTCAATGTATGATCATATCATACTTCTCCATGTCTCTCTTCTTGCTTCCAAAGCTCAGAGTTCATGGCAGCTAACATGGGGCAAGTCATAACCAAAGAACCATTCTTTGGTGTTCCTTTCATAGGTTTTAGTGTGTTTTGATAGTCGGTGGAAGAGAACTTTATGTTCTACGAAGTATAACAAATTCTCTTTTATTTGAGAACAATTCTCAATTTTATACCAGTCTAGAAAAAGATAAAGTTGTGTTTTTGTTTGTTTAATGCCATGGGTATTTAACACAATAGGATTATGCAAAGTTTGTGACGTTTTAACTATATTTAACAAGGACTTGAATTGTTAAACATAGCTCCCACTATTTTTCTACGGATTAATAACCCTCAAGATATTAATGCGAAAAATATCCTTATATTTTCTAGTGGGCCAAGATCCATGTTTCATCTCCTTATGAGCTTGCTTTGGCAAGTCACCCATAATTTGACTACTTTAGGTAGGAACGATTCCAATTGCATCTCTATGAAACTCTTGGTTCAATTGGGCAAATAACTCCTTATTTATCCATCCGTATGGATAATCCCAATTGATTGCCTCTAGGTTTCTTAATCATACTAATAGCCTAGTTGTGTTCAACCTCTTATTTAAACAGTTGCACATTACTAGCTTGTGCCATCGCATTCCATCATTATGAACCAATTCGCCATGCTTTTGCCCGCACGAACTTGATAAATAATGACGATAATGAGTGTTTAAATAACGAGAAGGCAAGAACACAATATTTGAATTTTGAGGGATTTTAAATTCAATTTTAATTATTTTGTTGATCAATATCAACTAATCTATCTATTTGAGTTTGGGCACAACTCCAAATAATAGATCCGGGTTGTCTAATTATCTTATTATCCTAATTGCATGCATCATCCATACACCAACCACAAAATAATAAGACAATAAAGTAAACAACCACAAAACAAAAATTAAACGTGATGTGGATATGGCCTTTTCTAGACTAAGATAATTCCAAGCCAATGGAATTATCTATGAACCCTAAAAGCAAACACATCTCCATGCGTCTTGGTCTTTTGGTCCATCTTTCGTAGTCATGTGGAATGCTCCATGCTCCATGCTCCATCTTTTGTGGCTCCTTTTGGCTTTTGGGCTTCTTTTCTTCAATCTTGGCTAACAATCTACTTTATCTAGCACTAGCTAACTTCTATAATAAATAAAATAAATCTCACAAGTTGAGAAAAAAATGGCTCGCAGGCCATAAAACCCAAATTAATTATTACAATTAATTGATCAGCTCGCAGGCCGTAAACCAAACCACAAAAATTAAACATCCACATCAAACCACATCCTAAGGCCATATCCAATCACCATGCGAATTGCACATAAACAGTTAAAATCCAATTTTAACGCGCTTGGTCAATTTTAATTGATTTTAGGATTTCTAGGGTTAAAACGGTCCATGGGCCCAACAATCCAATTGCCCGGGCCCTAAAAGGTGAACTGCAAAGCCCTAGGTCCGGTCCGGCCCCTAGCCCACGCGGCTAGGCCGCGGGCTAGGGCCGCCCGGCCCCTAGGGCGGCCAAAAATTGGGCGGCAAGCAAGAGGGGCGGTCCCTCTAGGGGGTCGAACCTCTTAGGGAGTTGTTTCCAAAACAACTCCCTTGCTTGGTGCCCAAGTTTGGTTGTTTCCTTGTTTTGGAAGAACTCCTTCTTCCCCAAGGATGCCCAAACCCTAGATCTAAGATCCTAAAATTTCTCAAACTCACTAATTCATGCATCCAATGCAAAAACTAGATCTTGTTATGATAGATTTTTTTTTGACAAATTGCATCCCATGCTTGATTTGTGTTGTTTTACGCGATAAACAATCAATTTAAGGTGTAAAACTATCAAAACGTAACACATAAACCATGTTTATGCTCTACGACCTGTGGCTCTTATACCACTGTAGGGCTTTGCTTCATGGATGCGCAACGGAAACAATAATTAACCATGCAAAACCCTCCAAGGATCACAAGTCAAAAGACATAACGATGGTAAGGGAAGAAATCAATAACACACCTTAGGGTTTCTCCTTTGATGACTTCAAACGCGAATTGTTTCACGTCTCTACGGTTGATCCACGCCTAGAGGTGAGATCTAGATCTTCCAAACCTTGGTGCTAGCCCGGAAAGAGGAAGAGAAAGAAGAATCACGCAAATCGAGACAAACCAAGGAGGTCTCGGCCTCCTTTAGGGCCGACGGGTAGGGGCGGCAATCCCAAGGGGTTCGGCCCCTTGTGGGATTTGCTCTCTCTCTCCTTTACTCTCCCACTCACTTATGTTATGAGCATTAGTGTGGGAAGGAAGGAGCATCCTTTATATAGTCCAACAACTCCTTGTTAACTACCTAAAGGCCCTATTCTAGTCCTACTAGAATTTGGATTAGTCCCCTTTTGAAAAATAGTCCTTATCATGTCAATACATGGATTAGTTCTATTTGCAAATTAATCCTAATCATGTCTCTACATGAATTAGGCCACCTTGGCATATCCTAATCATGTCTATACATGGATTAGTCCAACTTGCATATTAGTCCTACTAAGTTAGCAAGTTGTCGCGATTTGATCCTTTTAATTAATTAATCATATTAATTAATTAATTTCCAAGTCTATTTCACCCTATATGGCGTGTGAACCCATAGGTTCTATTTAGTTGGTAGTAACCACTTACTAATATGGAGCGGCCTCTAGCAAGACATCCATTCTAGCCAACAAATAGAATAGTCATCATGACAAACCTTGTGCAAGTAATTGTCTCATCCCTTTTTCCCAATATCCGGATTGGACACGAGACATACAAGTCACACTCGTATATCCAATCCATAGTTTCTCGATCCTGGGAATAGCCTTATTCGTGCAAATAACATCAATATCCTATATTGATTTATTTGAGTCTGGCCAGACATTTTATAAGCACTATCCCTCGAGTGGCCTAGGATATTTTCTCCCGTTATGTGGGAGGGACAAATTCTATCTACGTCCACTACGATCTCTAAGCTTGCTTGTTATTGTATCCAGTACACGCCTTTATAGCTACCCAGTTACGGTGTAGCGTTTGACGCTACCAAAATCACAATAATCCACAACTAGAATATCTAGTGACTTCAAGTCTAAGGATGACAATACCATTGCACCGCAAGAAGCGCTTGTGACTTAACATAACGTGTATGTAGCCTTCTCGGAGATGGGTCAATCCAGTATGCCACTACTCCTAATGCATACCCATGTGTTGGATCATGATATTTCCATATCAATCCAACCCCATACTAGTCTATAGATGATTCTCCCATTAATCATTATAATTGACTAGGGATATTTAAGAATATAACACTTATATTCTAAGGACTTCATTCATGTTAACATATCTCTATATCGATAACATAATGAATCGTAAATCCATAAATGTCACAATTAATTGATTGCCTCTAGGGAACAATTGCAACATAGTCAAGATCAAAGAGTTCATTGTTTGAGAGAGCAAACCTGAAATCCTCCATAAGTTGCTTGTCAGCTGGACGCCCACCTTTCTTTTCATTATCAGTTAGAAAAGCATTAAAATCACCCATCACACACTAGGGAATATTATTAGGGTTACGCAATCTCCCCAATAAATCCCACGAGTGACGCCTCTCGTACTATCTGGATCTCCATAGAAACCAGTAAACTGCCACTGTACTTGAGCCACCGAATCACAAATTAAGCAATTGATGAAGAATCTAGACGAGTTGATAACATTCACTCCCATGCTCTCATGGCAAAGGAGTGTCAACCCACCACTTCGTCCTTCACTAAAAACACAAAAACCGACGTAAGAACTTAACCGATTCATCAGACCATCAAATTCTTCCATCGAGAGTCTAGTCTCCATAAGGAAGACCAGCTTTGGGGACTTTCCTCTGACGAGGTTATTGAGCTCTAGAACATTACGGAGGTTTCCAAGCCCCCGTATGTTCCAGCTGATAGCATTCATTGTGATTGGTGGGACTGCAATCGCAGTCGCCGCCATTGAATCATTTGAGGTCTTTAGGGCACCCCCTTCCCCATCAAGATCGTCAGCTTCCATCATCGCAATGCTAAGTCCTCCTGTATTCTTAGAGAAACGAATCGAACTTAGCCTGCGATCTGCCAGTTTCTCCTTCGGGTTCGGACTGAGAATGATCTGGCCCGTCTTCCTCTTCGCCTCGGAAGACTTGGAATGAGCAGCCAAGCTATCTCCAGTCAACAGCAAGCTATCATGAGACGACACTGACACCGTCGGTGTACGCTGTACTGAGCCCTCCTGATCTTGTTCCTTTGGACTCGACGCAAGTGGGTTCGTATAGGTTCGAGCTCCCTTGTTTGGACTAGCTTGCCTGATGGAGCATCGGATTGAGAATCCGTATCCATGTCTGACAACGAGGCCGACGTTGCAGTAACTGGTTTTTTGCCTTTACGTCTTCGAGTGGATGGTGAATTTCCTTTCCCAGGACTGTTTATGCTTTTGTTACCATGCTCAGTCGGGATCTTAACACCCCCATCATCAGCCGCCTGGTTCATACCCCCTTATCTATTCTTTTGGCCGGAGTTACTGTTCATACCATCGTTCACAATCCTTTTCTTCACTGGCTTCCGTTTCGGCGGTGGTTTGAAGGTCAGCCAATGTCCGAACCCCTGTTCTTCTTCTTCCTTGTCTTTGTTCGTCTTGTAGTTGCACCCATCCGTATAGTGCGTGATGCAGCCACACCAAGCACATACATTGGGTATTCTCTCGAAAGTATAATTAATCCAAATTGTTTGATCGAGGATCTGGATATATGCTCCCCTCCGAAGGGGTTTGTTAATATCAATACGTAGTTTAGCTCTCATGTAAGGACCTTCATCTCCCGAAAAAATCCGATCATTGATTATGAGCAGTTCTCCGAAGCTCTTGACTATCACTTTCAAGTCTTCTTCTGTGAGTAAGAACGCAGGAACCCCTTTGACTTGAACCCAAACATCTATAGTCGAGAACGTTACTGTGTCTACTCTTGGACCAGGGATCCAAGGTTTGAGAACAAGGCAGTTGCCGTCGAAAACCCAGGGGCCACCTGCTAGTGCCTTATTCATTGCTTGTTTCGATTGAAGCTTGAAAATGTATCTGTTCGGGCTTGATTCAAAGATCTCAAGACCTTCTGCACCTACCCAGATCTTACGAAAGAGGTTTTGCATAAACCAAACATTCACCTTCGCTGGGATGAGAAAGCTTCCGGTGAGACAAGGCCCGAACTCAGAGATCGCATCCAGGCACCTATCTTCATTGATGACAATAACCTCCTCTTCCTCCGGCGAGAGTCTTGGTCGGCCCCGTTGATGACGCTGCTGTTCCATCGAATAAGAAATTGTTTAGTTTGTGCTGAAAGGGGCATTTCATGATTGTAATAGTTAATTATATTATCTTATAAATGTACTTTTAAAAAAATAGAATAAGAAATTGTTTAGTTTGTGCTGAAAAACATTGTTTAAAATTAAAAATACATTCGGCAACATTACTACATTTCAATGGTAATTTACTCGAATATTATTTTTACGTACAACATTGACATATATTTGTTACTTTGTGCCTCCAATCAGGGTTGGAATATTTTTAGCTATCGCTATTTTCTTGACAACTGTTTTTTTCTTGTAAACAACGCGATAAATTCCCGTGAATTTATCAGAATGTCTAGAACGCCTGCTTGAAGAAAGATTGGGCAGCCAAGGCAGGTGTCACTTGTCAAGAAGAGATGTAAAATAGACATGCCATTTCTTGAGGGTAGGATACTTGGACATTCCTTGGTACGGTCCAAATGAGATAAGAGTACCGCAAAGGGCCTCCAAATATTAAAGAAGCAGAGGCAAGGAGAAAAGCCATCACTTTGCATCTCATTCCATTAACCAGTTCAGAAACAGAGGTAGATATGCATCAGTTGATAAGCAAGATCCAATTACATGGGAAACTAAACTTTTTCAAGGCAATTCCAGAGGAAATACCATTTTCCTCCATCAGCAATTGAAGTGCTGATCGATATGCTTCTCCTTGGAAGGAAAGCAATATGAGAATCATAGATGACTGGACAAATCATCGCTAAGGTGTTGGAAGTCACTTGGTACTGCTAGTATGAAAAATGCTGGTCTGCCTGAGCAACTAATGCGGTAATATTTAACTTTTCAGCCTACCTCTGCTAGAGCAACTTTGCCTTTCAAATTTGCCCAAAAAAAATGAAGAATTTCCACTACAAAAATGTTCCACCCAGCAAAAACAAACAAATAACAACAGTATATATGAACCCACAAATCTGGCCACAGATACGCGGCTGTTCTAAATTGATCGTTCTATGCAAGTGCAAAACTACAAACTATACTAACAAAAGATCATTTATCTAGCAAGCGTACGATTCATCCATTAAATCATTACCTGACTAGTCTATTGTAAACCACAAGACTCAGCTATCATCACCTAGCTCAACTCACAAGACTTTATATTCAAGGGTAGACAAATCATCCCGCGTTTAGGGAATGTTGAAGCAACTGCGAGAATAAGACGGAGAAGAAGATCAATGCATGTCAAGAAAATGTACCCAGGTGGACGCCACAGTGAGGTTAGTTTATAGTCAAAAGAAAAGCATAGCCGGAACATTTTGGAAAAAGCAGCGCTGCCTCAGGACTGGTACTAACTTCCAGCTTCTGCTTCTCCACGAATTGCAAATCGTTATAAATCTTATACGGACTCCACCTTGAGTACTACTTTCATGAACTCGTATACCAAGTAACTTATTGCAGCTGATGGTAAAACCTGAAGTAACAAAACAACAGAGACACTAATGTCAAGGGATCTTATTGTTACTTAACAGATACTACCAGACACCAAAACATTGCCGTGTTCAAATATCACTACTTTCAGATGTAAAATTTATGACAAGCCGGATGCATCCCCCGTCTACATGGATGAAATCAAATAATTTTAGTACATCTCATTTCATGGAGGCATAACGTGAGCACAAACGTGCATAAATATTAGTACGTTACACTAATACAAAGCAATAGATGTTCAGAAACCACTAATTGATATTTTTCGTCATAATTTTAGTCACATAGCTATTAATACTCCTCTGAAGTCCGAATTGATATTTTTCGTAATCAACTTTATTTCAGTCATCTTGATCTTGATATTCACATTCCTGCATATATTCCTAGTGATAAGCATGTCGCCATAACTGTGGCAAATCCAATTTAAATCACGGAATGTACTCCTTACTCATGTTCACTATGGATAAGGCAAATGATACTGTCAGAACCAGAAAATCAGCTTTAAAAGGTCTGATGAATTATTTCCGTTGTAACCCAAAAGATAGGTCTGATGAAGTTTCTCTTATTTGATAATTTTTTTTGATAAATTCTTATTTGGTTACTTGATAATAATAATAATAATAATAATAATAATATTTTTATTATTATTATTATTATTATTATTATTATTATTATTATTATTATTATTATTATTATTTTTATTTTTATTATTATAAGAGATTGTCTAGAAATGTTATTCAAACAACGAGAAGATGAATTTTGTTGCGAGCTTTAGAGATGACATTATCTGAACATTGGAATTCTGCAAATTAAGTCCGGAACTCCAGATGTTTACGCCTCAAAAATATTCAGCTAAAGTGATAATTTCAGATAGCATAGTTTTAGTCATCCAGTGAAAGTTCCGACACTAAATACTTGACTGAAAAGAAAACAAAGTTGATAAGAGATCAACATACCTGCAACAAGCTAGGAGTCACTCCTGCATAAAGCGCAGGAATGCCGCCTTGCTCAACCAACTTGACACAAGTTTGAAGAGCACTCATCTTTGTTTCTCGTACTTGCATCTGAAGCTGTCTCCTAACAACTTCAAATGGGTATGTAGCAGCTTCAGCACAAGCACCAGCAATAGCTCCGTATATTAGTGTTCTGGTGGGACCCAACTCCAGTTGTTCCATTGCACTAAGTTCCCCTACCTGTTGTTTTAGGTGTTCAATTCTTTTGATCCCTTCTGGTGAATGCAAATATGCTGACTTCAATATGTCATAAACACCGTAAAAAACAGCACCGGAAGGTGCCATACTAATAATCGAGGGTACTAAGCCCTTGTAAAGTGAAAAGACTCCTTCTGTTTGTATCATGTAGCGAAAAGCACCAATTACACCGCCCAAAGCTTCTCCTCCAGGAGCTACCATCCTCGTCCGGATCTGCAAACATTAGTGTGGTAAGACATGACTTCAAAACAAACAAATTTGAGATTCTCTTAGACAAATTTCTGATAAACTTGACTTTTATCAAAAATAAACATACAACCCGTCAATCTCAATAGGACTACGAGAAAATTGATACCGCGCCCCAGCTTTGAAACCATAGCATTAGGGCCATTCCAATAAAAAGAATATCAGCTATACTTCAAAGATACGCATACTACACTATGAAGAAGAAGAAACTAAACACTGGCAAAACCTCGAGAGACCCAAATGCATCAATTCTTCAGGTACTCCCACAACCACTAAAATTATCATGTCCCATCTTTAAGCTCTAACATGATTAATAATGAAGGAATACTCCTATTGACTGATCTAAAAAAATTGACATCAGCTGTTCAAGTTACTAAAGAAACTAGTGTCTAAAATCAAATCACATACCGTATCCATAGGTATGCACAGCACGGTAGCAGTAATTCCAGCCGCGGCACCAGCGACAAACCTCTCAAAATTTGTTGTTTCTTCATTACCAGACATCCTGAGCAGTTGATTTCTATACGCATCATAAGCATAAAAGTTAATGGCCTTGAAGGGAGCTGTTCGAAGGATATTGACGAAATTTCCTTTCCAAAATCCTTTCAGCCCTTGAGAAGCTGCAATTTCTTTAATTAGCTCAACAAGATCCTTCTGCTCACCACGAACTATATATTCTAGCTTTAGTCTCTCAAGTGGAGCAACAAACGTTCTGGCACATCAAAAAAAATGCTCATATGACGTTAATTACGACGCAATAAATAAAAGAACATTTTTTGCACTACAAACCAGCCCATCGAGTACATAAAAAGGTAAAGATATGACAATGCCAATGATGAAGAACACATCAATTTGAGAAATTGACAGACATGACAATACAACATGCAGGGCATCAAATAATCAGAATTTAAATTAACTGTAATTTCACACATTAAAAAACTAAGATTAAGGAAGATAGATGATTTCAGAAATATGAGAGATAACTAACAACACCATCCTATATTCATTTCAGATTATTGCTTCTTATTTAGAGAGTTGCTTCTTAAAACTACAAATTTGCCGAATTTTATTTTTCAACTCTTAAGGTCTTCTCATCTTCTGTTAGTCTGAATCAACATTCGATTTTCCATAAGGAAATAAGCGAATGAGAACGCTATGCACTAGCGTACATTCCACGTCAATAAATGTATGGGGCCTGGCTACTGTTGTCATTCTGGACCGTCAAAGTTAATATGTACTAGAAGTAAAGCTTGAACTAGAGCTGTGATCTATATTTGCTACACACAACAGTGAAGGACAAAAAAGATTGGCTTTTGAGGATTTGGATCCCTTTGCTAGTAAACTATATTTGAGATGGCTACAAGATTGTCTTAGTCCCTTCCAGTTATTGTGTATTAAAAATTATTGAATCACGTATAGTTTACGCACAAAGTTGTTTTGGATCCCAACCACAATAATAGGCACAATAACCTAGTTTTCGGATCAAATGGTTTAAGATAAAGGGATGTTGTGTATCACCGAAAAAGTTCCGTTTTTATCCATCTTGCAAAGTTCACTATGCTATCAATCTATCATTGACATCGATACTGATAGAGATAGGGAATAAGCAATTCGGTGAAGCTTTTTATGTTTCTACTTATACCCTTTATTCATAAAAACAACTACATAAAACATGAGGGGAAAAACGGACAACGTACCCTATAATACACACTTCCATCCACTACTCACGTCCGCCACTATTGAAGTAACTGCCCCATTCCCAAAATTTGATAAAACATCAACGGCTACCTGCATTGTTTCCCTTGGATCACCAGAGAATAGTTTTGGGGATAGTTCATCCAGTTGGTTTTTGGCATTACGGCCACAGTGCAGTTTCCCAGAAATCAAAACCCACAGGCCTTTCTTTCTCTCCCTCAACGATACGTATATTTTCTGTTCTTATTAGTAGGCTGTTGGTTTGTTTCTTTGAGTTTTGTTCTTCGTTCCTTCGCTCCTCTCTGTTAGCTTAGTTCTCCCTTAGTTTAATTCTCTGCCCCATTAGCTTTCCCATCTGTGTTCTCTACCTTGCATTTAAGTAGGGAGAATCTATGAGCATGGAAGATGCACTACAAAGGTTAGAAAGGTGCCGTCAAGCAAAACAGATAAGAACGGAACCGCGCACCAATGACGAACGAGAACAAGAATTGTCCAGGTGAAGAGCACGAGACAGAGAACGACAGCTACAAGGTTACCAATTTCTAGCTTTTTCCAGCATTTTTTCCACACTACACACACACACACGCAGAGTTTAATAATAAAGCTAAAGTGTCCTATGCTCTCTCTAACTTAGCATCTAGAAATAATGGTGTGTGCGATGCGTTTTTAGTGTTCGCAGTTTACCAGTTCTTGTTAATTTGGCCCTTTTTGAGGATAAGGCAAGCCCGGTGTAAGTTGTTCTGTTTCTGTCGTAATAAAAGTCAAATTTATATATTGAAAAAAAAGAATGGTGTGATGAAATCCCACGAAGAATTCGTAATTCTATTGAGGTATGGTTAGCACCTACATCACCTAAAACTCCAAGGAGGGGCATCGCTCCCCCTCCCAATCCTCGCTCTGAGGCTTTTAGCTCGAATTCGCTTATAATCCTCGCTCCCAAAATTCTAGAGCACATTTTTACCAATGCTCTGTACTATATCATCGATTAGCCTCATACTAAGTTTCCAAGTCTATTTGAAATTCAGTCAAACGAAAATTTGAACTAAATGACCTAACCAACCCCTTACTAAGGTAGCATGCTACCTCACAGTATGTCAAGTTCTCATTAGTCAAGTTGATTGTCCTGTCTGCCATTTTGGGCTTGTCCCAAAATTGTGTCTTCTTTGAAAACAAAATCACATTTCACCACTACTTTTTTCATTCTTACCCTCCACTAAGCACTTACTTTATTCTTTTTGTACAGATTCACGTGTACTACCATCGTTAATATGTAAGGGTAATTTAGGTAGTGCATGATCTTTTAGGATCATTTTCCACTACCTTAATATGTGTGAATAGTCAAACAAGCTTTGTAGTCATTGTCATCAAATATATATTACAAAAGTCCAATCAATAATATGTTTATACCTAAAATAGTATTAAATATGTAACTAATATAAGCGCTCTCAGCGCACCCAAATACATTTTTTTCAGAATTTGTCGCTTACGCGCTCCCGGTGACTTAGGTTAGCACCCTCTGTTGTCCCTATCCTATTTTTTTTTATTCTATTGAGGTATGACTAGTGCTCTGAGGTATATCACTCAATAGATCAAACTGTATGCAAACATAGTGTATTCTTACCTGGTCCAAGGGAGGTTTATGCTTTAAGACCTCGTTTGGGTAGCGGATATGAGGGAGGGATTTCACTCCCTTTTCTTACCCATTGTTTGGATGAAGGGAAATGGGAGGGATATCAAATCCTCTCCATATCCCCAACCCCCATTTTATACTAAAAATATATACAGGGATACAACATATATGATTTACCCCAAACGGGATACAACATATATGAATGTTGCTTCTTTTTATTGACCAAAATGCCCTCATCAAATACATAAAATGACACACTATAAATACACAAAACCCTCAACTGTTCTCTCTTTCCCTCTCTCTACATGTTCACTCTTTCTCCCTTTCCTCCGTGTTTGACCTATCTCCACCGCTACCTCCTCGTCTTCCTCTCCTTTCTCTCTCGGTGGGTGTTCTTCATGGCCAACGAAGAGACCACTCTCTCACCGCCAGTACCCCAAAGTGTTGGTGTATTAGGTCTTCTTGATAGCTTGAAATTGGGGTAGGCTTTTTGTTGATTGTGAGCCAGAAACATCTGTTGGATTCTGTTGCTAATCTCCTCTGCTTCCTCCATTCTCGGAGGTTTTGCCAGTTTCCTCTGAAATGATATCAAGGGGTTATCCAGCAATTTCCGGCAAATTCTCGTGGGACGGGTTTAATGAATCCACCTGCAGTCGCCGTTTTGTCGACTTGGACCGGTTTTGGTGGTGCTGCTGCGGCTTGGACTGGAAAGTTTCCCTAGAGTTTGGGCTCAAAGTCGGGTGCTTTGGGGAGCTGGGTACATGCGGCTCAAAGTC
Source organism: Linanthus parryae (assembly GCA_023055425.1). Classification (NCBI taxonomy): domain Eukaryota; kingdom Viridiplantae; phylum Streptophyta; class Magnoliopsida; order Ericales; family Polemoniaceae; genus Linanthus; species Linanthus parryae. The sequence goes on along the minus strand of JALGPY010000001.1, from coordinate 40,912,686 downwards.
CTGGCATCACCACCAGTAACCCCATATAGAACTTGGTAATCGTATTGATATTTGGATATTGAGAGAGTAGGAGTTTATACAGACACTCCTTAAGGGTACATATGGAATCTGACAATTATTACCATAATACTATTATTACCATAATGCTATTTATCTCCTATACGCCCCCGCAAGATGGAGAATCTGGAAGAGACACCAATCTTGGTCTTCAATGCAGCAATAGTTGAACGTGGAAGAGTCAGAGTAGTTGTTTGGGTCTGGCAACGTAGAGTTTTAATGCCATAATTTAGGCGTAGGGGTATGGTTGAGGCTTGGGGGGGGGGGGGTTGGCAATGGCGACTGTGAGTAAAACAGCGGTTGCGGCAGCGGCGTGCGTCTTTTGGGGTCGGCAGAGGATTGGGCGCCTTGACGCAGGTGCAACGAGCCTGGGCAAGAGGCTGTCGGTGAACAAGGACAATGGCACAGGTGGCGGCGTCTTTCTTGTGCTATTTTGGGTTCGAAGGGAACTGGAGGGTTTGGTGGCTTGATGCAGTTTCTACGAGCATGAGAGGAGAACTCAACGTCTGATAGGGAGGAAGACAGTGAACATGATGCTTTCCGACGTGCTGGACGACGGCAGAGGCTAGGGTTTCCGCAGATCAATGGGTCGCTGACTGTGGATGGGACGGCTTTGATGAGGGCGGTTATGTTCCTGTGTGAGCTTGAGTCCGGCAATGGGTTAGGGTTACAAGCCCAGATAGAAGAAGATGGAAGAGGTCTGACGTCTACGATGGACAACGACGACGAGAGTAGTGCTTTCCAACGTACTGAATGACGGCAGCGTCTAGGTCACCCGACCCGATTAGTACTCTGAAGGTAAAATCAGTGTCTTGCCAGCGGGTTGATGAGTAAAGCGCCGATGACTGATCGCTGATGGAGGAGCCTGCTGGTAACAACGTCAATGGACGATGTTTGTGGCTAGTGGTCTGGTTGGTGTGAAGGCTGCGTTGCTGGAAAAAGTCAGAAAACAGTACTGCTGGTCTGGCGGGCAACTAGTGGTGGAGCCGCCTGCCAGAGCAGCGAAAATGGTGCTAGGTCATCAGGAGCGATTCTGCTCTGATACCATATATAACTTTGCAATTGTATTGATACTGACTATTGAGAGAGTAGGAGTTTATATAGACACTCCTTAAGGGTACATATGAAATCTGACAATTACTACCATAATACTACATATTACCATAATGCTTTTTATCTCCTATAACCCAATTGTCTGATCGATTTGTTCATCTACTGCTTTCTTTCTTTTTCTTTTCTGCTGCTGGGTTTTGTGATTTTGTTCGGTTTTTCTGATTTTGAGATTGATCATGAGATGGCAGACGATCAAAGCAATGAGTCTGCGATTAAGGTTCCGGAAATAAAGTTCACGAAGCTTTTCATTAACGAAGAATTTGTTAATTCTGTTTCAGGTTGTTCTTTTTTAGATCTACTACATTCAAAATTGACAAAAGAGAAACTGAAACACAAGTTCATAACCACCATCGTTCTGCACATCCTTTTCTTGTTCATCTTCATTGCTTGACTGTACTGTATGAAAAGAGTTTTGGAGATTATGGATGATAAATTGATTTGTTCTTCTAACATGATAAACAGCAAAACCAAAGTTTGTTGACTAAGTATTAAATAAATTAATACATAATAATAGCTTAAGTATGCAGTTTATTGATTTACTATAAAAAAAAGTGTGGTTTATGCACCACAACCACTCCGGTTCCAAATCCACAACATTGCAGGACGTGTGGTCATTTTTACACCAACTCTACTTCATATCCTGACTCTGCTTCACCCAAAAAAGGTAAAGCAACAGATCAAAGATATCATATCCAGCCTTATCCCACAATATTCATATACCAGCATACATCATATCCGCTACCCAAATGAGGGCTAAGTTTACACTATGTGTTTCGAAGTTTCATGTGTTCTTAGACATAAAATGTCATATATTTGCAACTTCCGAAGGCTCTGTCTCATTAGAAACACTTAAGTGAGATTTAGCATAAATGAACTCATCAAGTGGCACCAATGGGAGTTGGTCCAAGTGGTAAGCAACCCCACCCCGAGTTTTTAAATAATTTACAGCAACCATTAATTTTGAGTCTTTTAGTAGTGGTACTCCTTTATTAAGTACACGAGTGCCCCTGACTTATTGCGCACCTTGCACTACTGCCCTTGTTATTGACTTTACATTGAATTTTGCACTTGCTGTTCCTAATTCCTCGCTCCGCCACTGTCCAACGAGTGTGCCATGTACTGCATAGGAGGTCGATATAATATACATACCACATTTCTCTTCTCAACATTATGCCAAGCCTAGTGAGCATCCAAGTTACTGTGATTTAGCTAATAACACATAATATGACTACATATTGAAGAAAAAAACAATACTATTGTAGAGAAGCTAACTTAAGATCAGCTAATTTGCAAAAAAATTACAGCCACCAAATAATTTTTTTTTTAATCCCAATAATAAATTTTACCAGCCACCAAATAAATTTTTTTTAAAAAAAATCCCAATAAGATTTCAAATAAATGAATACACAATACCTTGATACCATAGCTGAGACAGCCCCAGCCAAGAGGTGCTTTGTCGTATTCAAGGCACCTCCTCCCCTGGCTTTCTCCTCTTCCCTACACTCCCCAAACGACGCCGTTCGGGACTCCGAAATCGACTCCCCATTTTGTCCCAAAACCTCTGTTGACTCCCGACCGAACCCTTCGCCGCCGGTCAAGGTCACCGACAAAAACCCATTCCCAGATCCGATCCGCCGCCGGGAACAAGAAAAAGAAGCCAACGATTTGTCATTGTTCTTGCTAGAAGAAGAACCCACAAAGGAGACGAAAGAATTAGGCACTGTCGAATCGAGGAACAACCCTCCATTCCCGAAAGCCGGATCGTTGCATAGTCGGAGCTCGTCCGATCCCGGCGAGACCAAATCTTTGAACCAGAGCTCCAACCCACGCATTTCACAGGTTTGTAGAAACTGAGAATAGATTTTTAGGGAGAAAATTGAAAGTGGGGTTTTGCAGGGAATGTTTTGTGGGGTTTAAGATGAACAAAGCGATGGAGGAAGAACCAGAGGATGGAGTGGAGGGTACAGTGGAGGCGGAGTGGCATATTTTTGGGCTTAGGTTCCATCGCCGCCATTAAGCAATCGAAGCTTTTTCGGTCGGTACAACAAATAAAAAACGTTTTCTTGCAAACAAAATAGAAAATACTCATTCAAAACAATAGTACTACTATCTTTGTGTGTGTGTGAAATAAAGCTCCATTATAGGTTAATAGTACAATTAATCTTTATTGTGATATTTTTTTTTTTTTATCAAAGGGTAAGGATTTACATATATAAGAGAGAGAGAGAGAAAGGAAGCAAAGGATACACCATCATGACAGGAGTGGAGTTGGAGCTAGCTACTACTGAAACTACAAGAGCACACCATGACAATATACCTACACTTCCTGATAACCCCGTTTACGGTGTTATATTTACACTTGAAATCTATCGTTTTGCGTGATTCCGGGTACGATTTGATGCGTAAATAGCTATGATCTTGAGTTATTTGAGTAGTTGAGCTTTGAGCGTCAATTGATTAGTCCGGACGTTTTCTAGTTAATTTGAGCTATAATTGTCATATTTTATGCCAGTATTTGTAGTTGCCTGATTCTCAGGTACCGAGGGCTCGGAGTGTGGAACGGAAAGAAAACGAACTTCGGAGACGATGAAGCTCGATAAACTAGATAAGGTTAAGAAGTGAAGAACAATCTGCTGCAATTCAAATGCCATTACTCAATCCAATTCTCTGTCACCTCCCATTTAACAACCTGCATAGCCAATCATGAATATCATGTAACCAACCTTGCCAATTCCTAACAGCCTTCATCCAAACAACAACCTGACTTCTTTATTACTAAACTCCACAACCATTCAACAAACCAAAAGCCACCATTACACCATTCACTCTGCCATCTCATCCTCTTACAACACCAATTCCCTCCTACACCAAAACACCATCAGATACATAGTACTCACAATACATAAACCTCCTGCAACTCCATCTCTTAGCTACTGCCTATTATCCAATTAACCTACACTGACCTTCTACCAAAACCAACCTTAACCACCCATGAAACCATAACTCACAGCCACCTCTCTGCCTATTACCTCTTAGCTACAACCATGACAAAAACCACCGGCCACAATCCACCACCAATCATCACCAGGACCTCACACCTTCAATCAGCCATGGCCATTATTATCTCCAAATCACCACTGCAACACCACTCTCTGCCTTTAACATACAAACACCACCATTACACACCACTGCCATGACAAACATTCACCCATAATTCACCATCTGAACTCACCCGAACCTCTGCCTTCACCAAAACAACCCAGCAATCACATCTTAGACCAATTCAATCACCTACTTCCACAGACCTTTAACCCACCTGAACCCACCACCGAAGCAATCATCAAACAGCAGCCATCAATTCGATCAAAACAGAGCCTCAACAATCGGCCAAAACTTAGCAATCGAAGAGAAGAAGCAAAGCAAAACCCCGCAGAGATCAGCAGCAGCAAGAATTAAAGAAGAAACCCAGAACAGAGAGCGAAGAAACAGAGGCTCGGAGGAGGATAAGAAAGAAAGCAACGCAGCAAGAAATTTCCAGGTGATCGCACGATCACTTATTCCAGGTCGAGCGATCAGAGGCCCGTACTTAGTCAATTTCGGAGGAGAAAAGTTTGAAACAAACTGTAATTGGCGACCACAGCTTGAGATCGCACGATCAGAAGCAACCCAGCCCCAGATCGCACGATCTGAGAAGCTGGTCGCACGATCTCCTGAAGGCAAATAAAAGCACGGAGAAGAAAAAGAGGTACGGGTTTGTTTTAATAAAACCCTAGCAGCCAATTAGTGAAGTCCAACATCCTTGGAGGGGCTAAAGTGAAAATAAGAGACTTTTACTAAAATTCACCTACGGGTTTGATAATACAAGGAGGGGGCTGTTATTCCAGGAGGACGTATTCTACCATTCATTGACGCCATTGAAGGCAGAAGAAAAAGACAAAGACGAAGACGACGAAGGACGGCAAACCTCCGATTCGCGTTTGATCTCTTCTCTCTCTCGTTTTTATCAATTTCGTGGAGAACTTTGTAAAGTTAAGCGAGATTATGTCTAGCTAAGCTTCATAGCTAGATAGTTTATGGAGAACTAGGGTTTATTTTAGATATTTCGGATTTGAAGTTTGATTCATGTTTTGAACTTAATTCTTCCTATTGTTCTCGTTAATTCAACAAGTTCTTGTTATTAATTGTTAGTTTGTTTGGTTTGATCACCCAATACATGCTAGTTATTTAGGTTTGTTGCACGACAGTGAACATAACCCGGATTTGTGAAGAACGTTGTTGACATTCTCGTAGTTTCTTGAGACCGACAGGAGATAGAGACTTGAATGACCGTGTGTGGGTTGTTTCGGTTAGTCGTAGTTAGGTTTTAGTGAAATCGGTGGGCCGACAGGACCCGGTAAGCGAACCTGGCTAGCTGACTAGAACGTAACGGTAGACAGAGGTGGACCGACAGGACCCGAAGTAGACCGTAACGTAGATTTGCGTGAGATCGACAGAAGATCGTAATGAGTGTGACCCGGTATATCTAGACGTAGGTAGAGTGTTTCAAATCATAGTCCGGAAATATCTAAATTCCCTAGGGACCCTAAAACTATCTAGTGTTCTCCATCTTCGTATTAATTAGAAAAATAACAAAAGTATCAGTTGTTTATTTAATTTCAGTCACTTGTTTGAGGGTGACAAACTCTTAAATCGACCAATTTCTTCCTCCGGTTACTTTAACTTTAAATTAATCATCTAGCTAAATAATCTCAAGACTGTCCCTGTGGGCTCGACAACCTGAGTTTTAATACTCAACTTTATTACTTCGACCGTGCACTTGCGCATACGCGTTAGTAATCCGCGTCACTTCCCTATCTAAATTTATACAACCAAGCATAGATTCCAACAAACTAAACCTCCATGTTGTGGACAAATATACATAGCAAAACACAACAGAGGCGCTACTAGGGCAAAACGGAGGCTTGCTTGGCTAAGCGGTGTGCGACGGCAACATCACTACGCGGAACCTTAGTTATGATACAGTCTTCGAGAGCTTCCACTTCCTGCCTTACTTTGTCCAAAATGGGTGCATCCTTGTAAGATCCTTTCTCATTCCCCTGCAAGAGATTATATGAGTTATAACTGTCAGTGCATATCAATATGAATTTAAAGTTATTTTGTTTTGCAATCAAAAGCGCCTGGTATATTGCTAGTAATTCCATTTGGAGTGGAGAGGCTGCTTTAAAGCGTTGAGAGAATGATATAGAAGGGCGAGGCGGAGATTGCAGGAAGACTCCAACTGCACCGCTTTGCGTGTCCTGCCGCCATGCTCCATCAACCTTAACTAGGCAGTCCGCGAAAGGTTGTTGGGAAAAGGAAACATTCCGCTTGATGGAGTAGTATGTAGTAGATTGTGCAGTAGATTGTGTAGTTGCATCATCAGCGTTACCAGTAGCAGCAGCTGGGATAGTGTGTGGCACTAACAAATGTCGTTGAAGGTCTTGAAGCGTAGCGTGGTGAAGCTCCAACGCCGAGGATAATCTCCATGCGTCTTGGCGCTAAACGGTCGCGTTCCGCATCCTCCATTGCACCCACAGGAAAGCAATGACACTCGGGTAGGTGGCAATTTGTTGACATATAACCAACCGCAACCAAGAGGTGAAGGGGGGGCTGTAGGGAACCAGCAGGGTTGTTGGGAAAGAGGACGAAACATGACATTCGAAGAAGAGATGTTCCAAAGTTTCGGGACTTTGGTGGCAAAGAGGGCAAGAATTACTGACTTGAGGGAGTTTTTTTGCTAGGTTATACATGCAGGGAAGTGTGCCAGTCTGCAAACATTTCCATAGAAAGACTTTAAGTTTCTCCGGAATCTTGAGACTCCAGAGCTTGCCCCAAACTGGGTCTGGAGGGATAGGGGAGAAGAAATAACCAGCTGGATAGAGAAGAGGCATTTGTTTGGATTCAAGGAAGTGGTAGCCCGATTTGGAGGTGTAATCGCCAGTAGTTGTGTAAGGCCATATTAACGTATCAGGGATGGGTGGGTGGGGGAGCTGGATTGTCATGATTGAGCGTACCAGGAATGTAGGTAAGGTGCAAGAAAGCAGGTCAATGTTCCAAGCATTTCTGCCGTCGATGGTTACGAAAAATTCAGCGACCTTCCTATTGTTAAGGTGTGAGGAGTTGAGGAAAGTGCAAAGGGGGCATTCCATGTTTGGGATCCATTTGTCTGCACCTACGCTTACAGTGGTACCATTGCCAATGGCCCAAGCGCAACCTTGCTGTATGAGAGTTCTAGCGGAAAGTATACTCTGGGCACACCATGATGTAGACTTAGGCAGTGCGAATGTGCTATCTCGTATTTGTAAAGGGTCAAGGTGTGCGGGAAACTTGGATTTAATGATTTGTGCTGCCAGAGTGTGTGTGGAAGTCATGAGACGCCAGTAAGAAGAAGCAAGTAGGGCTTGATTGACCCAAACCTGATTCTTGATTCCCAGACCCCCATGGGACTTGGGGCGGTAGAGGATGTGGTTGGGAAAAAGATGTAGGGGCCGCAAACTTGATTGATTGCGCCAGAATTTAAGGGTGTGATTATTTAATTTAGAGAGCGTGGATACTGGAAGTTGGAAGGAGGAACCAAAGTAAATGGGAATAGATGCTAGGGCCGACTTAAGTAAGACGAGACGTCCGACTGAATTTAGCAGTTTGCCTTGCCATAGCCCTAGCTTAGCTGTGTATTTGGAGATTAGGGAATTGGCAGCGTGGGTTTTATTGCGGGACTCTGCAAGAGGAAGGCCTAAGTAATGGGTCGATTTTGAGAGGGGTACTGGTCCGAAGAAGGTTCTGAATTGATGGGCAAGGATGCTGGGGATGTTTGGGCTTAGATATAGGCTTGACTTGTCTACATTAATCTGTTGGCCGGAAGCCAAACCGAATCTGTCGAGTACAGTGGAGAGGTTATTGCAGGTGGAGAGGGTAGGTTTGAAAAAGAGGAGGCAGTCGTCCGCAAATAATAAATGGTTAATTGGCGGAGAGCGCCTCGAGAGTTGTATGCCAGGAATGCTTCCAGAAGAGTGGAGTGCATTTATTTGTGAGGATAAGGCTTCTAAGTAAATGATAAAAAGATATGGCGATAGAGGGTCACCCTGTCTTAGGCCCGCGGACGGCGTGAATAGGCCTGTAGATTCTCCGTTGACAAGGACGGAGTAAGAAACAGTACGGACGCATTGAGAGAGAAGACGGCGCCACCGGACAGGGAAGTCCATGAGCATGAGGGCGTGCTCAAGAAAGTCCCAGTTAACTCGGTCAAACGCCTTGCTCATGTCAAGCTTAAGGGCTGCCAGGTGTGAACCGTTGTATTGGCGTTTGATTCGGCCGAAAAGCTCATTTGCAAGGAGAGTGTTGTCGGTACTTCGTCGGCCAGGGACGAAAGCTGACTGATTATGGGAAATCAGGTGTGGGATGACACTCCGTAATCGGTTGGCTAGGAATTTAGAGATGATTTTGTAGATGGTGGAGCAGAGACTTATTGGACGGAAGTCTTTTGCGGTTTGTGGGTTATCGATTTTAGGTATGAGGACAATGGAAGTGTGGTTCAGTTGGCGGAGTAGGTGGCCAGAGTTAAGGAAGGAGAGTACTGCGTGAGTGACTGAAGGGCCAATCAGATGCCATGCTTTTTGGAAGAAAACTGGTGGAAGGCCATCTGATCCCGGAGATTTTGAGGGGGTGCATCTGAAAGAGCGCTCTTTGAGCGCTGTACGAACCTCCGAGGCTGTGAAAGGTTGGCTGAGGTGGTATAATTGTGGGGGGGGGGGGTGAGTTTGGGGGTGAAGTGTTGCCAACCATCCCAAGATTGGATAGTCGAGAGTGGCACGGGCTGGGAGTTATAAAGCGTTGTGAAATGATGAAGGAGGTGGGTTCGAATGTCCTATTGAGTGGATAATAGCTGACCATCTTCTCGATGTAACTCGGTGATACGGGTTTTGCACTTGCGTGCTTTAAAGTGCGCTTGAAATAAGCGGGTGTTTTTATCACCATGCGTAAGCCACCGTAGTTTAGCTCGCTGCGCCCAGAGGATTTCTTCCTGAAGAAGGAGCTTTTGTAGTGTTTCACGAGCTTGGAGTTGCTGCTGATGCCAGGTGCTGAAAGACGAAGAGGCTAACGGGGGAGGGTTTGAAGAGGTGGTTGTCAACGAGTTGATGCTCGAGAAATAGACGCGGCTAGCGTCCCCAGTCCCATGCGTGCCCATCGCTTGAGCAAGGTTTTAAGGATTTTACAGCGGGTGACGAGCTGGTAGGAGGGAGAACCCGACACTGGGTAGCTCCATGCCTGTGAAATAAGATTGAAGCAGTGCTCATACTGAAGCCAGAAGGCCTCAAACTTGAAGCCGCGATTTGGAGCTCGCAGAGGGCTTCGAGGAAAGAGGAGGCAGGGACCGTGGTCGGAGGACATAATAGGGAGGTTGAGCAGGTAAGAGCCTGTATACTGGGCTAACCACTGAGGATTTGCAAAACAGCGGTCTAAACGCTCGTAGGTGCATCCCAAAGCCCTGTTACTCGTCCAAGTATACCGGGAACCTCGGAAAGGGATTTCATGCAGGTTGCAGTTGTTTAAAAAACTGTGAAAGTGAGAAGCACCCGGGACAAAAGTTGTGCGGGAAGACATAGACTACATTGGATAATAGTAATTGCTAGGATTTGGTGAAAAGCTAATCGAAAAATTAAATCCATATCTCAGTTATGCATCATCTTTGGAGCTCACTATGTGTCTAGTCAGCTGATTATATGTAACCAGACATAACAGATAATGGTTAAGCGGTTTAGATCAAGGAGTAATAAAATTTTGATAAGATTAAACTTGTCAGTAGAGGTAGATCGGCATTAACGGGTATATGTAATCTTAATGTGGGGAGTAATCTAATATTAATAACAGAAGCTCATACTGAATAAATGTTGGAGTGCAGTTATAGTTTTATGGTGGAGTAAGCTATAATTAATAATAGTTATGAATTTAATTCTGGTTGAATTATGAGCTCAAATATATTATTGATAGCCGATTCATTTGTTTTCTCCAGAGGGCCCTAACGTAGGCCAACATAAGTGGAATCATGTGATCACACATGTTTTCGAGTCTCAAGTGTGTGGATTGTAAATAAATATTATATTTCGTATTTTATAGTTGATGAATATTACTATAAACCATATTATTAGGATTTCATTACAAGCCACACTAAAGTTAGTAGGGAAGACTTGCTATGCAAAGATTTCCTACAAGTGACTTGTGTGCAATTATATCAAATCATAATATTAGGATTAGTAATAACTAATCCACCAGAATTCACAAGTAAGGATGATGGTTCATACATATTGTCCGCACGAGAGAAAAAAACGCAATTGTGCGTTCATGAGTTTTTCATGTTCGAAGCACCATCGAACTTGAGCCGAAACTTGAATCGTATGTCAAAAGGCTTCCGGACATACCAGATTCTGTTTTTCTTACAAACATAACTATCTCGATAATTTTCAATAACAAGAGAAAGTTATAGATCTCGAAAACAAAGCAACAGAAAGAAACGACGCCCCAATCAGAATTGTAGAACTTCGGATATCACATGTCAAAGTTTCTGGTCCGCAGTTGATTTTCAGCAGGATCTGAATTTGATTTTCTGAGCATAACCGGAGCTACAAATGTCGGACAAAGACGAGTCATTATCGAAAATTGTGCATCTGGACGAGACGGATTCATGCAGTCAGATTCAGAATACAGCTTCGTTATAAGCTGGTCAAAGTTTCGGGAATCTCGCGATACCAGTCTGGGTGGACTTTGCTAAGTCTTATTCTGCAAGTTAACTTACAACATTCTTGGTCGGGGATTAATCTCGTCAATTTTTCCTTCAAATCTCTCACCACTGAGAGCAACTACCGGACAAGTATTATTTTATATTTATTTTCACACGTATTAATAGTTTATTTATATATATATATATATATATATATATATTGAGAAATGAAATCATCCAGTGTGGAGTGATGACATGTTGTAGATGACCGGTAGTTTTGGGAATTAATTAACCCCAAAACGACGTAGTTTTGAACCCAAGCCCTCCTGCTCTGTTTTTTCTTCGTCCGTGCGTTGGTTCTCCCCTCTGATCGCATGACCAGAAAATCCTGGTCGTGTGATCAACTTCTGATCTCGCAATGTGCAGTGAGTTGGGATATTTTCTGATCGCACGACCAGAAAATCCTGGTCGTGCGATCACCTGGAGTCTTCTTTTCTTCTTTTTTTCTCTTCAATGGGGTGCTAAAGTGTCATTACCCAAACTTTTGAAAATGACACTTGCCTCCCCTCTTCATGTCTCTACTCCATTTTCTTCACGATTTCTTCTCCAATTTAGCTCCCGATTAATCTCCCAAGCTTGTTTCTACTCTCCGCTTCATCTCCCAAGCTCCGTTCCCTGCCAAAACAACACGAAACACAACCCGTGAGATCATACGTGACAAAAATACATAAAATAATGCGAGAAACGGCTGGAATAACAATTTAATGCCTAGAGCTAAGATTCTACGTTTTCTCTCTAATCATAGTGTAAAACTAAGATTATCAACCCGGAAAGCACGCAAAAAGATATAAAACGTGCAAGAAATATAACTATAATAGAGAGTTATCAAATCCCCCACACTACCTTTTTGCGCGTCCCGAGCAAAATCAATCTTCACACTACGTTTTCAGTCCACCGAATTGCATACAACTCCACTAGCCATGTGACACAAACAACACACACACAATGCAATCTACATGACTACACAATGCAACTCGATTATAGAAGAATGCTAAAATTGAAACAACATATTTTTTTTCTTAAGAGACGGACAATCTCGCTATCACTAACAAAATTCATCAAGTTCTCACAAATCTCTTTTGCAATTCACACAACCGCAACAAGGAATTTCGAAAATACGATGACCCTGTGCACAAGCTCACTAAGGAGTCCCCAAACATCCACCAAACTCAATCCAAGATCCGGGCACATCCTTTATCTCAGAGGGTCCATGCATCCTTAGTTTTATAGTAGTCTTTCATCGCCAAGTCATATGAGGTTCTCAGATCCTCTTAGCCTTTATTGCATTGAATGGAAATTATCCCAGTGATGGGAGACACAACTTCGTGTAATACGACTCGACTTTAATTTTCCTTAGGCTCTCTAATTGGTTTGAATCCAAATTCCCTGCGCGAACAGGGGCACATTAGGCTGCTCACCATATCTAGTCCAAGATAAGATTTTGATTTATTTTGTTTTTCATTCTCTTCTTTTTATTTCAGCCGTTTCGTTAGAGCAACCAAGTGTCGGCTTTTTCGATTAGCTCTTGAAACCGCCGTAAGATATGGTGGTTTACACTCCCTAACTTCGCTTAGGCTAAGGCAGTGTACCACATGAAACCGACTCTACACGAAGGTCCACCCCAGATTTCAAGAGGCCACAAGTTTCCGCTCGAAAATTGACTATTCAACTCCTTATGACTTAATCCTCATAGCACAATAAAGGAGCTAAAGGTATGCCCAAAATCTACTTTCCACTTTGCCCTGAATACCCGAGACTTCCTTTCGTGAACAGGTGCGCAAGATACCAAACATTAAAGACATCCCTACTACGGTGCTTCCTATTCTCAGAGACTCTTTCACTGAACTCTCTTCGATTTCAAGCTTCATCAATTTCCCAACTCAAAATTTTAATTTTTTTCTTGATTTTATGGTTTTCTAATTTTTTATTTTATCATATTTTCCTAGACTCTATATCCTTTTGGCCAACTCGACTAATCACAACGATTGGGTAGGGGACTCAATAATGTAAACGTGCAAATAATGCAAAAATTTTAAACTAACACAGTACGACAACATATTGAAACACTCTACACTAACCACACGTACTACATAATACGACACAACTACATGTAACTGGCGATGCTTGACTGACATGGCTAGCAAAATATAGACAACCCCCCCCCCCACACTTAAGTGATTCGTTGTCCTCAACGAATTTAGAGAACAAACAGGAGGTTTCCTCGCTTAAATGTGTAGGTGGTGGATTTCAACAATCAGCGCTCCAAACATAGAAACAAGAGAGAGAGAGAGTTAGAGGTACCTGGGTGCCCGGACCTACATGGGCACCGTTGCCGCGAAATTGCAACAAGAAGGGGTCTTGTGGATCGTTGACAATTTCCAGAGAAGTCTCTACGCGCCCGAATTCTGATGTGCGTCTAGGACATAAACTGTAGCCCTCTCATGCGCGTGGCACTCAACATATTGGAATTTCTCCTCTACCTCGAGCAATTCTCTATATCTTTTCTGCATACTACTTTGGGGCTTTTTCTTTCCACAACTTCGTGCAATCTCTAGCATGTACATCAAGAAGGGGAATCCGACGCGTCTTCTGTACCGGTGTCCCTGCACACTAATTGAAAAAATAAGTCAACTCTCTCTCACCCCTCATAGTCAAATATAGAGAACTCAAAAATATATAAAAACAAAAATCATCCTACTCTACATTGGGTTTCCTCCAAGCAGCGCTTGTAATTTAAGGTCAACGGCCCGACCATGTTACCTCATGAGCCTCAGAAAGGTGGTTTGGCAGATCGTTCCACATCCAACTTCTGGCGCTGGATGCTCATAACTACCTCGTGCGCCTGCACACTCGATGCTTTGCCCTTAAGTTCAAGCGGATCCTCCTGTGTAAGCTCTGGAATTCCGTGCCTAACTTGCATGGGAAATGGTAATCCTGGCTTCACCTCACGAGTGTACTGAGGAGTCGGTTTGAAAACCCGAAAATTCTCCACAGTATCATTGACCCTCATGATCAACTCCCCATTCTCTACATCAATTAACGTCCGACCGGTAGCCAGAAAGGGCCTACCAAGAATGATCGGAACGTCACCAACTGGCATGTCCAGTATCACGAATCGACTGGCATGATCAAACTACCAACCCTCACAAGTAAGTCTTCTACCACCCCAATGGCCTTCTTGGATGACTTATCCGCGAACTGAAGATTGATCCAAGTTTTAAGAGGCTCCCCCACACCTAGCGTTTTGAATATCGAAAGCAGCATCAAGTTGACACTCGCTCCCAGATCACACAGAGCCCTGCCTGTATACGCCCGCCAAGTGTAGCTTCAATCACAAAACTACTTGGATCTTTCTTCTTCTTGGGTAGCCCATGCAAAACACATGAGCTCACATGTTCATTCAATTTCACTGTTTGAAAGTCATCCATAGCTTTTCTCCCAAGGATTGCATCCTTGATAAACCGCGCATACTTAGGTATTTTCTGTAGCGCCTCAATCACTGGAATGGTGATGTGCAGTTTGGAGAAAATACTAAGAAATCGCCTGTACTCCTCATATGCATCCTTCTTCTTCCTGGTTCTCAATGGAAAAGGTACATCTTTAGAAGAAGGGGATGGTGGTAATACCTCATTGGATTTTTCCTCATCATGTGGAGTCATGCCCTTTGATTGGGGGACCATGATAGGTGTCTTCTCAGAATCAAAGACCTCATGCTCCTTAGCCTTTGATGCTTCAGCACTGGCATGGCTCGGGTATGGTGGATCAGTCAACGAAATCCCCGATAACGGCGCCAAAAACTTGAAGCGGATTACTAGCGCGTATTACGCAAGCGTACGGTCAAGTAGTAAAGTGTGAGTATTTTTAGTACCCGGGTTTTCGATCCATCGAGGACAAGCTCGTAACAAGTTTATAATTAACAGTTTAATGTAGTTAACTAGGTAACCGGAGTAAAAAGTGTTGATTTGTGGTGTTGCCACCGCCAAAAAAGTGGCTGAGATCAAAAACAGAATTAATAGTAAACAAGAATTAAGAAGAATTCTTAATCAATATATGGAGAGAACTAGGCAATCTCGTTGATCACCTAGGGTTGTAAACAATGTCCGGATTATCTGAACAACACGTTAATTATATTCTAACTAAGCCGGGTAATAGCACTGACTATCTCCTATCGGTCTCAAGTCATTCTACTTCACGGTAGACTAGAATCTCCTATCGGTCTCTTGTGTCTACCGGTCCGTTCTAGTAGGTCATCTACTGGTACGATAACGGGTCCTGTCGGTCCACCGTTGCACGAAACAGTTGAACAATCCTACCGAATCTACCCACACTAGCCAATCCTATTCACTTCTCCTCTCAGTCTCAGTGATACGGGATTGATGTTCAAGTCTCATCCTAATTAGTTAGAATCACTGTCGTGCATTCGCTAACTAAGAAGTTGTTTCGGTTAATTACTCCATTAACACTGAGAATTAAACACAGTACAAGAACAATTGAATTAAAATATTGCTAACTTTAAGCATGAATCAACAATTGAATAACCCCTAGTTCTTGAATCCTAGTTTATCTCCTAATCGTGTCACTCAATTAGGATTACTAACATAAACAAGAAACTTGAATTGATTCAAAAGAAGAAATCAATAAATCATGAAGCAAATATCAAATCCAAAAAATATTCATCGTTTACATGAACCCTAGGCTCTCAAATCGAGATGCCTAGCAAAAGTTGCTTAGATACTCATAACTAAGTATGAAGTAACAAAGAGTTTCTCCATTAAAATTGATTAATAAAGGAAAGAACAAATCAAACACAAAGAAGCTTCAATGGTGAAGCTTCGTCTTCCTCGTCGTCTCCTCCTTCTTCCTTCTCCTCACGTTCGTTAGGTTGTAGATAGATGAATAAAATCTATTTTTGGGTCTATTAATTAATCCCTCAATTAGGTTTATGAATTAATTAACCCCAAAACAACGTAGATTTGAACCCAAGCCCTCCTGCTCTGTTTTATTTTTCTTCCGTGCGTTGGTTCTCCCTTCTGATCGCACGACCAGAAGCTCTGGTCGCAATGTGCAGTGAGTTGGGATATTTTCTGATCGCAAGACCATGAAATCCTGGTCGTGCGATCACCTGGAGTCTACTTTTCTTTCTTTTTTTTTTCTCTTCAATGGGGTGCTAAAGTGTCATTACCCAAACTTCTGAAAATGACACATGCCTCCCCTCTTCATGTCTCTACTCCATTTTCTTCACGATTTCTTCTCCACTTTAGCTCCCGATTAATCTGCCAAGCTTGTTTCTCCTCTCCGCTTCAACTCCCAAGCTCCAAACAACACGTAACACAACCCGTGCGATCAAACGTGACAAAAATACATAAAATAATGCGAGAAACGGCTTAAATAACAGTATAATGTCTAGAGCTAAGATTCTACGTTTTCTCTCTAATCATAGTGTAAAACTAAGATTATCAACCCGGAAAGCACGCAAAACGATATAAAACGTGGAAGAAATATAACTCATATAGAGAGTTATCAATCTTTCGTCCAAAGTACAATATTAGCCTTTCTCTCATAACTTCAATTGGCAAAATTTATGGTCCTCAGGATTACCTTTTCATATCATTCATCTTTTCTGGCGTACTCCTACTAATTCTATTCCTACTCTTGAAAACTTACATTTTATAATCAATTCTATTTGTCATAGGTGTTCTCTTTGCCCTGAGCTTATTGAATCTCACTCTCATATATTTGCTGAATGTTCTAAGGATCAAGAGCTTTTGGAAGATGCTTCTCTCAGTTTCAAGCCTAACCCTGCCACTAATATTCATATGTGGATCAAGGGATGGTTGAAAAGAAAGAGAGCACTTCATTGTTATCAAAATTGGCATTGGATTCCAGCTATCTTTTTGGGTCTTTTGGTAACTAGAAATAAACTGATGTTTCAAAAGCAGTATACCAGCAGAGATCAACTCTACCACCAAGCAGAACACTTAGCTGCTGCCATTATAGCAACTTCATCTAATATATCTACAGATAAGTAATCTTTTATCTTTTTTGCTTCTCAATTCAAAGATGATTCATGTTTAGTTGAGGTGGCAATTGCTGAAGGTTCTAGGACAAATCCAGTTTGCACCTTCCTCTCTAGTTCATGTTTCAAATGCTACCCCCACTTGCAGTCCTGCCTCCAATGTCTTGTCCTTGCGCCCGGAAGAAGCCTCTCTTGGATCTGGAAGCTCCTGTGGATGGCTTTGTCAGAGTTGAAGCTGCATTGTCTTCAGACCCTCTTCCTTCTTTGCTCCAAGATGCTCCAGTCCTTGATGCTGAGTTGCCCCTGTCCCTGATGATGATCTTATGGCTGCCATTGTCCCATATGGATGCTTAAGACTTGTGTTTTGAAGTTATGTACTTATTTAGCTATTCAGCCTTGTTTTAGTAGTCTGGCTCTCTCCTAGGATTAGGATTTGGATGTTGCTTGGCCTATTCCTTTGGCCTGATCTTGTGGACTGGTCTGTTTTGACGTTGTGCTGTGATGCCTGTTTGGCTGAGCGTTTTGGGCTTGTTGTGTTTAGCCTAGGGTTCTTAGTTTCCTTTAGTCGTCTTTAGTCGTTGGTTTATGGTCGGTGTAGTTGATGTGTGCTCGTCATGTTTGCGTCCTATGTACTTATGGGCCTTTGATATTATCAATATGATGTTCTAACTTTTAACAATTTTTTTTCGAAGATTAGATTTAAGCAGCTATGTAACAAAATTTTAGTCAGACATCATAACAAAGCATTGTTTGTCATCCATATATTTTTTCAGGTAACTCATCCGTAGGTTAGAATTGAATATTTTTTTATATATCGATAAGTATTGATTTTGTTGACAACTTTTGATAGAAGCAGGATTAGTATGTGGCAGTTTTGTTAGAGATCAAGTAAAATACACAAATATGGGGTAAAAAAATTGGATTTGGGATATACATGAGACTAACATTAAAAAAAAACAACAACAAAAACATGGGATAAATAAGTTGAACGTGAGAGTTATCAGGAAAATTCCTCTCTCATATTAGGATTGTTAGTTTGTTGAGAAAAATAAAATCACAATTATGATCGTTAGTTCGTGGGTTCTTTGATGAGGTTGTGTTTTTTTTTCCAAAATTCATCTTCTAAAGTATGTGAGATTTAAGGACTAAAGTTGATTTAATTTAAAAGTTGAAAAAAAACCGTACTGTTTTATAGAATACGAGTAGAAGATTCATTTCAAAAAAAAAATACGAGTAGAAGATTCTTTTAGATGCATCTTAGCAAGATTAGCGAGCATGTGGCTGTAATATGAAGTAGAGCGGAAGGGTAATGTCGTCAGAATAAGGACGTTAAGGGGGAACATTTGTCGTGGCGTTGATATGTCGCTTTCAGGAGCTTTCGTGGCGAAAAAAGAAAGAAGCTCACAGAAAGAGAAAAATTAACCACCCCCATTTCGATGTTAACGTTCATCTCCACGGCAGGCGCCTCACCTCCTCCTACCACCTCTCACTCTGCTCCACCGAATAATTTTATATTCTATCCATCTATGCGACGCATTTCAAAAACCATAAAATTCACAAAACAACAGACACAAGAAGGGTCTTCTCTTCGAATCTCCTCTGATAGCTGAAGCAATCTCAACCTCGCCGTCGCTGATACTTTCCTTCCTATTCCAATGGTGGTCGATTCCTCCGAAGAGGTTAGTTTTCATGAGTTTTACGCCTTCGATTTGAGTTGCTAGTTTATCTGATTACAGTACCGGAAAATTGTACATGGCGCGGTCTGTATTTTTAGACACAAATGAGTGAAAATATTGTGTAGTTGTATGTAATTGCTCCCAAAATAACAGGTTTCGGTTTCAATTCTAAGATAACCTAATATAAGACAATAACAGTTGTAAAAAGATTAACAAGTAATTGGGCCGTTTTACAAGTGAAATCGGCTCCTTAAAATGCGTGCAAAAAAATCAAACATGACTTTGAGTTCTGGATAGAGGGAGTACAAATTCGAATTCACCAACCGTTCAACACCCACTTTTTTAGTACATACTACTACTTGTATAATTTATGTCATTCATTAAGAAGTTGAATTCATGAATCATATATGCACTTCTACTTTACGGTTATTACACTAAATTATCACACGTAGAATTTGGGGTCCTTAGCTTGTGCCTAACCAGCAAGCTGAAGCTAGAATCTGGACTGACTAGTGGTTTAGAAGAGAGCATGTACATTCATTTGAAACGTAGATAATCTGTATGACCAGGAGGATAAGTATTTGTTAAAACTAACTTATGCAACTCAACTTAGGACCTTATAGAAATCAGAAACTGTTTGCAAAAGAAAACTTCTATCTTAAAGATATTTGCTCACTACTAGTGTAGATGGTCACTTGAAAGTCCTACATTCCTACCTCGCAATACCATACCTACCTCCAACAAGTGTTAAGCCTGCACTCTTGATGAGTGGAATTGAGAGATAAAAGTGGAATTTCAGGGAGCAAGAGCAGATCCGTCTTCTTGAAGATGCAGTACTTTCGGAATTAGTAGGCTGGTTCTGCTCAGTATGTAATCTATTGAACGCAATTATTTTATGAGTAAAGATGAATGAAGAAGTAAGAGGCAGTTTATTGGAGATAAAACACAGTGTAGAGTTATTTAAGCTTATCCCCTTTCCTAAAAAGCTTTTCATAGTTTTCCTTTTAGAAATCTAGGCTCCGATGGTGTTTGGTGTATTATCTTGCTGTTTACTGAATTAACTCATTTGTTGATTCACATTAACTCCTCAATGTTCATATAAACAGAAATCTATATCATGAAGAAAGTCCAAAAAATGAGCAAAATGTAAAAACACAAGTATCAGATCTGGTACTACTAACTTACAGTAAGAAAGATCGATCCTAAATTAGGGGTGTTAGAAGACTCAGAATGAGACCACGGTTTTTTCAAGTGCTGGCCAAAAACATATGAGGCTATGATTTTCAAGTTTCGGCCAAAGCCAAATGTAGGTTTTGTTCTTGAAACACGTTTTAGTAACCTAAGTTTATTTGACTTTCTGAGAGAACAAGGAAAGAGATATAAATGTTGATATGATGATGAAATCCAGAGCAGGTATTTCAAGCGGAAGACATCCTAAAAGTTACTGAATAAAATACCTAGCATATTTTATGTACTAGTACTACCAGAAGGTTCTTTAGATGAGATTCCAACTAATAAATTCAGATCGTATCACCAGTGACTAGAAGAAAATATTCAGGGGCCACTCTTGGATAAAATTCGTGACAATTTCATCCAAGTATTTTTCTTGCGAACTAGTGCCGAGCTTCATAGTTTTGTTTTATGTCAGTCTTACTTCAGAAGTGATTTCGTGTGAAGTCTTTGATTATCTGTTTTGAGTGTTTACCCTTACCATTTGTGCAGGGGCAGGCTTATAACGTTTCAGTGTTAGCACGTGAAGGTGTCACTAATCTCCAATGTGAACCGCAATTCGCTTCCTTGGGTAACTTGGAAGTTCCCCACCTACCCATTAGTAAAACATGCTTGGATGTTGATCAGAATCATCGGAATTATGTTAGTCTAGAGATGGAAGCCGCAGATACGTATTTCCCAAGCGTTGTTCATACTCATAGTGAGAAAGGAATAGATGGGACTCCTGAAATGGATGATCATACTGAGCAGAAATTTAAGATTGAAGCTTCATTAACAGTAAGTGAGTTCTGTAAATGCATGCATAGCATATAAGTATGTGTATAAATCAGATTTTGTGTCAAGGAGTCAGACGATTGGGTTGCAATTGGGTGACATCATCGACATGCAGTTTTGTAAAGTGCCATTATGTAACGATTTAACAAGCTCCAATATCATTGCATTGCATCGGCCCTGTTTACGGACTCCCTGTGATCCTAGAATCAAAATGAGGAAACAAAATTTGGTTGTGGTAAGCGACATAATTGCTGCATGTGTTAAATGTAGCTTCTTGAACATTAACTAATATTCTGACCGTGGCCTATTGAGATGGATAAAATCCTGAAGATATGGACTGCACACTCGTAGAACTCCCCCCTCCTCGCCTTTTTTCATCTCCCTTTGTTTTTTTTTTTTTTGTTTAGTTACACTAGTGAAAAGCATGTAAGGTTTCCATATATCTGCTAGAGAACATTAGGCGAACATCCAGACTCCAAAGATTTTGCAGACTACAGCTGTGATGGACCAATCTTAGGTGTCATAACGACAATAGAGGCTTTGGAAAGCTTAAATTTAGCCACAACCAACTTGCTCCATTAGAGGTTGTAGCACGATCTTATGAGTGAGCAAGGAAAGCTCCTTATAACTGCTAATATGAGCATTTCTTCCATCTTACTCAGGCCTTCATAAACTTTATGAGTTCTGCTTTGGGCAACTTCTGTGTTTATTAATCATAATGCAAGGTGAGGTAAAAGTAATATAGAACAGAATATATTCTTGAACGAGTAATATTGACAGATTATCTGTTTAGATAAAATACTAAGAAGCTACTAGAAGCTAGGTCAAAACTAATTGCTATTTAGTCCCTATAGTTCCTATACGCCCCCGCAAGATGGAGGGTCGTGACGAGACTCCAATCTTGGTCTTCAATGTAGCGCGGAAGAGACAAGTGGTCTTGGTGTGGTTACCGGGCGCCATGTTTTTGCCGATCAAGAGGGAACGAGCTTCGATCCTCTTGGTGGCGGACGACAACCATGCAGGGGCATTGCTTTTACCGACACCGAGTTTGGAGACGGCGGCTGAGAACTAGAGTTTATTGAATAGAAAAAGAAAAGCAACACTGAGTTGGCGTTTCTCCATTGACGGCACCCAATCAACAACGGAAACGATAAGGACGAATCACTGATTTAAGTAGGAGACGGCTGTGGAACATCGACGATCTGTGCAGGACGAAAAACCAAACAGCACTTGGCAAGGAGGCTTCTGTCAGTTGGGTCTAGACCAGAAGAGCCTGGAACGGTGTCACATGGAGGAAACGAAAGATCGATCCTCTTGAGAGGTAACAGTTCAGGTGTCCGACTGGTAAAAACGCCCTAGAAGCTGAAGCCGCGCTGGAAAACGGCTCGGTTGGAGCCACACAGAAGTCGGCTCGGTTGGAGCAGATCTGGAACAGCTGAGGCGGCGCAAGACTGGTGACGCAGTGGCGATGAACCAGGGTAGAGTTGCCGACGATGGAGGGAACGACCTGGTCGATCCTCGGGAACGGCGTAGAACCTGGAAGCGGGGATAGACATTGCTGGGGACTGGAGGATGGTACTGGTGCGTATGAAGGCCGACTATGAGGAAGCCAGATCTGTGACGGGAAGATCTTCTTTTTTATTTTTTTGGTTACTGTCAACTTTCTGGACGGCGACGAAGAAAAAATAAATAAAAAAGTGTGAAGTAGGGAAACACTCCAGGAGAACAGCTGAAGCGGCTCAAAGTCCAGAGAAGAGCAAACTATGAGATTGAAGGAAAAAAGAGAGCTAACCGTTCCAGCGGGCGGCTAGTGGAGGTGCCTCCGGCCGGAAGCAAGAATTAAGTCACCAAGAGCGTAACCCGCTCTGATACCATATAGAACATAATATATTATTGAATGAGTAATACTGACAGATGTCTGTTTATATAGAATACTAAGAAGCTACTAGAAACTAGGTCAAAACTAATTGCTATTTAGTCCCTGTAGTTCCTATAAGTGAATGGTTATATTTCTTCCTAGGTAGGTTGCCCAAACTCTTTGTTTTGGCTACGTAGCACCTGTTACGCAGACATGGGTGTGCTATATTGGTTGATCCCTTCAAGTAACTTCTAATTTGGCTTTTAATATGTGGGTTCGTCTTTTGAACTTGTAGGACACTTATCAGAGTTTGGGTTTCTATACATACTTGATCACACTGAAGTTATATGGACTAATAGATGCAGCTAAATATTTTGAATAGGACAAATTGTTAAGCATATCTGATTCCTTGAGTTACTAGATGAGACTCGAGTCCTTTGACACGACACTCAAACCCAATGTAGGGTAACATAGCTCCACATTCATCTTTATTCTTTTCGTAATGTCTTTGAACCCACTTTATCCTGAATGACAGGTAAGGTTCTTAGGAGGTGTTATAGTCTTTACAGTGTCCTTGATTGATGCTCTCCTGTATTTTGCTCTCCATGCTTGTCAGCCCGTGCCAGAAATAGCAGATGGCGTCACGTCCTTGATTGCCAGGCTGTTTTCTTTGTTAAATTGTTCAATAGAAATGTGTGTTCTGTTGTCCTTTTTTCATCATTTTAAAATGTACTGAATATTAACTGACTTGGAGAGCATATGCAGGGTTCATTGCAGAGGCAGATCAGCTTACTGATTGGCGAGAAAGTCATGCAGCTTTTAGTGAATGACAGCCTTATATTACCCACGTCTACATTTAGAGGTACACAAATTTTAAACCTCATTATTGATTTTCCTCTACTTCAATTTGTACCCAACTTTGAGACGTAGTTGGTTTTGGATTATCATGAGTTATATCTCAAGAGGTGTATATCCTCCCTCTTTACCTTTGATCAAATAGTGCCTTGAATTTCATCACCCCATCCCCTCGAAATACCTAGATGATTCTCAAGCTTGGGGTCAAGCATCTACTCACTGGTGTGTATTTGACCTGTATAACCATTAGCATATTCTGGGCTGAATTCCCACAAGAGCCTCCCTGTGGTTTGACAGACCACATCATAAAGAGACTACCTGAATTCGACATCGCAGAACCCATTGTAATCTCAAAGTGCCCATGACAGACTAAATACAATGCATTGCATTTCTAGGAAGTGGCTGTTTTGTCGTTGCTTTGGGGTGGTTTGGATGGAATTTTATTTCTTTTTTTTTTTAAAAAAAAAAAAAAATTTAGTGGTTGAATATAACTGTATGCTCTCTCTCTTCTCATCTCAATCACTCATTCCCAAAAAATAAAAACCACAAAAACAAAAAATCTCCCATAAAAACAGCCCTTTTGTTTTCTTTAGAGGTTAGAGGAAAGTGGCTGTTGTAAAGAGCCTGTAAACTATTTTAGTTATTCTCTTCATGGACATCTGATATTTTTATCTTTTTTGAGAAATTATTTTGTCGTCAACGGGGCTTGAACCCGTGACCTCATGCAGGGGCTTCCAACGCTCTACCACCTGAGCTACCACCCTAGCTGCTGATATTTATCTTAATTAAGGGTAGATGGGTATACAGTTGTTATTTCCGTTATTAGCTTCTTCTTCAAGAAACTAATATCAGATTGATGTAACATGATTTATGCTTAACGTTATCTCTTTCATCATACAGATAGATCTGTGACCGAACGGGCTCCTGAGAATTCTTATAACAGGACAAGGAAATATAAGCGGCCTGCTTCATTTAACTCCAGAAAAGTTGTTCTCCTGTTTTCACTACTGTAAGTTGGGACTCATCGTGTCGTATAGTTTGA
Organism: Linanthus parryae; assembly: GCA_023055425.1. NCBI lineage: Eukaryota > Viridiplantae > Streptophyta > Magnoliopsida > Ericales > Polemoniaceae > Linanthus > Linanthus parryae. The sequence continues at coordinate 40,888,251 of JALGPY010000001.1, read as the reverse complement.
TCGCTTGTTAAGTTATCCAGATTTTTTTGTTATGCGTAGTTGTATTTCTCTGTTGAGGTGTTGAAAAGTCTTCTAATTTGATACGCAAGGCTAGTGATTATTTCTCCACAAAATGGTGTAGTTTTTTTCTTAACCAAATGAGCTACCATTTATAGCAAATTTGAAATAAAATGTAAATTTTGGCAAATAAAGCTAATAAATGCTCCCATACCACTGACGACGTTTGACACTCCCATGACACTCAGAACATATGATTGTTAGTTTAGTGATCCACTGTTAGGGAGACAATCATTTCCTTCCAAAAAATGTGTTCAGGTATGATAGGGATTTCCATCTTTTGTTCCCACCTTTCCAGATTGTGCAGTGATTCAGGAACTGTCGGTATAGACTCTTCATTGCAGGAAGGATATTATCAAAGGGTTCGCTCTGTCTAGTGGTTTAAGTGGTTCTTCCACTATGTCTGATATCAACCATTGGTTTGTTATTTCAAGATCTTTGCAGTTTAGAAGACTTAGTTGGATTACTGTATCAAAAGGTTTTGGTTCAATTTTTTTTAATTTCAGTGTTTCGGTTATGAACTTTGTTTCCGGAAACCTTGTTATATAATTAATTGTTTCCATCTAAATGTTTGGATCATTAATAAAAACAAAACATTTCAATCTGATATTAAACCAAATATCAGATTGAAAACATTGTGGGTTTCAATCTGATATTAAACCAAATATCAGACTCTGTTAAACACATTGTGGGTTTCTCAGAGAGAAGTTCTACACTCGTCCCACAATAGGTCTAATTGATGCCTCTGAAGAACAGAGTTGACTCCCAATTTCGCTCTTTGGACTATAATGCCTAGTTTTGATGCCTAAAGGCATGTCCTGGGCGCTTCTTGTTAGAGCTTATATGTTGATTTGGCATGGTAATATCTAGTATGACATGCCTGAATTTAGTGAACAGAGAAGACCAGAAAGCTCTGATCTTTGTGAGAAATAAGTACTAGTTCAAATGTAGCATCGCAACTCCAATGCTGCTAAGGTTAGAGAAACAAGACATCTGGTTGTGTTTGTTGGTTTTGAAAGAAGAAACAGCAGCAAATTGATCTAACAGTAGACACCTATGTAAGTCGAGTAACATATATGGGGGAGTTCGGTATGACTTATAAGCAGCTTATAGGTCAGTTTTGGATTAGAAGTTGAAGCCAACTTATATAAGTAGTGTTTGATATGGAATTATAAGCTGAAGTTGGGTGTCTTTTGAGTCTAAAAAAAGTTGGGATTTTGAAGCTATTTTTGAACTTTTGGACTTGAATATCTTTTTATCCAAACACACCTAACTTTTTTGTTCATCTTTTTTGACATAAACTTATAAGTCAACTTAAGTTGCAAATAAGTCATACCAATGTTTGACTGTTGTATTCCATATGCTTATTTTCAGGTCATGCGTTGGAACGATAGTCTTAATCTACTTGACAGTCAGAGTTAGACAGATTGGTGATGGGCAGTCTCCGGCCAGATGAGTCCTACACGACCTGTTTGGTTCCTGATGTTTTCTTCCTGTAAATGGAATCTCTTTTACTCTTTTTGTACTTTTGGTTTGTTCCCTGCAATGTATATAAGTTGATTCGGTTCATTATTACGAGTTACACGTAGCGGCAGTACCATTACCATCCCATTCACGGCGTGATATATATACACTGAACAAATGAATTACAAGGATTCCCTGTCAGAGGTTCTTACAAATGACTCCCAGCTTAAAGAAAATCTGATCTTAGATTTCCATTTTCATGTATTCTGTGGTGAAAAGCAATTGATAGTTGATGTACCAGACTATGTTTGGGGACCAAAATGTCTCTCATTTTTGGAACTAGATTTTTCAATATGTGGTTGAAATGAAGATATATATTTTAAAGATCCTGAAACTCAGAAATACCTCCGATGTGACGGGTTTTCTGGTAGATTATGGGCCTTTTTACCTACCCTGTGAACCGAATAGTTTGTTGTAACCCAGGCCTGCTGTTAAAATGGAGGATTTTGATTTGATTTTAGTCTAGCAAAGACAATGTAATGGAGCAGGTGGGATAGTTTATCCACTACCACTTGTGAAGAAATGTGGGTTTATTTGTTATTTGCAGACTTACATAATATTTAGTAGGAGATGGCATATTTTGGGATACACTAATCTCCATAATCTATTGTTATATACATTCACAATGACCAGAGGGAAAAACTAATTTACCAATTAATCAATGCATTTTCTTAAAAAAAAAAATACAATGCCGCGATGTTGGATAGGATACATTGCAGCTTTAACTTATGTACTGAAGATCTAGTTTGCGTAGTGAAATCTCTTATGCAACGTTGAACCAGCAAGAAGGTAAGCCCTAACCGAAAGAAAGAAAAGAGTGAATGAATGAGCCCTCGAATAGGCTAGCATAAGAATAAGACACAAAATCAGATGGAAAAAGGCGTAAATCAAAAAAGCACTCGCTCATTAGGAGAACAAAAGGGAAGGCTTTTTGCCTTCTGCATCCATCTTTCAATTGTTTTACCTTGTTATTCTTGTTTAATACTTGGTCTGTTTTGTCTCTTCCTTTCCAGTTGACTTTAGGAGTCACTTTGGCAGATTAATTAGCTAACGATATCAAGTGATAATTTCCCAATTTTTTATAATCTTAGTGTTAAGAAAGATCTACAACATTATGAAAAAATTAGCATGTTTTTGTATCATACCGTTAGCTAAATTAGTCGGTAAACCCCTAAACATAATTGGGAAGAAAGAGGTGGAGCGGAGGTAGTATAATACTCCAAGAGAAAGACTTCAATAGAGTAACAGACTCCCGATATTACATTATTGATTTATTTATTTTGGCAGAAAGACAATAAAGTGCATTATTAGTTGATTTAACAGAGTGAATGGAGGCAAAAATTGCAACATGAACTAGTTCTTGAGGTTAATGGTTGGTTTTGCATGCTGTCTTTAGTATGTTTCAAATGGTTTCCGGTATGAAAAAGTATCGTTTTATTTATTTATTATTCAAAAAACGAACAATGAAGTTTCATGTCGGTACTATCTCTACAAAATGCACTGAAGGTAAACTACTCTTACAGAAATATATCTCTAGCGAAAAACTGACATGAAAATGTCTCACAAAAGAAAATGTAAGTTCAAGATGAAAAAGGAAGAAAAATGTTCCTACTGCTAATAACAAGGACATACTATGCCAGATTGCTGCAGCTTCATCTCTTGATGGACTTGAGACCCTGTTCTTTTATTTCAAGAGAGAGCTCGAAAATTCCATAATCTGGTGAATGACGGTCCAACTGTTCAATTTCGTGTTGTTTTGAGTTTCCCAAAGTTATACACTTTAGCATGCACAACCTCCACCCTGCTGTTCTGTATTGGAAGTGTGTGATGCAGGCTTCAGATTCACGTCAACCATATCTTCCTGTTTTGTTGAGGAAAGAGTTTCCATTCCTGGCAAGGCGGCGGCAATCTTGCGAAACAGGGGCTTTACAGGTAGGTGAGGAACACAGGACATACCGGAAAGGACAAGAAACATAATGAGAGAAAAGAAGAAAAAAATTGTAATGTGAAGAAGATGGGAAAGTAGAGTATTAGAAGACTATGAACTAAGGGCCAGCTTGGGGATAGAAGTGCTGTGAAAAAACTGCTGTAGACATCCGTGTAAGAAGTGTTTGGTAAATTTTATATATAATCTGCTGTTGAAAATCACCTTTTGCATTTTGTGTTTGGTAATTATGGCTTTAAAATTGTTGTAAGGGTCGAAATAAGAATGTCAGCATACTGAGTTTGATTGCAAGTAGATAGTTAATATGTGAATTTATTGTTATGATATGAATAATAAAGTCTATTAATAGAATTATCAAAAAGCATATCAGGAAAAGAGACCCCTCCCCTGCTTCTCAAAAGTTGCGGTGGGAAAGCAGTTACTGACTTACTGACTTACTGCCTAGAAAGCAGATAAATAACAATTTACCAAACACATGAACAACTGCTTTTGACATAAAAAAAACAACGTTCTAGAAAGCAAAAGCATTACCAAACGGGCTCTAAGTGGGGTTTAGACTTCGACATGGTTTGACATCCTGTTGACTAGTCAAGGTCTTAGATTTCAATTTCACATTAGAGCACGTCCACCAATGCTAATGTAGCCTGGTTGCCACGTCAATCTAGCCCGAAATTATATAAGAGTGAAGCATTCATGCGTCCACCAATCAATTAAAAATCAGAAAAGAAGTGCGCATAGGCACTTCACTGGCTAGTGCCCAAAGTCCAGGCCAGAATACTACTTGGAGACCGGGCATCAAATCCCAAAATTATCAACAAATCATATCTCCAATAACACAACGATATTTTAACATCACAATAGTGTGCCCAATGCCTGAAACTCAGACGGGTGGAAGAAAACAGTAAAAATGATGTGACCAGTAATATTTGCGGATCTCAAAGAGTCCCCAGATCACATGCCCGTGCCCAGACGAGTGGGCATGCTCTTATGTCTATTGGAGTGAGGTACTAGCTAGTATGGATGCGAGTTCAAACTGGTGAAACCCCAAACCAAACCAAACCAAACCAAACCAAACAGTGCTAAATGGTCTTGTTTAGGCTTTGGAAAAATCCCAAACCGTATGGTTTATTAGGTTGGGAATTTTTCGTAACCTATTAACTGAACATAAAAATTTAACCAATATGTACACAGGACTTGTACCAAACACATAAGATATACATTCTCTCATATAAAGGATTGAAGACGTTATTCATTTTCTTGTAGTTCTTAGGTTTTGGATAAAAGATGCTTGGAAAATTTAGCAAATGGTGATAGATATGATTGAGTCATTACTTTACCTTTTAAGTATAGTTTTTCGCTGGATACCTCTTAAGTATAGTTTTTCGCTGGATTCTACTTTTTTAGGATAAATATCTTATTTTAAGTAACAATATGTATTAACAGGTTAAACCGCAGCTTAAACCCAACTGAACCGCATATGAGGGTGAAACTGAACCGAGAGTGTACGGTTCAGTTTAGGTTTGAGTTTCTGCGGCTATAACGGAACCGAGCAGATTATACCCCCATGGCCTACTATTGGCTACTAGCTACTATACTACCCAAATAATGCCATTACTGTATTTAAGGTTTCCAGACAATAGATGCAATGGAGCTTCAGATTCTGGCTAACCTTGATATTGAATCCAGCCTTTGCACTGGTTTCTATGAACATGATCCCAAAGTCGCGTGCCTTGCCATCTCCTTCCTCAATTGATACTTGCCTGATTGAATAACCAGGAGGGGGGCGTCAGAACAAACCAAAGAACAGGACCTCTTAAATTTCATGGTCAAATCTCTATCTTACATAAGGAGCTTAAAATACAAAATTGAAATCTATTGAAGGCACTAAGAAATCGATATAGACATGGGAGGCTTTACAATACTTAAACAGAAGGAAATACAATTAGCTGAACATAATTTCTTAATGAGAAATGGAAATGCATACTGCACTGTGTTGTGATATAATCTGAAACAAAATCGATCCCGTTTGAGAACGGAAATCTGGAAGGACGATATTGCTATGTAAAAGTTTGAAGACCAGTGCCGATAAAATACAAAATCGGTGGAGAGATTAGTCCACGCTCACCTCTTCTCAACAAGATCTGTTTTGTTCCCCACAAGAACAATAATCACATCGCTTCCTCTTTCGGTGCGTACTTCCTCCACCCATTTAGAGGTATTTAGAAAAGACTGCCGATCTGCATTTAAAAAATTCATCACATAGCAAAATTGATGATTAAAACAATCAACATGATTACTCATGCAGTGGAAATATCATAAATGTGGGAGACAGTATTTCTCTTCAACTCCAACGGAACAGATACTCCTTTCAAATTCTTCCAAAATAATCCGATGCTACAGAGTAAAGCGACATGGACATATGATTCAGTTTCCTTTTCCCTACATGAATATGTCACTAATGGCATGAAAAGTGCAAACTGACAAGATATAGTGGTTTGTTACTTTGTTTAGCTTCGATTTATTGATTCTGAATCGATCTGACTTCACCATATTACAAGAATCTTGTTTAATTCTTCCGAGGTACTAGCCTCTTTCACAATAGGATGTAGCTGATTGTAAAAGACGCTTAATTTTGGTGAACTGTAGCGTACAAGATGATTTGGGGACCTCTGTTAAGTTGTATTGCTGTCATCTAATAAGGTTTACTTTACCAATCACATAATATTTTTCTTCGGAATCCCCTTACAAGACCTATCATGAAGACACAACTTTTTACTACGAGGAAGGTATCTTTCATAGGACAGATATGAAACAGTGAGAGAATCATCTAAAACTAAGAGATAACCAAGTTGCATTTCTCCTGAAGCCACAAACTACTTACTAGCAACATCGTAGACAATCACTGCAACAGAAGAATCTCTAATGTAGCTTGGAATAAGACTTCTGAATCTCTCTTGTCCAGCAGTGTCCCTGTGACATTAGGATGAAAAATTCAGAAAATCAAATATGATACGCTCAAACTTTAATAACCCAAGTAATACCAATTTGCCAGTAAAGACCGAAGACATAACTATTTGGTAAGGTATGAGTACACAACATGTCGGGAGCAAGAGAAAAAATGTGAATCTCCAGTAGGGTTCACGGTAAGTCGATGCCCAAGTCATTCTGTATTACTCGTCTTGATTGGCTTATTTACAGATTTTTACTCCTCAAGTGCTAAGAATTCTGCCAGCCAAACACTCGTCGAGTTTGAGGTAGTTTTGGGACTTCTTAATCTAAAGGAAACCTTTTTAATATAAACCTACATTTCTATGCATCACATCCGTATTTTCCACATGAGTTAGTTATTATGAGGAGGACAATCTCAGTAAGTCACAGGATTTAAGCTAACAAGTACATATGCAAACTCATTGATTCATGTAATCACCATAAGACATCGGACTTTTTGGTTATATAAGCATACCATAAAGTTGGGAACATTAGAAAAGGAAATGGTTAGAGGATGCTGATAACAGAAATTATCATACCATAGCTGCAAGCGGACTGTTCGGTCTTCAAGGTACATTGTCTTAGAAAGAAAGTCAATGCCAATGGTAGCCTGCAATCCAAGTAGCACGTGGTATAATTACAACCTTTGATGGAGAACCCAACTATGGACTTAGATGACAAATTAATCTAGTCCAATGCGAAAGATAGTTAATTAATTTAACACGTAAAGAAACATTAAATAAAGCACATGACTTCACAAGGTTTAGATACTTCTGCTTATGCTGCAAGTACATTTTCAGCATGCGTCAGAATTGCAGTGTCATTTCTACTCCCTCGTATTTAAATCGGAATTTGTTCCCTAGAGTTTTTACTGAATACGAGGGTCAAAATAATGTTACATGAAAATTTTAAAACAAAAAATGTTAGTACTTCTGTATCTATCATTTGTCTCCTAAGTGATGGAAGGTGGGAAATAAAGCCCTTGATATTATTAGCTGAAAAGTAATCTTTGCAGGGACAGGCTAGGAACTCTAAAGCTCGCGTAAGCACAACAAAGGAGCGGTTTGATTAGAGATTCAGGAGTAGAATTGATGCTTCGACGACTGCACCCACCTCCTCGATATATTTTCCCCTCCAATCATTGGGAGAATCACCGATCAATACCCGCAAATAGATTCCAATCATAGTGGGCAGGACTTTATGTTGTTGGTCCAAATCCAACTCTGATTGCAGTGCAGCACGGAAATTGGCCAGGTTTCCGAATATTTGTAGTGATTTTCGGTAACTTATTATCACTATGAAACTAATGATGCGTCATCAATCTTTATTTTAGCAGAATTCCTTGAATTAAAGGTTTTGGAATTCCTCTTTTCACATATCTTACAACCAGTGTCCATCTAGACAATAAAAAACTGATACCACATACAGTTTCTCTGGGTGAGTGAGCTTGAACTATACGTACAGTCAAGTCAGCGAGAAGAAACTAGTGTGTCTATCAACAATTCACGTAATGCCGCAAGGAACTGCCCCAAAAGCGTATAGGTAATCTTCAGAAACGTAAAATCCACAACAATTTTGCAATTTTCGACCAACAACCAGAGAAATTACAATCACAACTTGAAGGAAATAAAATAAAGGGATCCATACAAGTCAATTTGAGAGATAGAACGAGTACAAATTTATTTATATATATATATATATACACACACACATACATACACACATATATATATATTTTTTCTTTATAAACTATACCAACCCTAACTTCTCACTGTTTCAGTGTAACAATCGAAGGAGGCACCAGCTAGACATACAATTACAACATGCATTTCGTCCAATCCACGGAGAATTTGATCGTAACAGGATTGATCTAGGTCATTTTCAAACGAGGTCACAAAATTAGACCCCATTTTTATTTATTTTTTGGTCGATGCACAAACAGAAGGGCGAGAATGCGATCGGGGCAGCAAATGAATCAGGAATGGATGGGTACCTGGTAGGTGGTGTCGAATTTGTCGTACATGAAGCGAGTGATGATGCTGGTCTTGCCCACGGATTGATCTCCCAGGAAAACCAGCTTGTATTTCGCTAGAGGTGAAACTACCGCCATTACCAATCCACAGACGACGAAAACAGATCGGAATCGGATCTGCGCGGTTTATCTCTCTCGAATTGCAGGAGAGAGAAGCGTAGGGAGAGAGATTGAGAGATGATCGGAGAGAGAGAGAGAGATGGAGGCAAACGGAGGAGGATGTGGTTTCAGTCAATTTTATTTATGCATCGTCCGTTCAGAAGAAGAAGACGAATGAAAAAAGTTACCAAACTGGTCTAGACGGCAAAAATCAGTTGGAGGACATATTTCCAAGTCGTTTCCTATTGGCCATCCTGTCGTTTTTGGCAACAAGGCACATGCAACGAGTAAATAAAAAAAGGGTTAATTGCATATTAGTCCTAACAGTAACAGATAAGCCGCCAAAGACTCCCCTGTCGTCTCAAAAGATGCATTTTCCCTATTGGAGATTCAGAGTCCAATGAAATAATGAATCATCATTTTTTTATTGTAGCTATCTATATAAGAAATTAGGATAGTGTGAATAATCATTTTTTACTTCTTGATTCTCGTATTCTTTATAATTCCTGAGAAAATTACAATATTGTGATTCATCAAAAAGCAAAGTAAATTCCCTCAAAAAAAAACAAAAAACAAAAGTAGACTAACGTTATTTATGCATTTAATGACCAATAAAATTGCACAAATGATGTTAGTGACTTTGTAAGAATCATTTTCTGCTTTGTAAGAATCATTGTCCATTTTTTTTTACTTCTTGATGAATTATCTGTCAGCAGTCTCTTAATCTTGTGTATGATCTGTTTTATCTTATCTCCACCCATTCTAAATTCAGCAAATAAAATTTCATTTATGAGCTTCTATATGTTGTCTAGTATTAGGGCCAGAAGCAAAGTGGGACAAAATCCTCCTTTCTAAATATTTGAGTTGTCAAGAATGAATTTGATCATAAGGTCGCCAATACAGCCAGCCTCTACCATCTCAATTCTTATTCCCATGAAGTTGAACAACAAAGCAGCTGCTAGACGACATTGAAATAATAAACGAGGAGAGTCCTCTTGGGGATGCCCACAGAGAACACATCCTTTTTCTCTGGTTTGCATTCTTTTGCTTAATAGTATTTCATTTGTGGGGATGGCTTCAGCTAGCACACTCCAGATCATGAGTTTGAGTCTACTGTGAATTAGAGCTTTTCAAATTACATTCCACCTGCAATCATTAGTGTAGTGATTGTGAACTTGTTTATGATATGCAGTCTTTGCAGTGACCACTCCTTTTTGTCAAGCTTCAAAATCCATTGATCTCTTGTATTGCAGATTGGGATTTTTAAAGCTTCAATAGCCTTGATTTCTCATTGCTAAACAATCTGTGTAGATGCATCTGATTCCAACATTGGTTATGCAAATTTATTAGTTCACCAACTCTCTTAGGGGCATTTACTAAGTCATCTAGTAGTTTTGGTTTACGGCCTTCTAAATTGGGAACCTATGGATCCTGCCAAACATCTATATTTTCATCATCCCCAATACTTTTCAAAGCTCCTTTTGCAATCAAGTCTTTGCATTTCAGGAGGCCCTTCCAAAATAAGGAGTCACTATTCTTAGTCTCAATCCTTTGAAAATCAAGCTTTTTGCATTATTTTTTTGTTAGTTCCATTAACCATATTGAAGTCCAGCCCAATAAAGACTTGAAGCCCGAGTTAGAGGAAGCCCACTGTATTGAAGCCCAAAGGATATGTTAGATATTGTTTAGTCCTTTAGAAGGACATTTATGTCATTTCTTTGTCATTAGGGTTTTTTGAACCTTCTTCTAGAAACCCCATCCGGTGCTTGATAATCCAACCGTTGCTCTTGTATCGAACGGTCACAATTGTGCCGTTTGAGACTTCTGTATTTATTCCTCTGCTTATTCAATGAATGATGCTTTTGGCCATTTTCATTATTGTCTTGTGTTCTTTCTCTTCAGAGCTTCGTCTCTTTGATGAAACCCTAATTGGGTTTTCATGGTGTCAGAGCCTTCATGCTGAGTACCACCACACCAGATCTCTCCATGGGGACTAACACCGCCCAAAAACCCTCTTTTGCTTTTACCCAATATTCACAAATACATGCCATTCAAGCTTTATGGCTCAAATTACGTTCTATGGAAACACCAGATCTCAGCGATCTTCCGAACCCAAAACTTGTTCGGTTTACTTGACGGTTCTGTTATAGCGCCGCCGCAGTTCATCTCCGATGCCGACGGAACTCTCACCGCCGTTCCTAATTCAACCTATCAGGTATGGCTGAGCCAAGATCAGGCGATCTTAACTCTCATCAAACTGACCTTGACTCAGGAAGCGTTAACTCATGTTATTGGTCATAATACTTCTCGATCTTTTTAGCTTGCTCTGGAAAGGAGGTATTCTTCTCTCACTCGCTCTAATACTCTTTAGTTGAAACAAGATCTGAAAAATACTCGTAAGGGATCCGATAGTATTGATGTTCATATGCACAAGATGAAATCTATTCGTGATAAGTTGACTGTTGCTATGGCTCCTGTTCATGACGAATATATGCTTCTCTATGTGTTGAATGGTTTACCCCCTGAGTATAATGCTTTTCGTTCTTCTTTACGCACAAGAACTGAATCTCTCTCTCTTGAAGATCTACATGTTTTGTTAAAAGGCGATGAACACATGCATGAGTCTCAATCTCTTAAATCTGTTGATTTGATTTCTCAATTTGCCTTTGCTGCTAATACCTATGATCGTGGTTAAAGGGGGGTCGTAAAAGTGGTCGTTCCAATTTCTCTGGATATCAGAGAGGAGGTGGACGGTCAAATCAAGGTAGGAACCCTAATTTTAACACTAATTTTGGGTATCAACGGGGGAGAGGCAACACTCGTATGGTGGTAATGGGCGTACTGACTCTGTTAGAGGTAGATCCTCTAACAGAAACTATGGTCAATACTCTGCTAATCCTATTAACTGTCAAATTTCTGGCTATGATTACCACTCAGCTCTTGATTGCAGGAACCGTATGGACCACTCCACCTGATCAACTCTCTGCTATGGTTGTTGCATCTACCCCTTACTCACAGACTCAATACCCCTCTGACTTCTATCTTTCTGATACTGGTGCCTCTTCTCACATGACCTCTGAATTGAAGAATTTGTCCCTCTCTGAACCTTATTCTGGATCTGATCAAGTGGCTATAGGAAATGGTAGTCAACTACCTATTTCAAATAGGTAATGCTATTTTACCTACACCTAATCATTTTTTTAAACTTTTAAATACTCTTCATGTTCCAAACTTGCCAACAAATCTTCTCTCAGTTCATAAAATGTGCAAACATAACAATTGCAAATTTATCTTTGATGGTGATTCCTTTTCAATTCAGGACAAGGTTGCGTGGAAACTTCTTTATCAAGGAATTAGTCAAAACGGTCTTTATCCTATTTACCCTACCTACCACACTGGTTCTACACACACTACTGGTCCTCCTCCAGTTCATACTACAACAGCTTATCTTGGAAAGAAGGTCACCTCACACCTATGGCACTCAAGACTGGGTCACCCCACTGATGATGTTTTACACAAAATGATTTTTGTTTCTGTTTATGACAAGCATTCACCTGCTACTTGTGAACATTGTTTGGCTGGCAAGATGTCCAAGTTTCGTTTTAAGTTATCTTCTTCTAAAATTACTAGTCCTCTTCATTTAATTCACGGTGATGTTTGGGGACCCTCTAGTGTTAAAAGTTATAATGGTTACATATATTATGTCTTGTTTATTGATGACTTCTCTAGGTTTACCTGGATATTCCCTCTATGTTATAAGTCTGATTTGGCTTATGTGTTTCCTATTTTCAAACTACAAGTTGAAAAATTGTTGGGTACTTGCATTAAAATTATCAGAACAGATGGAGGTGGTGAATATATATCATATGTTTTTACATCCTTTCTTGCAAATAATGGCATTACTCATGAGAAATCTTGTCCTCATACTCCTCAACAAAATGGCATTTCTGAGAGGAAACATAGACATATTGTTGATACTGCTGTATCTATGATGCAGCAAGCTTCTTTGCCAAAGTATTTCTGGTATCATGCTTTTACTGTAGCAGTTTACTTGATTAATTTGATGCCTTCAAAAACAACAAATTATCTGTCTCCTTGGGAATTATTGTTTAAAAAGAAACCTGATTATAATCATTTGAAAGTATTTGGTTGTGCTTGTTATCCATGTTTAAGACCTTACATTCATTCTAAGCTAGATCCCAAGACAAAGCAATGTGTTTTTCTTGGGTATGCTTCTCACTATAAAGGTTATATGTGTTTTGACAAAACCACACAAAAATTTTATGTCTCTAGAGATGTGGTGTTTGATGAAACTGTTTTTCCTTATGCTAAACTGCCTATTACTCCATGTCATGATCAAACTAACAATGTTCCTGTTTCAGGTTATGATTCCTTTCCATTTTTTCCTAGCTTCACTATGCCCCCTTTGGGAAATGATGATCCTGCTCCATTTGACAACACTGAGGAGCCTTATTTCAATTCTGCTGCTGGGATGCATCCAACTGGTAGCAGATTTGGCATAGGAGAAACTTCAAACTCAGAATAGAAACAAGAAGAACAGATACCACATGCTTCTTCAGTGCAGTCTCCCAGTTCTGGCCCTGCCCCAGCAGACACTATTGTTTCAGCTCCTCCACCTTTTCATGCTATGCAAACCAGAAGCAAATCTGGGATCTTCAAAAAGAAGAATTTAGGATTTGCAGCAAACTCTGGTATATCTGATCCCTCTATTTTAAACACTTCTCCCACACATAATTCCCAGCATGATAAAACTCCTTCTTCTCTTCCCCTTTCTGATCCTACTAGCTTCACTGAGGCTAAGAAATTCTCACAATTGAACAATGCTATGAATGATGAATTTCTTAGTCTCACTAATCAAAACACTTGGAAACTTGTTCCAAAACCTCATAATGCCAACATTGTTGGAAATAGATGTGTATATAGAACAAAGTATAACCCTGATGGCTCTGTTGCTAGATATAAAGCTAGACTTGTTACCAAGGGTTTTCATCAGACCCCTGGCATAGACTTTGATGAAACCTTTAGTCCAGTGGTTAAACATTCCACTGTAAGAACTGCCTTGGCTCTTGATGCTTCCTTTAAATGGCCTTTACAAAAACTTGATGTCAAAAATGCTTTCTTACATGGCTATTTGAAAGAAACAGTGTTTATGGCTCAGCCACAAGGATATGTGGATCCTAATGTCCCTCACTATGTTTGCAAATTGAGTAAATCTATTTATGGTTTAAAGCAGGCCCCTAGGGACTGGTTTGAAAGATTCACTACTTTTCTCTTGGTTTCTGCACTTCTACAGCTGACTCCAGTTTGTTCATAAGACACCACAAATCTCAGGTAACATTACTTTTATTGTATGTGGATGATATCATTGTCACAGGTAATGACTTTACTTTCATTTCTACTCTTCTCAAATCTTTAAATTCAGAGTTTCAAATGACAAATTTGGGAAAATTGACTTATTTCTTGGTTTGGAGATCAAATATTCTTCTACTGGACTTTTTATTCATCAATCTAAGTATGTCAGTGACTTGCTCAAACGTTTTAACATGACAAACCTTTCCCAACTTCTCTTGCCATTGGAGGAAAATTTCATCTTTTAGATGGCATTCCTTTGGAAAACCCTACTGTTTTTAGATCTTTAGTTGGTGCACTTCAATATCTCACTTTCTCCAGACCTGATATTGCCTTTGATGTTAATCACTTGTGCCAATTTATGCATGCTCCTACAAACTTGCATCTTATTGGTGCTAAACGTGTCTTGAGATATCAGCAAGGCACAAAATCTCATGGCTTATACTATCAATCTGAGTTTCTTCCTGTTGAGGCCTACTGTGATTCAGATTGGGCTGGCAACCATTTGATAGAAGGTCCACTACTGGATTTTTTATTTTCATAGGGCCCAATGCAGTTCACTGGACTGCTAAGAAACAGCCAGTGTCTAGATCCACTGCTGAGGCTGAATATCGTGCTCTAGCTGTTACAGCTGCAGATTTAACTTGGTTCAAATTTCTCTTTAGAGATCTTTATCTCCCTTTACCAGATGCTCCACAAATATGGTGTGACAGTAAATCTGCCATTGCTATGTCTCACAATCCTATTTTTCAAGAAAGAACTAAACATATATAAATTGACTACCATTATGTTAGAGAACAAGTTCTTCGCAAACAACTTATAGTTTCTCATGTTTCAAGTGCAGATCAGTTGGCAGATATCTTTACCAAGGGCCTCTCTACTGCTCAATTTCTGGATTTAAAGTCCAAACTTATGGTTCAATCACCACCATAAGTTTGAGGGGAGCTATTAACAATATTGAAGTCCAGCCCAATAAAGACTTGAAGCCCGTGTTAGAAGAAGCCCGCTGTATTGAAGCCCAAATGATATGTTAGATATTGTTTAGTCCTTTGAAGGACATTTACGTCATTTCTTTGTCATTAGGGTTCTTTGAACCTTCTTCTAGAAACCCCATCCGGTCCTTGATAATCCAACCGTTGCTCTTGTATCGAACGGTCACAATTGTGCCGTTTGAAACTTCTGTATTTATACCTCTGCTCACTCAATGAATGATGCTTTTGGCCATTCTCATTATTGTCTTGTGTTCTTTCTCTTCAGAGCTTCGTCTCTTTGATGAAACCCTAATTGGGTTTTCAAGTTCTTGGACACAATACTTTTTAATTCCTCTCCAGACCTGCCAAGCTAGCTTACTGACAAGTGCCGCATTGTATTTATGGGCCTCCCTAAACCCAAGCCCTCCCTACAACTTTTGAGAGCATAACTTCTCCCAAAAATTACCCACCAAAATCTAGCCTGAAAGGAGTTTACTTTGTCACAGAAATTTGCAGGGATGATGAATCTAGACATTGGATATGTAGGAATAGCACTCTTTGTGACTTTAATCAGCACAGCTTTGCTAGCAAAAGACAACAATTTACTTTTTGAACCCTCCATTTTAGTCTCATTTTTTTCTAAAACTTTGTTGAAGCTTGCTAATTTGAATCTCTTGTGGAACATAGGCAACCCAAGATAGATAGCCTCTTTATCTCCTTGTGTGTTTTTTTTTTTTTTTTTTTTTGCGAGCATAAAGAACTTCATTAGAGAAACCATAAGTACATAAGTACAAGAGAAATCCAAACCCAAAGAGCAAACGAAACAAATTACCAAACAAAGTACCAAACCAACCAAAACAAGCCCTCATCCGGAGAGCATGACAAAGAGTACCAACCTAGACCAAAATCTCAAGAGTATCTAAGATAAAATAGATTACAAACAAAGACATCAAATAACTAGTTGAACTAATCCAAAATGTAGGGGACAATAGCATCCAAGCTGACGGAGGAAACTGGAAGAGGAGGGAGGGCAGCAGCTGCATCCACCTGAGTTGGAGCTGGAACATCTGAGGCACCATCAAGAGGGAGCACTCAACCAGAGGCAATAAGCACATCATTTACCACAGAAGCTGGAGAAGAAAAATCAAACACAGAAGCTCCATACTTAGAGGCAACTAAAGGGGGAATGGAAGCAATTGGCTTGGCCTCCACCACAGGCTGAACACTCGAGCAAGCAACAAACTGAGAATGGGCACTGATCCAAGAGGGGGCATGTAACACCCCCAAATGGCCCAAGCCGGAGACCCGGGGATGTCACTCCGTACCCGAGAGGAGCCCGGATACAAGGAGATTTTATAACATGGTTCTCAAGCAAAAACATCCACAATAATAATTAAAACTAATTGAAATTATCCATTGTTACAATCGAAACATTCTAGCCTCAAACCGGGCATAAACAAACTAAAGTGTTTAACTAATAAAGAGTTCAAATTCAAAAAGAACTACTAGTGATCCATATGATGATACACGTCCCATTCTACGCCAGATAACCATCCTCTAAACATGTGGTGCGGAATCAAAAAGAAACACCACAGTACAAAATCAGCACGAAATACTGGTAAATAAACACCTAAACATGTAAAAACGATGATGGGATAGTTATGAAACAATGACTCATTTACAAGTAAGAGTTTTTCTCAAAACACAGCGGTAATAAAGTTGACGCTTGTAATAAAACATAAATGCCAATTCCATAATATTTCCAACCAAATTTCCATAATCATTAGGAAAATCCAAAAATCCATCGTTAACTCTTTTCCGTTAACAAAACCAAAATAATCATTATTAAATCGTTGTGACGGGAGAAACCAAACCATCTCACAAGCATCCAAGACCTTAAGTGTCGACACCCCCCAAAGACTCCAGCGGCCAGAGGAGTGAGTACAGGGAGCTATCCGAGGACTTGCAACCGGACTAAATAAAAATAAATTGAAACGGATGACCGAGATCAAATCGTCCAATGCCAATAGTAACCAATAAGAAATGTCCCCGCACAACTATTCCACTTTACGTTGTAGTTCATTATCATTATTATCATGGTGATATTTTCAAGAAAGACATTTATCAAGTAAAAATCACATATTGCATGCCACGTCACATAAACACATTTTGAGACGTAAATAAATACAAGAATTCATTTGACACAAAAGAGATAAGCACACTAGGCTAGGCATATTTACTTACCTCAAAGCAAAAATCCAACTATAGCAATCAATCAACGTACTCTACGTACTCGTCGTCGACGAACTCGTTACCTACTGGTAACAATATTCTAATCAAACAATTATTCTAGCAATACACTTGCTATACAAGCTACATGCATATCATAGTCAATGGTTTAGGGTTCTACCACCGACGTAACATCCCACTCAATTCATACTTCAAAACAAAACCCAAAACCTTACTCCAAAATCCTATAACCTAAAGCATACATAACCTATCATAACTCCACTAATTTATTACTCCAGTTTCCAAACAGATAATGGCTCAAAAACAGTTCTGTTGGATTCAAAATATTCGAAATAATAAGTCTAGCCTCAAACGGATCTTAATTTCGATTCCTGAATCAAAAGATATGCTCGTTTCAAATTTCCAATTCCACTCAAAATATCCATACGGGAATTATCAATTTCCATGAAACTTTTCCCCCAAGCATCTAGTTCATCCTATATTCATACTAAACCTAATATAACATGGTTAACCATATCAAATCAGATTTTTATCCACATACTATGATCATCCAATCACCCAAATTGCTTAATCAAACTTCTCCTCCAAAATTAGGGTTTTTCCCATCACCCAAGAACATGATAAACTCTAAAACTTGATTATCAATCCTACGAATCCATGAAAAATGATTCTAACAATATCAAACTGAAAATTAAAGATTACATGCAACATACATGAATCATGAACAGGTGATCACAAGAATAAGAGATAAACAAGAGAAAAGAGAAGAAGAAACAAAACTAGCTCTAACCAACCGCCATGGAGGCCGAACGGGAAGAGAGGCGGACGGAGAGAGAGAGAAAGAAAGAGAGAAAGAAAATAAATAAATAAATAAATAAATAAAGAAAGAAAGAAAGAAAGAAAGAAAGAAAGAGAGAGAGAGAAAAGAAAGAAAGAAAGAAAGAAAGAAAGAGAGAGAGAGAGAGAGAGAGAGAGATTACCTGATCGGAGGAAAAGAGAGACTGCGGCGGTGGCGGTGGTTGTTGCCGTCGGGTAGGGAGAGAGAGAGAGCCGAGAGAGTGAGAGAGAGAGTGGGTTCGGGTGAGAGAGGGAGAGACGTGAGAGAGAGATAGAGAAAAATAGGGAGAGTGAGGGTTTTATGAGAGTTGGAAAAAAAATAACTTCATAAGGAAGGAAACCCTCCCGAATTAGAAAAATTTACGTAGGAAGAAAAGTTGGGTCAAAAGACACTTTTTCCCCCTTAGTTTTTCCAAAAGACAACTACCTCCCCCAAACTCAAGTAAAAGACACTAAAACCTTTGATTAAAGTCACAAAGATCCCCCAAACTCTCATAACCATTATAATTAACTCTATACAATTAAATTATCTTCCCAACACTTATAATAATATCACAAAATACCCGTAGTCACAAAACGGGGTATTTCGGGGCACATCAACAACTGCAACCTCAACCATCTCTGATAAATCTGAATAAGTTCATCGAATTTCACAGTGATTAGAATCATTCGAGGCCTTAAGAAGCAAACTCAGATCATGTGCTTGGAGAAAGAGTTGATCCAAAGAAATGCACTCCTTGTTAAAAACCAACTTATTCCTGGAAATCCATAATGTCCATAAAATAGCTGGAGGCCAATGCCAGTTTGGCTTAGCCTGCAAAGTTCTTTTTGATCTTAACAAACTTTTAATCCAATAATAAATACTGGTAGATGTAGAAGAAGGAATAAAAAAATAGCCTTATGCCATAATCCTTGAGCCCTTGGACAATGCAAGAATAAGTGGTAGACGTTTCAGGATGAAGATTACAGAAAAGGATAAGGGGGTTACAATTATTACTTTTAGAATTAATATTAGCAAGGGTGGGAAGGGAGTTAGTTAGAATACGCCAAAGAAGACCAATGATATTATTAGGTAAACCAGATTTTCACAACCTATTCCACTTAAAATCATAACTGTTAGACATAAACTGCATAGGGGAAGAGGACAGATTTGGAGAAGAATTATTATAATTAAGAAGCGAATAGGAAGAAGAGACAGAGAAAACTCCATTTGGAGAGGCATTCCAGAAAGGGGTGTCAGTTTGATTGAAATTTCCACAGTCTTGATCAGTAATCATATTGATAAGCCAAGAGGGAAAAGTTGTTGGAGGGTCCTTAAGCACCATCTGTTACTACCATCAATATAAGTATCCATAAGCTGAGAAACTGTCTTGAATCTATGCATAGGATCGGTGATTTTAAGGACCTCTTCAATAGAGCCAGCAGGAACAGACTTAATCCATCCAAAATATCTGATCATGATGTGGTTACCATTACCAATAGTCCATCTAAGCCCTCTATTGAGAGTATCTTTCCCTTTACAGATGGTCTTCCAAGCAGTAGAGGCAGAGGGATTAAATTTAATTGTTGTGAAAGGAGTTCTGCTACAATATTTAGAAGTAAAGTACTTAGAGAAAAGAGAAAGATTGGGAGAAACCAGCCTCCAACTATTTTTAGCAAGTAAAGCATTGTTAAAGGAGGAAATATTTTTAAAACCTAAGCCCCCTCTATTTGTCTTGTTGCAAAGAAAGTTCCAGGAGAGCAAATTAATTCCTTTCTTAGTTACATTGCCAAAACAATGAAACTTAGCAAACATGGAAGAAATAACATTACAAGGTTTAGCTGGAAAATACTAATTGGCATAGGGTAAACAAGGGTGCTATTTAGAACAGTTTTGATAAGTACACATCTACCTACAAAATTTAAAAGACCATTCCAGCCAGAACATTTTTGAGAGATTTTATTAACAGCAGCAGTGATAATATCATAATTATTTCCTTTAGAGTTCAGAGTAACCCCTAAATACTTACCAATATGAGTTTTTTCAGGATCGTTAAGGGTATGGGTGACTGACAGTTTGTCTTCTTGAGTACAATTAGGACTAAAAATAATAGAAGATTTATGACTATTAATATCTAATCCAGACTGTTTAACATAAGAAGCAAAAATAGTTTGGAGGGAGGATCTTACATTTGGGGTGATTTTGAAAAATAGTAGAGTATCATCTGCAAATTGCAAATGAGTAATCTCATCACGTCTACTATAGGGGATGCCTTGAATGCAACCAGTGAAGTTAGCATAAGAAAGGGAGGCAGAGAGACTTCAGCACAAAGAGAGAAGAGGAAGGGGGATAAGGGGTCCCCTTGCCTAAGACCTCTATGTGGGAAAAAAGTCTGAGACACAGAACCATTAATTAAGACTTGATAAGAAATTGTAGTCACGCATTGCATAACAAGATTTATGAACTTAGAGGGGAAGTGCATTTGATGAAGTAAAGATTCTAAAAAGTCCCACCTCACCCTATCAAAAGCCTTAGATACATCAAGTTTAAGGGCTCCAAGCTTAATATAATCCTGAGTTTTAGATTTGTGAATGGTGTGAACTAAGTATTGGGCATTTAAAATTTTGTCTTGAATAAGTCTATTAGGCACAAAACCATTTTGATTGCAAGAGATTAAGGAAGGAAGAACTGCTTCAAGTCTTTCAGCAATAACCTTAGAAATAATCCTATATATAACATTACACAAGCTAATGGGTCTAAAATCACTAGCAGAAAGAGGATTGTGAGACTTGGAAATTAACACTAAGAGAGTTTTGTTAAATTCTGTAAGAAAGTGGACAGAGTTTAGAAAAGAAAAAATAGCAGAGGTGATCTTAGTTGCTATGATAGGCCAATATTTTTGGAAGAAAATGGCTTGAATCCCATCAGGACTTGGTGCCTTGAGAGGAGATATAGGAAAAACGGCCATTTTTACTTCATCGGCAGAGAAAGGAGCTATTAAGAAATCTTACTGATCAGGATTAAGCATTTTATTAATATTAAGCAAGAGATCAAAGGCCAAGCTGTTGTTGTTTTCAGAAAAGAGACCAGATAAGGTAGGGGTAGGGAGGAGTAAATAGCTTTAGAATGATCACAAAGGCATGAGCTATAAGCTGAGGATCATTTAAAGTAATTTCATTATTGACATCTAAAGACCAAATAGTATTATGTTGTCTTCTTACTTTTGTGTATGCACAAAAAATTTGCGTCTTCTTATTTCCATCTTTGAGCCAAGAGCATCGAGCTCGTTGAGCCCAAAAAGTTTCTTTACATTTGAGAAGTATGTTAAGTTCTGCTTTCTTGAGGAGAAATTTATGAGCAGAAAAGGAAGATGATTTTGAATCAGAAGAAGATCTTTTCTAGCTTGACTAATTTGATTAGAGAGGGTAGTACTGTTACTAGCCCTAGTTTTAGTAGATTGAAGGGTAATAAAAAGCAATTTGGCAACCCTGAAGCTAGGGGAGCCAGGAATATGTAATGCCCAAACAAAAGCAATGTATTTGTAAACATCACAAAACCTAAGCCACCAAGCTTCAAATTTCAAAGATTTAAGTCCAAAGTTTGGTTTAGAGGGGAGTAAGTCAAGAAGCATTGGAGAGTGGTCCGATATTGAAATACCAAGATTCGTAATAAACAAATCAGGAAAGAGATTTAAAAATTTAACATTTTGCCAAGCCCTATCCAGTATTTCAAAGGTGGGTAAAGAATTGGAACGGTTGTTAGTCCATGTGAACCATGGACCAGCATTCTTGATCTCCGCCAATTCCCAGTCATTCAAAAAATTAAGAAGAATATTAGCACCTCTTAAACTAGAAGAACCTGGACTAGACTTATCATGAGAAAAAATAAATTGATTGAAATACCCTAAGAGAACAAGAGTAACATCGAAGGAAGCACTAAGTCAAAATATTTCTAAACTTCTTCTCTAGACTCATAATAGGGGGATCCATAAACTAGACCCAAAAACCAGATACACTTTCTAGCATCAACAATTTTAAAGAGGATGAGATTAGGGGATGAAAAACATACAATACAATCAAGGTGAAAGTTGTTCCAAGCACACCAAAGACCTCCTCTAGACCCTTCAGGATCCACCCCAAAATGAGAGGACAATCCCAATTTCCTAAACTTTTTATTTAAAAAAGGAATTTCTTTTTGATTTCTGACAAGAAAATAATAAAGGTCTTATGGTTTTTGGCAAGGGAAAAAACTTCATGGACTACAAAGGCCTGGCCATCCTAAAAGCTTCATGGATGTGTGGATGGCTGTTTGGGACAACCATCCTGAACCCTAGAGAGCTTTTAGAAAATTTTGAGTGCAGAGGAAAAGCTCCAAGATCAAAATCATCAGTTCTTAATCTTTTTTTAAACTTAAATTTAGAAATAATGGCAATAAAGGATTAAAGGTGAAAAAATATGGAATACCTTTCTGCATGGCCTTATTGATATTTGTCCTTAGTTTCTTACCCTTTACCCTGCTATCTGGAGGTACCATCTGTGCAGAGCCAGCATCTCTCTTCTTTGGGGGGGGGGGTTTCTTCATACTTAAACCCTGATCTTTTGTCTGTGGGGTGACCTTCTTCTTCTTCTTCTTCTTCTTCTTCTCTTTCTTCTTCTTCTTCTTCTTCTTCTTCTTCTTCTTCTTCTTCTTCTTCTTCTTCTTCTTCTTCTTCTTCTTCTTCTTCTTCTTCTTATTATTATTATTATTATTATTATTATTATTATTATTATTATTATTATTATTATTATTATTATTATTATTATTATTATTATTATTATTATTACTATTATTATTATTATTATTATTATTATTATTATTATTATTATTATTATTAACTGACACTCCTTCCCCTTCCTTCACGTTGATCCCAACAATTCCCTTTGATCTTTTGGCTCTTGGCTTTCTGGGCACCATATTGCTAGACTCTAGGAGCAGTTTGTCAATCACTTAAAGATCTTGATTTCTCTAAGTGATATCAATGTCAGGTTCAGAAGTGACCGAAGGTGAAAAGTCAGAAGCCTTCATAACAAAGCCAGATTGCATAAGCATCTATTAGGTGGTAGGGAGGGTGCGCATGGTGGGGGGATTAACTGTACACGAAAGATAATATAGAAGAGAAGTGACAAGAAACAAAGAAGATGGCAAAACTTCATCGGTAACCACTTCTTTGCCTTTTGTAGTAACAATTTTGGGTAAACGAAGCAACTCCTGGGAAAGAGAATCGTTGAGAGACAAAGCAGCGGTTCCCACAGACGGTTGGGAAGATTCAAAACCTTCATGCATCTGATTAGTATGGGAAACGACAGGAATGACTATCTTTTCTTGGGAAGGGCCAGCATTAAAAATATTCAAGTGATGAGTAAAGAGGGGGGTAGTAACTGCTGCATGTAGCTGCTCCGGCCACTGAAAGGTCTGATTAGCATTCATTGAGGTGCATGCATGAGAGATGGTAGGAGCACCTATAAATTCTTGACTTAAAGAGGGACTTTGGTTTTGGATATGATCACCAAAATGGGATTGTGAGCATGGAGTGTAGAAAGGTTCATCTGGTGAGGATGAGAGACTGTCCAGAGAGAACACGAGTGCATGTGGAGGGCCTTGATTTGGGTATTGATTAAGAGGGGACTCGGAGAAATCATACACAGGTTTAACACTTGTGTCAAATTTCATGGTTCTGAAGGGGCCATGCTTGGAGTGAGCTTTGAGTAGATTTGTGAAGAGGGGTCTTTGAGGGTTAACATGAAAGGGAAGCTTGAGAGAAAATGAGACTGTAAATATATCATTTTCAGATTTTCAAGAACTTCAACCAGGTTAGAGGTACAAGTTTTATTTGTATGCACAATAATCCCACATCGAAAACACTTTGAAAATCCTTTCATAGCTAAAATAAACCCATTTCAAAGGTTCATTAGCTAGATTACCATAAGTTCCAGGAACCAGTGCATTATTGAGGTTGACTCTAACCTTGATTCTCAATCCATGCATGTTTCTAACTCTTTCATAGGACCAGTTTACAATTAACAAATTTCCAACCAGAAAACCAATATCATTTGCATGATCAAAATGAAAAACATCTAAAGGACAATTGGGAACTTGAAACCATAGATCAACTGTTGAAAAATCCACTTCCATAAGAGCCTGATTATGTTTTATTTATTTGAAAACCAAACTCAACCCATGAAAATTAACCACTGATTTATGCAGAAAGAAGTCCTCATGCTCCTTGTTTTGGAAATGGAAAAGGTATAGAGTGTCTTTCTTAGAAAGCTCTTTTTTCAATCCAGGTCAAACCAAACGTCTTCCAGTTTTTGAAATTTCACTTTGAATGATTGCAGGAGAAAGTGATTTCGGGCCTATAAACTTGGCTATCAGGGTGTCCTTCATGAGCTCCCTAAAAGCAAAAGCTTTGACAGGATCATGAGCAAGAACTGGCGCCCTTTCATCTAGCCTCTCCTCCCTGGATTCATTGGAGGAAGAACAAAGAAAATATGCTCTAATAAGGATTAGACATGCAGAAAATAGACTCAAACCAACACAGCGGGAGTAAAGGAAGAGGAAAGAGGTGGAGTGAGAGTGAACTAAAGAAACAATGAGGAAACTGATAACTCTCTGTTAGAAGTTATTATGATACTTTATGTAATACCCCGTTTAATTAGTAGGGGTAAAATAGTCATTATAATAGCATAATAATAATTTTATTGACAAATAATGTTTTAATAGATTTTGAGTGTTAATATTTTAAGAATAGTTATTAAATTAACAATCGTGAAATAATACGATGACGATTCGTAGTTTTAGTTAAAATCATAGTGTTAACGCGTACCCGACCACCGCGAGGTTAGGTGAGCGCGTCACACCTAATCACTAGAAATTGTGGTACTATACCCACACCCTATACTTTTTCTACATCACCTCCTTCACCAATTTTTGCCTTCACGGCAAAACAACTACACCGCCCCAACCTTCATCACCGCCTTCACCATTGCCACCTCACCACCCAACTACTTGGTCCCCAAGCACTCCCTGCCTATATAAGGCCTTCACAGCAGCCCCTACCTCCACACACAACAGCCACCAGCAGCTACCACCACCACCTTCACCACCGTCAACATCATCGTCACCACCATTGTTGTTTTGTTCGGCAAAAACCCACCACCACCACTCAGCTCTCTCTCTCTCTCTCCCTCTCCACCTATCTGCCACCAGAGAGCCAACAGCAGCAGCGTAGAAGTGGCAGCAGCCAACCACCACTACCGTCGCCATAACCACCGGCGACAAAACCCGAGAAAGAACAACCCTGCCACCACCAGCAGCAGTCCCTCTCTCTTGCTCTCTCTCTCTCTCCTTCTCTCCCTCCCTCTCTGTTCTCGGATCACTTCAGGAATAGAGTAGAAGCAGTGGCAGCAACTACCACGGCCACCAGTGCCGCCGTCGGACCACCACCGAGGGAAACCCACTTCTCTCTCTCATCCCCTGCCTTCTCCTATACCTCTGTTTCGCGTCTGAAGCTCTTCTGTTCAGAAACAGAGGTTAGTGGGAAGCAGCCCTAGCAGCAGCAGAAGCCACAGCCACCATCGGCAGCCATTGTTGCCGGCCAAGCTTCGGCCAAATTCCGGCGAGTGCTTCGTAGCAGCACCCAGTCCACTTTTCCGCTTCCAGTAGAGTCCTAGGAGGCCGACCAGCTCACTAGGAGCCTCAAACCAGGCTGTGGAAGCCATTAAAGCCGGCGACGAAGGTCCAACTCCGGCGACCCCGACGCCAAGCTTCGACCCGACCCATTTCTTAGCGGTTTCCGGCCATTTTTGGCCTAGGTATGTCCTATACCTTCTGAATAGCTGTTTTATGTTGTTAGAATTGAAGTTCGATAGCTTGAATCAAAGTAGTATTGAAGAAACTGAAGTTGTTGTAAAAGGGGGGTAAAAGTGTAGTTTATGCAAACTGTTAAAACATGACTTAGGGGTGCTGTTTGTAATTTCAGAAACTTTAGGGGTTGTTAGTATACTATATTAAACTTGTTTTGGTGGCTAGTTGAGGAATTTGTTGACTTTTAATACGAATGGGGGTTTATGTGTATTTAACCTAAACTTGTCACTTTTCACTAAAAATAAAAATAATAATTTCGGAATAAAAACAATTTCTAAAAATACTATATTTCATTCTCGTTTTGGAAAAGTAATTTTGGTATTAAAATAGCATGCGGTTTGTTCGTTAAAAATTAAATAAGAAATATTTTTAGCTAAACTTTAAATAAATGTTGTTAAATAAATATTTGTAAAACACTTAGATATTTAATACTTGCAAATTTGTTATTTTGCTAAGTTTTAATTTTTTTTTGTTGTGGTTGGTATTTAGTAAAAGTTTTCTCTTTAAATTAAATAATTTTAAATACTGTATAAATAATTATAGAAATAATAATAATGTCTTTTTCATTAAAGATAAACTAGTTTTGTTTTCACTACTTTATCAAGTATTTTATAAAATAATTTCTCTAATTAGTTAGGCACTTTTAGTTAATAATGATAATAGTCGTTTAAATTTAAACACGTGGCTTTATAATAGAAGTGTATGACGAAATAAAATATTAGGAAAAATAAATAACTAGAGGGGTTGGGTAGAATTAAAAGAGAAAATTTTAGGACGAGTAGTATTTTGTTGAATTATTGTTAACATAAAGGTTACGGGTTGTAGGTGACGGTTGTAGGCCGAGACATCTCTAGAACGTGCTAGTGCTACGGAAGTAAGGTAAGTAACATGCCAAGCCTTGAGCCTAGCTTCCTTCGTGTCTTAATATGACTTTTATTTCTTGTCTCAAAATGCATTTTATTTGGTTATTTATTTACTTGTTTTATTTGAAGTCTCCTTTTATTTCAAAGAAGTTATTTATTTGAACTTGTCACATGATTAAAAATAATGCGTAATTAACGTAAAGTGGAAAGAGTTGTGCGGGAGAAGCAATTTATTATTGTCGTGTTGACTTCGATCACTCGACCAGAGATCAGATTTTATTTTAACCCGGTCGCAACCTGCCGGGTCGCTCCATGTACTCACCTCTCTGACCGCAAGAAGTCTTAGGGGGCTGCCGGCAGTTAAGGTCATGGTTGCTAGTGATAGATTAGTAGTTCCTTCCCCGTATCAACAAAGCTAATTATACAGTTTTGGCATGAGCTTTGAAAGAAAAGAAGATGAGATTGAGGAAGATAATACCTGTTTGGAAGAGATAATAAGACAAGAAGAATTCTTATAAAAAGGGTCCCTACTTTACTTATGAAGTTCTTTCTTTACAAGCTTTTATTCCTCATGTTTTATTGCAAATAATAAATTTAAGCCGCATCTTCTGTTTTACATGTTTGGGTGTTATTTACTCAGCATTTCACAGCTGACTTTAGAAACTGCGGTTCTGTTTTCCTTCCCACCGCAGGCTTAGGAGCTGAGGACTATGGCATAACAGGGTACGGGACTCACGTAGACGGTTATCAGCACGAGTAGTGATGTAGTTGGCTAGCTCACCTTATGTGGTAACTTTGTTAAGACTTATTTAATATCTAATGACTTTTTGGATGTTTAATGTTATGTAATAAATAAGTGGGATGTTATGCTTTTGATTTCCGCCGTTACTTTTAGCATCGCCCTCCCGGTCTTGTCCGAGCCGGATAAGGGGGTTGTTGCACTTTATATAACTTGAATTAGGCTTATTTCACATGATTTATATGATATATGTGCAAAAATATGTGAAATTGATGATTTATAAGCCTAAGAGTGAAAAGTGTGGTTTCTAGCTTATTCGCGCATGTTTTCTCTCATATTTGCAAGAAAATTGCACGGGTTGTTTAGTGCTGTGTAAATCAGGTCAAATAGGTTCAATGGAGCCTATGAGAGGCTTGTATATGCTTGGAATGAAGGTAGATGAAGAAGAGAAAAGAAAATTGCAAAAAGGAAGCAAAGTTGGAAAAGTCACTCAGGACCAGCCTTCACTATTTTCAATTCTCAGGAAAATCTAAAATGAGTTTTGGGTCAAGGCATGCGCCATTGGAAATTAGATATCCATATCTTTCCAACGATATATGGTAGGTCCAAATACGAGTCCGGATAAGGGAGATAAGCCCCGCGCAAGATCTGCTTACAATTCTGTCCGAGAACTACAAACTGGAGGGGCTGAAATGCAATTTCGGCCAAGTTACATTAAAACTCGCCCCAACTGGTAAAAACGTGATAGAATACCTAGAGAGAGGCCATACACGCACGAGACACCATTGGAGAGCATCTTGGAGCTTGGGGATTGCACGGATTCGTCAACGCTTTGGCGATTTTCACCGTTTGATCACTTCTTCTCTTCTATTTAATTATATATGGAGAAACTCATATATCTTCTCTCTATTATGAGTAGCTAGATTCTTTGATAGGCTCTATGGAGAGCCTAGGGTTATGTTCGATTCATCTTTTCTAGATTATTATGATTGATTCATGTTTAGGATTCATGATTGTGACGATTCTTCAAGTCTTTTGGTGTATTGTTGAACTAGGGTTATTGACACACTCTATTTATAATATGAATGGCCATTAGAGAATTATTTTGATTTATTATTGTGTTATTTTACTTAATGTTTAATCTAGCTTAGTTCTTGTTCATGTTTGATGCTTAATTCTTAGCAAAAATGGAGTAGCTACCCGGAATTGCTAGTACTTAGGTAGAATGCTCGATGGAGACTTGGCTTAGGGTGATAGAGAACATGAACACAATTCTAAATCATTGGGACTGAGAGGTGATTTGAATAGTATTGGTCATTTGGTAGACGACAGTGGACCGAGAGACATGTAGTAGACCGTGACGTAGGACTACGTGAGATCGAAAGAAGATCGTAGTGACTAGTTGCCTGGCATAACTCAATTAGGATTATCATGTTTCAATACAGTATCCGGAATTGTCTAACAGGCCTAGGTGATCCATATATCGCCTAGTCCCTCTCCATATTTAATTAAACCGTGTTTAATTATAAAATCCAAAAAGATAGTTATTTCAATACAACCACTTGTTTGGGGGTGGCAGACCCTTAAACCAACAAACATTCCTCCTGGTTACTTTAAATCTAAACTAAGCTTTTAACTAAATAATCTCGTGATTTTCCTCGTGGGATCGACAACTCTGAGTCCTAAATACTCCATTATATTACTTGACCGTACACTTGCGCAGTACGCGTAATTTAGGCGCGTCAAGTTTTTTGGCGCCATTGTCGGGGACAACGGTAGATTGTTTAATTAGGAATTAGTTTAGAGTATTTTTTTTAGTTTATTTTATTTTGTTTCTATCTCTGTGCTTCACGGGTTTCTTGTGGGTTTTTTTTTGCAGGAACGTAAGAAGCAGGAGATATCATGAGCATGCAGAGCGAGGATGATTACGAGGTGATATCATATTACCATTACTACTGTGCTAGATGCAGATTTTGGCACTCAGATGACTCATGCTCAGTGATGTGGTGCTATAAATGCAAAAAGGATCACAAGTATGAAGAATCGTGCATCCTCCACAACTTCAACACCACCAACAGGACTCACCAGCCAGTATGGCAGACTTGTGCAAAATTATGGAGGAGATCAACCGCGGGTCACAATAATGTCCTTGGATACACCACAGTCATAAGATGAGCCTTTGTCACATGACTTTGAGCCCCTAATCGAGCCTCACCATCACAAGATGGTTTGGATGAACCTCATTGGCTGCCATCTTTCCTAGAGATGCAAAGGACATTGATGGCAAGGATGGATCAAGAACGTGAATCCGTGTCGCGAGCTTTAGTTGCGGAAGAAGAGGTACCTGAGCCGAGCGAAGAGTGCATTGTCCAAGAGCTTGTTGTGGACTTTGTCACTTATGAGGACTCAGACTCCGATTCAGACTGGTGTGGACTTGTGTGTCCAACATTGGAGGAGGAAATGCTTTGTGCAAGGGAACCTCCACTTATCTCACACCCTTGGCATGATTGGGATGACACCTACATTGGGAGCTTGTGGTATGTTGATGATGAAGCTGGCAAAGAAATAGTGTCCATTGAGGTAAAAGCCCCTACTCAGACTTTTGAAGACTTTTCCATATCTCATATAAATCAAGTCTGCAATGAGTTGAAAAGACTTGTGAATGGTGAGTATTTTGGGGAAGAACGTGATGGGCAACTTCCAATTTCTTGTTCTATTGGCTATCCTATTGCGATCTATATGACATAGTCAAGGAGTTGGAAATCGTCAAGTGTGGGGGTATGGATGAATTTCATGGGGTGTTTGAGGAGCATTTAGCACCGAAGGAGTACTACTGGGATGAGTTCATGGAGAGAGTTGCATTTGATCCCAGTGGCACTTTGTGGAAGTTGATCAAGAGGATCAATTGCAAGATGAAAAGAGTTGGCTTCTACAATTTTTCACCATCTTCTTTGCACATGGGTGCACTTCATGGAAAAAAATTCATTGAGAAGATATGGTGGAAGAAGAAGAAGTCGAGGGCTAAAGCGGCCTCCACTATCCTTGTCGGTTGAGGAAAACTGGGTCAAGCTGTCGACCTTAAATTACAAGCGCTTCTTGGGAGGCAACCCAATGTAGAGTAGGATGTTATTCATGTTAGTTTGTGCTTTTGAGTTCTTCATATTTGATTTTGAGGGGGTAGAGAGAGTTGTTTCAATATTTCCTATGAGTGTGCAGGAAACATGTACCAAAGAACCCTCCGGATTCCCCTTCTTGATGCATGTGCACGATTTTGCACGCTAAACGAGGAACAACTAGCCAATAGAAAGAATTTTGGCATGATAGAGAGGCTACTCGAGGTTTAGGAGTAGCTCATTGTTCG
The DNA here is from genome assembly GCA_023055425.1 of Linanthus parryae. Classification (NCBI taxonomy): domain Eukaryota; kingdom Viridiplantae; phylum Streptophyta; class Magnoliopsida; order Ericales; family Polemoniaceae; genus Linanthus; species Linanthus parryae. The sequence goes on along the minus strand of JALGPY010000001.1, from coordinate 40,857,333 downwards.
TGAGGATCATGGGGGCAAGTTGTTATATCGGGTTTGCACGCATCTGAATCCGGAGTGGAGAATATGGTTCAAGAGCTTAGGATGCGAGATTCATGCATATGAGAGCGGATTTTAGAAGAAACGGAAATTACCCGGGGTTTGGGAATTTTTCAATCAAAAATGGATTCCTCGCTGAATATGGAATCCATCGGTGAAGGAATCGCGCAAAATGGATGTCGAATGAAGAAGTAGAGCAAAAACAAGATGGGAGGTTCCAGTGATTTCGGGCACCATTAGGGCCGAAATTGGCCTATTTCGGGCCGAATAGAAACATGTGATCTGTTTTCAAAATTTTGAACCACCTCAAGAACACCCGCACACCCAAAACTCAAAACTCAGCCAAATCACGAAATTTTTGTTGGGTTTTGCTCCTTGCAAGCCCAACTACAAGATTAACTCTTGGATTTTTGAGAGATAGTGAATGGTTTGAGTGTGGGGGAAATCAAAGAGGAAGAGCTCCAAGAACAAAAAAAATCGATTCATCGACTCGGAGGGGTATTCGGCCAAAGCTCCAAGAGGGACTATCGACGGGGACACCGAGGAAGTACAAGGAGGTAGTCTCGCCTCAACTTGCTCGAGTTTTCGAAAATTGGTCGACCAATTCGGTCCATTCTTGACCAATTTTTGCAAAACCGGTCCCGTAAGAAAGGAACTCCGGGACCATAGGTACAATTTCTCTCTCTCACTTTTCAATTCTTGTTTAGGCACTCTAGGGCTTAAATTTCTCGAAAATTGTACTTGCTCTTTACTTGTACCTTGGGTTACTTGGTGGAGTCACTCTAGGCAAAGTTCCCTGCAACACTTGATTGCTCTTTAATCCTTGCACTTTGAGATCATATCCTTTGGGGGTACACTCTAAATTCATTGAGAACAATGATTATCTCAAGTGTGTGTGCGTGGGGGGGGGGGGTTTACATATATCTTTGCTAGCCTAAACTTGCATAACCATGTTACATTTAGATTAGTATGTCAGTTTGCAAGTAGATGTCAGTCGATTAGATATGTGTTTGCATTTGCACATTTATTTTATGCTTTGTATATGTGTGTTGCACTTTTATTTATTGAGTCCACCTACCCTATTTTGTTGTTAATCGAGTTGGCCCATGCATATAGATTTAGGAAGTAAAAAAAATATAAAAATTGAAAATCCTTACAAATTGAAAATTTTGAGAAAGGGCAATCGAAGAGAGTGAATGTGGAGAGGGCTCAATGATAGTATTCCCTTGGTAGTAGGAAAATATGAGGTTAGGTAGACGCGAGAATCTGGAGTAGGAAGGCTATAGGGCTAATGCACTTGAGAATTGTGAGTAGCTGCCTCTCAGACTAGTTATCCTACTAGCACTACACCGCCGTCACTTAGGTAGTCGTTAACCCTCCTCGTAGTGGCAACGGAATAGCTATGCGAGTGATTTTTATTGGGGCCTCACGTCCCGTGTCACAGCCTAGGTCCACTAGTTACCCCAATTTGATCCATTTACCCCTTTTATTCACAGCCTCTAGCCTAGGAAGCCGTTCCTTGTGACTTGCATCCCTAGCTAGAATGGTCCCTTCCTATGCGTCATGATAGAGGGAGTCGAGTGAGAGAGGGTCGATGAGGGTGAGCTAGTTTGATGCATCTTGAGTGGATTCTCTTACATGTCATCTTTTTTAGGGGATGTGAGGGTGAGTTAGAGACGATAGCACTTCGGTGTGGCGGTGAGTCGTGTCCTTACACCACGATCACAGGTGGAGTACCGTAGTGCGTGACATTTTTCCGCACGTTATGGGGTGGAGGTTGGTTGATCTTATAGGAGGACGTTCTTGTGTTTCATTTACATTCTCTATATCTTAGGTGATGAGGAGGATTGGTTGGAAATATCACGTGTATATATTGACTACCGGGTTTGCGAGAGTTGCTTTGCATCGAGTGTGGGGGTGTGGACCTCTATTTTGATTATATCACTGATTTAACATATTCCACCCCCACGTTATCTATTTGACATTTGATCTCCTCGGATATTACTATCGTATTGGTGGCTACATGTTCTTATTTGTGTGGAAATGAAATAGAAAAAAAAAGAAATAGAAAAAAGGAAGAAAAAAGAAACGAAAATTGAAAGTGAAATGGAATAGGGAGCCGGAAATTAAACTTCATGAAGACCAAGGAGATGAGCTATGATTTTTGATCACTTCTTCACATTTGTGGCCGCGAGAATGGCGTTTCACCAAGATTGAGGGAATGAGGTCCAGGGTAGTGAGATTCGGTGGAATTCCATAGATTTTGGTGAGGGAGTGTGAGAATCGGGTTTAGTGAGTTGTATCATTACGTCTACGAATGCGCTTCCAAATATCCTATCATACTCGTCCTAAGCCGTCAACATTTTAACCCGTGGATAAATAGCTCGGATGGTAGGTGCTAGGCATACGTTTGATGAGTGTGCGGAAGCAACTTATTTAGTTTTTGTGCCCGTTATGTTTGACGAAACTGGCTGCAAGTTCTACCGATCACCGAGGTTATAGAATCTCCAAGGGAATATGAGAGCCTTATGACATACTGGTTTGCTTTTCGAGATTTCCCAATCTCTAACTAAAAAGAAAAAAATGATGTTCTTTACTTTCCTGCATTGTTTATAATCGAATTGCATTGTTTAAAGTCATGTAGATTGCATAGTCCGGTGTCTGAGTCATTGTTTCTAAGGCAAAGTAAAGATATATGTGAACCTTGGAAGCAAGAGTTTCTCGGGACGAGAAAGAAGGTAGTGTGGGGGATTTTGATAGCGTCTTTTAGGAGCTATATATTACCATCATTTGCCACATTATCATGAGATGTTTGAGCTTAATTTTTGAGAATATGTTGCATTTTATCACTTGATTCTTCATATGCGCTTTATTGTTAGTCCGCACGTTTTTGTGCATATTTAGTTGTTATTTGTCAAATATAATCGCTTGGTATGGTTGTTCATGTTGTCTTGGCAGGAACGGATGCTAATCGCTTGATAGGAGGCATGGAACGAACTTCGGAAAGAGCAGAAGCACAAGTGGAATGAAGAGAAGCAAAGTTGGAAGAGCTAGGATGACCGGTCTGCACTAATTTGACCATATCAAGATTTAAACAATCAATTTTGGACTGATACCAATTCCTAGTGAAAGTAGATTCAAATAGCTTTCCAACGATAGGTCACAGAGCTTACTCGGAGATCGGACGAAGAAGATATGGCATGGAGAAGTCAGAGACCAAATTCAGCAGCAGCAGGCATTTCGGGCCGAAATGGAGGCCGAAATGCCTGACACTCAAGTCCAATTTTTGGGGTAGACACGCAACTAATGAATTCTTATGACGGGAATTGACATAGGGATGACCTCGGAGGCTGAAAACGATGTTTCCACACCATTCACGCATCACGAGGCAAGGAGGAGGAAAAAGGGGACGACGCAGAAGCTTCGATTCAACGTTTGATCTCTTCTTCCCTCTTATAATCACGTCTATGGAGAAAATTTGTTGTGTTTCTACGATTTCAAGTAGTAGCTAGATGTTTTGCTAGGCTTCTCTAGAGAGCCTAGGGTTTATGTAGACAATGTTCTCCGGATTTTAGACTTGTCTCATGCTTTTGGATTTTGATCTATTGGATGAAGTTTGATTTCATGAACTTGTTAGTGAGTGTAGTCTATTGACACGACTATGCTATGAATTGATATTCATCGGAATCAGGTGTTCTTCCTGGATTGTAATCTTACTTAATGTTAATATTTGTTTTAGTTATTGTTCATATGCTATGCTTAATTCCTTGGCAAGAATGGAGTAATTAACCGGACTTGTTAATTAGCTAGCGAGTGCGTGAGAGCGACTTAGACCTAGTTGCGATGAGATATGAACAACAATCTTTAATCACTGAGATTGAGAAGAGAAGTGTGTAGGATTGGCCTTAGTGGGTAGATTCGGTAGGTGAGATTCGACTGTTTAGTGCAACGTGGACTGAGAGGTCATGATTGCCGTGCATGTCGTTAGCCTACTAGAACGGACCACGAGACGTAGGTGGACCGACAGGACACCAAGTAAACCGTGACGTAGAACGACGTGAGACCGAGAGGATATTGTCAGTGCTATTACCCGACTTAAGTAGAATGGTGTTAACGTGTTACTTTGCTAATACGGAAATCGTCTACAACCCTAGGCGATCTAGATATTGCCTAGTTTCTCCATATTTGTTTAATAAATTAAAAAAAACCCAAAAATATTAGTTTACTTGTTTATTTATTTCAGTCACCTGTTTGAGGGTGGCAAATGTTTAAATCACAATCTTTTCTTCCTTGTACCGTACTCTAGGATAATAACTAATTAAATAATCTCAAGATTGTCCTCGTGAGATCGATAACTCGGGGTTGAAATACTACCCTATATTACTTGAACCGTGCACTTTCGGTAACACGTAAGAAAGCGTGTCAAGTTTTTGGCGCCGTTGTCGGGGAACAACCTAATGTGAACAACCTAATGTTGATTTATTTAATCCACCTACCCTATTTCTAATCTTCACTTGGATTAGATACGGTGAACAACCTAATGTGCCTCCGTTCACGCGGGTAATTTGGATTCAATCCAATTAGAGCTTCTAGGGAAAATTAAAGTCAATCCGTATTACACGGAGTTGTGTCTCCCGTCAATGGGAAAATTTTCATTCAAATGCAATCACGGCTAAGAGGGTCTGAAAACTTCAAATGACTTGGCGACGAAAGACTACCTTAGTACAAAGGAGGCCTAGACCCTCTGAGCTAAAGGACGTGCATGTTGGAATAGGTGCCCTAAAGGCAATCTAATATTTAGTATGAACAATGTTATTGGCTAGAATATTCATTTATTATATATTGTGATATTTAATATAATGAAGTCCTTAGATACAATGTGTCGTTTATCTTAAATATCCCTAGTCCATTATATTGATTAATAGGACGATCAAATATAGACTAGTATGTGTGTAGATTGGTATGGAGATATCAAGTCTAACACATGGGTATGCATCAAGAGTAATGGCATACTGGATTAACCCACAACGAGAAGGATACATTAGATTATGTTAAAGTCACAATCGCTTCTCGTAGTGCTAATATAAATGCAATCCTTAGACTTGAAGTCACTAGATACTCTAGTTGTGAAATATCGTGCTTTGATGTTATCAAACGTTACACCTTAAGTGGGTAATTATAAAGTTAGTTATCGGGCATGATAGGAAGCAAGCTTAGAGATTATAGTGATGTAGAGAGGATTTGTCCCTCCCACATAATGGGAGCAAATATCCACGACCACTCGAGGGATGAGGCTTATTGAATGTCTGGTAGGACTCAAATAAATCAATATGGAGATATTTATGTTATCTGCTTGCATAAGCGTATTCCCAGGATCGAGGAACTATGGATTGGATATACGAGTGTGACTATTTATGTCTCGTGTCCAATCCGGATATGGAGACAATGGGTTAGTGCAATATGTGATATTGGGCACAAAAGGTTTGTCGGGATCACTGACTTATTTCTATTAGGTGGGTGCATAGATGTTGTTGCTAGACACTGCTCCATGTTAGTAATAAGTTACTACCAACTAAGTTGTAACACCCCGTACTTTTCTAGATAGTATTGACGTATTTTTCGTAAAATTTAAACAGCTATTTTGAATTATATGACTAGTAGGGGAGGTGTAGATACTGCTTTATGACATGGCAGATCTAGGCCACGTGGCAACCATCCAGCACACCATATTGTGCTCCGCACACACAGGATCACCAGCCGAGCTGATCCATGTGGGGGCTGCGAGACAGAGCCCTCGCATACCACTGCACGGGACTTGTAGGGACTTTGTGGTTTGGAGGCTAGAGTAAGCCCTGTCGCGTGCGAGCCAAGCCCGCGCGCGACCTTTAGTAACTGTTTTGAGAGATTTATGGCACGAGCTCCATAAACCCGGTCAATCCGGTCAAACCCGGTCAACCTCGTAACGGTTCCGGTACTCGCGCACCACGTGCTCTAACGGTTCCTATATACTCGGACGAACGTGCCGTTATGGTTAAGCTAATTAAGCCGCCATTAATGGGCGCATTAACCACACTACAACGGTCATGTTCTCCAGTATATATATATCGTTAACCTTTCCATACAAAGGGGGACACACTGCCATACGCGGAAGCTCTGCCAAACCTCTGTCTCTCTCTCAGACATTGCTACTGACTTACTCTCTCCCTACACACACCCCTATTCTTCCTGTGCGATCCCTGATCCACTACGTACGGTGTACACGGAGGTCTCCCTGCCGGAATCTCTTGTGCACATTTTGGTGAACCCGACGTGAAACTTACCAGCAAAAGCAACCATGTCTCAGGAGGACGATGTCAGCAACCGATCGCCTTCCACCGAAACTCCCTCGGGAGACGAGTCTCGCCGTACTCCAACGACTCCCGGCGAGGCGCCAACTTTAGAGTCTTTGGACGCCACTGTCCAAAGTCAGGCAAAAGCTCTCAAGTCTCAATCCGCGCAGTTAGAACGGATCTTGGCCGTTCTAGGCACTCTCGCGCCAAATCCTCCACCTGCCACCGCTATCCCTCAGGGAGGAGGAACCCCTACCGCTCCAGGATTGGGAGTATCAGCCACGCCTCCCAACCCTCATCTGCAAACTCCACCGTCAGCGACGCAGCTGCCTTCGGTCCAAGGGTCAACGGCACAAATGCTACCCCCTGCTGCTCACGCCTCTCAGCCCCCGGCTTTGGCGTCCAACCCAGCTCTGCAGTACACTCTGCCTCCACCAGCGACAATCTGGGGAAACGCGGGTAGTCAATATACTCCCAATCCTCCGGCGGCATATGTGTCGCCACCGCCTACGGCAACCCCTCCGCCAACTACCGAGGGAAGCATTCCAGAATGCATGACGTCTTTGCAGAAGCGCGTGGACTCCATCCTGGCTCATCAGTCGTTCGCGGATACCATCATCCCGAAGCTAGACAACGATCCACCCATTCCACGAGAGATCTATCTCATGCCTAACCCGGCGGGGTACAAGGCTCCCAAATGGGATAAGTTCGAGGACGTCAATGGAAACGCTCATGAGCATGTCATGCGTTTCATCGATGTCATGGGTCCATACGGAGCCGATCCCAAACTGCTGATGCGAGAATTCCCAAAAACTCTTGGGAATGTAGCATACAAATGGTACCGAACATTGGAGGCCGGATCTGTGAAAACTTGGGACGACATGGTCCAGAAGTTCTATACCAAGTTCTTCCAGATGGAAGAAAAGGTGACGATGATCCATCTCTCGCGGATGTATCAGAAACGCGAGGAAGATGGAATCACTTTCATCAAGAAATTCAGAGCGAAATCCCTGGAGTGCGAGGATCCAATGCTCGAAAGCCGGCTCGTAGAGATATGCCTGCAGTGCATGCGAGACGAATACAAAAGCATGCTGATCAATTTGCAAACACCTACGTTTTCAAAGCTCATCGAATGCACGATGAACATCGAGCCCATTGTCGAGAGACAGAGAAAGAAGAGCGCTCCAGAACGACCTGCGAGCGGCACCACCTACAAGATCGGCAGATTTGGCTACAAGCGGGGACGCGAAGCTGAGGTCAACACAGTTTCGCCCCAGAAGCAAGCAAAGGTTGCAAACTTCGATGCACCACCTCTGCCATGCTCGGTGGAGGAAGCGAGCGATCTCTGCAGACAGTGGTGTAAGGACGGCGTCCTGCCACCGCTCGAGAAAGCACCCTCCAAGGAGATGACGAGGGACCCTAAGTGGTGCGAATACCACGGCAAGGTCATGCACCCCACAGCCGAATGTAAGAAGCTCAGATTCGCGTTCGATCAGAAGATGAAGAACGGCGAACTCATCGTCAGCGACCACCGGAAGGATGTGCGCAACAACCCGCTGCCTGCCCATACAGATTCGGGCTCAAAGGGCAAAGAGGTCGCCATGATCTCGATAGTGGACTTGGAAGAAGTCGCAGAGGATGGTCTGCCCATCGTTGCTGAAGTCCATGAAGATGAAGACTACAGCGTGGACACGGAAGATGAGCGTGCCGACCGCATGAAGGGGTCGCATGGCTTCGACAAATTCTTCAACGAGATGAACTTCTCCGAAAAATGTCGAGCGGACATGACAAAAGCAATCTTAAGGGTAGCAGAGGACTACGAGGAGGACCTCGTGGTCTCCAACGGGAAAGTCGTCAGGGCGTCCCGTTCCACAGAAAAGATTATGACCTTTTCTGCCAGCGACAAGAAGACAGATGCGAGCCACCAGAGGCCCCTGTACGTGACCGCCATCATCAACGGCGTCGAATTCAAGCGAGCATTCGTCGATGGAGGAGCAGCGGTCAATGTTGTTCCACTCCACACACTGAAGCTAGCAGGGATCCCCGAGCACAAGGTAGTCAAGCGTCCATCCCCGCTGGTGGGATTCGGAAGCGATTCTAGAATGACGATCGGATGGATCCGCCTGGGCGTTCAGATCGGCAAAATCAAGTGCTCGGTGAAGTTCTATGTCATAGACGCGAACACCACATACCACATGATCATAGGTCGGGCCTGGATTCATCGCTTTGACGCGATCCCTTCGACGGCTCACCAGGTGATGAAAGCTATCTGGAACGACAGGATTGTCGAGATACCGGCCTCAACTAACCCGTTCAACTTGGACGAAGCACATCTCAGCGAGGCGGTGTGGTTCACCGAGATGGCGGACGAGCAAACACCCGGACCATTCAACCCTACTCCTTTACCTCTCTGGGAGGACATCAAGGACCAGTCACCTGCGGGCGTGATGGTGACAAGGGGGGATGCCAAGGAAAAGCCGCCTACTCACGAAGAGGCGCCGCGCATCGCATATCATCGGAAGAATGTGTACACTCTGAAGAGGATCGCAAAGCATGACCCCGAGGGTAAGGAGATAGAGAGCTTCTACGCCAACGGGAAGAAATGCTATCGCATATGAAGGTGCGCGGGGACGTCCTCACACGGGCATGGGGATGTCCCTGGGCAAATCAATCAAATCGAGCAAGTTGCGCTGACAGAAGAGCCAACACAGGGCACTCCAGATGAGAAACTCAAAGAAGCGCCCGAATGCATGGAAGACAGGCCAAGACCACAAAAGCAAGAGCTAAAGGAAGTGTTCCTCAGCCCGGACGAGGAAAAGAAAAGGCCAGTCTTCCTGAGTGCGGACCTCACAAGCGAAGAGGAACAAGGACTGCTGCAGCTCCTAACTGAATACAAGGACGTGTTCGCATGGGAATATGATGAGATGCCGGGTCTGGACACGAGCATCACCATGCACCGTTTAGACATCATCCCAGGATCTAAACCGGTCAAGCAAAGCACCAGAAGCTTCAGGCCAGAGCTCAACGTGAAGATCAAACAGGAGATTGTCAAACTCCTAGACGCCAAGTTCATAGAGCCAAATCACCATCCCACATGGTTGGCCAACATCGTGCCAGTGGTGAAGAAGAACGGACAGCTCCGCATCTGCGTGGACTTCCGAGATCTCAATCGCTTCTGTCCTAAGGACGATTTCCCACTGCCTAACATCGATTTGCTCATTGATTCAACGGCAGGCCATCGCATGTTCATTTTCATGGACGGCTTCAGCGGGTACAATCAAATCAAGATGGATCCCGAAGATGCAAGGAAAACTGCATTCATCACTCCCGTGGGGGTATTCAACTACACGGTAATGCCATTTGGTCTTAAGAACGCAGGCGCAACCTATCAGCGGGCCATGATGGCTCTATTCCACGACATGATGCACAAAGAAGTGGAATTCTATGTGGATGACCTGGTAGTCAAATCCAAGCATGAAGCAGATCACCTTGCAGACCTGCGAAAGGTGTTCAACAGATGCAGGAGCTTTCAACTAAAAATGAACCCCATGAAATGCGCATTCGGCGTGACCTCGGGGAAGTTTTTGGGATGCGTAGTCCATCGCCAAGGGATCGAGCCTGACCCTGCGAAAGTGTCAGCCATCACCAGCATGACGCCACCTCACAACCAAAGTACCTTGAAAACATTCTTGGGAAAATTGTCATATCTGCGGAGATTCATCCCGGCAATCGCCGAAATCACATGCTGTTTCAGCACTCTTCTCAAGAAGGACGCCGCGTACAACTGGGCTCCTGATCACGAAGCCGCATTCGAAAAGCTAAAGGAGCTACTCACATCCCCAAAGATTATGATCGCGCCTCAACTGGGATCACCGCTTCTGCTATACCTTACATCGACAAGGAAATCTATAGGAGCACTCTTGGCTCAGATGTATGAAGGACAAGAGAGGCCCATCTATTACATCTCTCGCATTGTGCAGCCCGCTGAATCAAGGTACACAGACATCGAACGTCACTGCCTTGCTTTATTCTTCGTAATAGAGAAGTTGAGACACTATTTTGCATCGCACAAAGTAGTGGTGGTCACCAAAAGCGACCCCATACGATACTTGCTAACTCACACTACTCCGGGAGGGAGATTGGCGAAATGGTACATGACCATCTCTCAATACGATATCACATGCGTGAAACCAAGAGCGATCAAGTCGCAGGCGGTAGCAGATCTGTTGGCACAATTTCCCGACAACAGTCACGAACCTGTGATCGAGGAAGAGCTCGAAGGCCCTGAAATCTACGCGATCGACGTGCCCTATTGGACCCTCCACTTCGACGGTTCGTCAACCAGAAAAGGCGGAGGCATTGGGATAGTCTTGACAAAGCCGGACGGGGAAGTCATACAGATTTCCGCAAAACTCAACTTCGCAGTCACGAACAACGAGGCGGAATATGAGGCTCTCATCACGGGGCTCCGTGCGGCGAAAGCTTTGGAAGTGAGCAACTTAACAGTCATGGGAGATTCCAAACTGATTGTTAAACAGGCCTCGGGCGAATATGGCTTAAAGGAGATCAACCTCCTGCCATACCGCACCCTAGTGCAAAAGCTGATGCAGCAATTCTGCGACGTGAAATACGAGCACAAGCCCCGAGCGGACAACAGGCATGCAGACGCCTTAGCGACTCTGGGATCTAAGGTCAGCATAGACAAATGCCCCGCAAGGATTTCCATCGAAGTGCGAACATCGTCGGCATTAACAGAAGATGTGTGCGACGACGAACACATGGATGACGCAGACTGGCGAAAAGCAATCCTGCAAGCTATTGCAAAAGGCACCAGCAGCGAAAGCTGGGTACTCACGAAAGGATACTGCATCCACGAAAACACCCTTTACTACAAGGGTCCTGGAGGAATACTCATGCGATGTGTCTCCGAGCAAGAGGGACAACAGCTGTTAGAAAAGATTCACCAACACGCTTGCGGAGAAAGCGAGGTGTCAATCTACAGGAAAGCTCAGAGATATGGCATTCATTGGCCAGGCATGTCAACAGCCGCAGCCCTGATACAAGGGAAGTGCGAAAGTTGCGCACTAATCAAAGATTCTCTACTCATCGCTCTAACCGATGACGACACAGACTGGAGGAAGCCATTGTTTGAATTCCTCACCCAGGGCACCGTACCCGAATCGAGAAAAGAAGCCGACAAATTGAAGAGGAAAGCTTCTCGATACGTGGTTCAGGAAAACCTGCTTTGGCGAAAAGGTCACGAGGGTAACTTGCTGCGATGCCTAGACGGCAGGGAAGCACAAGAAGTCATGGACCTTTCTCATCAGGTGGAACACCAGGGAGGTGCGAAATTATGCAGACAACTCCTCTCAATCGGATACTTCTGGCCCACGATGGAAGTCGATTGCCGCACCAAGGTGCGACGCTGCCAAGAATGCCAATTCAAAGGGAACCTAGTGCACGCTCCCGCCGTGGATCTACATGCATTAGGGACGCCATGGCCATTTCACACATGGGCTTTGGACTTCATCGGACCCATCCGACCAACGTCACATGGGAATCATTTCATTCTCACTGCAACCGAGCTGTTCACCAAATGGGTGGAAGCAATACCACTGAAGACGGCAAACGCGCTGGCTGTGGTTAACTTCATCCAGGAAAACATCGTATGCAGGTTCGGAATCCCAAATACTATTCTTTCAGATAACGGTACTCCTTTTGTTAATCGTCAGGTAGCTACGAAACTCGCGGAGTACAATATCAGGCAAATATGCTCTACCCCCTATTATCCAAAGGGAAACGGACAAGCCGAAGCGACTAACAAAACGCTGTTGAGAATTCTGAGCAAGATGGTCGCAGATGACCACAAGAAGTGGGCCGACTCCCTTAACATAGCTCTGTGGGCCTACAGAACTTCTCCAAGGACACCTACAGGGGCCTCGCCATTTCTACTATGTTATGGGGCCGAAGCTGTAGTACCTGCGGAGGTCAGAGTCAATTCGGCAAGGCTGGCCTTCCATGCACTCTATGAAAATCAACGCGATCATGATTTAGTCTTGCTGGAAGAAAAGCGAGAACAAGCCAAAAGGACTAACAAGCGGTACCAAGAGAGAATCGCTCGCGCCTATAACAAGACAGTCCAGCGACGGGATTTCGCAGTTGGCGACCTGGTCTTGCGCGCATCTGACCACTGCATGCGAGAAGCAACTCACCCAAAGTTCGCAGCTAATTGGGAAGGACCCTTCGAAGTTACAGAAGTCTTCGATAGCGGCTACTGCAGCATACGAAGGTTGCACGGCACAACCTCAACTCCAAGCTCAGTCAACATGCGCTGGATCAAGAAGTACTATCCTTGACTTCTCTTATTTCATACGTTTTATGATAACGTTGCTTAAATGTCTCATGTGGCTATGATTGACGCAATCTCCTCTCCCATATGAAAGGATTGTAATCCTATCTCTCCCATATGAGAATGTTATAATAAAAGGATTCTCCCAAATGAGAAGTTCATATTTCTAGCTGTTTATATCGCTCTATTTAATTTGTTATTACTGTTAACAATGATTTATTCGCTGCAATAGCAGCAAATACAAACGCGATCTTAATTGATTATCAAAGCCTATCTCTTACGATAGCAAACGCGATCTCAATCGATCATCTAAAGCCTATCTTTTACGATAGCAGCAAATACAAACACGATCTTAATTGATCATCAAAGCCTATCTCTTACGATAGCAGCAAATACAAACGCGATCTTAATTGATCATCAAAGCCTATCTCTTACGATAGCAAACGCGATCTTAATTGATCATCAAAGCCTATCTCTTACGATAGCAGCAAATACAAACGCGATCTTAATTGATCATCAAAGCCTATCTCTTACGATAGCAAACGCGATCTTAATTGATCATCAAAGCCTATCTCTTACGATAGCAGCAAATACAAACGCGATCTTAATTGATCATTAAAGCCTATCTCTTACGATAGCAAACGCGATCTTAATTGATCATCTAAAGCCTATCTCTTACGATAGCAGCCAAATGCAAATGCGATCCTAAGTGATCATCATAGCCTATCTCTCACGATAGCAGTCAACGCATACGATCTTAATTGATCATCTAAAGCCTATCTCTTACGATAGCAGCCAGACGCAAATGCGATCTTAAGTGATCATCAAAGCCTATCTCTCACGATAGCAGTCGACACACACGATCTTAATTGATCATCTAAAGCCTATCTCTTACGATAGCAGCCAAACGCAAATGCGATCTTCAGTGATCATCAAAGCCTATCTCTCGCGATAGCAGTCAACACAAATACGATCTTAATTGATCATCTAAAGCCCATCCCTTACGATGGCAGCCAATACAAATGCGATCTTAAGTGGTCATCCAAAGCCTATCTCTTACGATAGCAGCAAAATACAAAAACGATCTCAATCGATCATCAAAATCCTATCTCTCACGATAGCGGTTTACACAAATGTGATCTTATATGATCTTCTTAAGCCTATCTGTTACGGTAGCAATTTATACGCAAAGTGATTTTAGTTGATCACCCAAGCCCGTCTGTTGCGATGGCAACGTAACTACAGAACCATCTTGCTAGATCTTCTAAAGGTCTATCAGCTGCGATAGCAATTTATGCGAGAAACTATCTCAAGCAATTCTATAATAAAGCCTATCTTCTATGATAGCAATTCGCACCACTTAACGATCTTAATTGATCTGTTAAAAAAAAACTATCTGTTACGATAGTAAAGTTGTGAACATGATTTCATATGATTTACAACGACCAACTGCAAGCCCATCCATCAAAATGGCACATCTGCGAAATTACGATCTCGAATGATCTAGCGAAACGTCTGCGCATTGACATCGCGTATGTGAAATCATTACATGGCATTATGCAAGGCAAAACAAGCCGAAACGCATGCGAAATTGTATTTTGTTGCAAAAAGAGCAGATAATACAAAAGCTATATATCATTATGAGTCAAATGACTTACAATTTATCCATCTAGATAACAGCTTACAAGCGAAAAGCTCAAATCTAACTACGCAGCCAACATGGCTTACAATACATTCGAAAAACGGCTGATAAGCCAGCAGAGACACGGTACGGAAACCCGGACTGCAAAGCATGAACCCCCCTGGCTTCAAACGCCGGCTACGCAATGCCCAGATCTGCGGGTGAACATCTGTAGCAAGGGGGATCTTGCTCTAAAAAGAGCCACATGAAGCCATACGCTCGACATCCCGCTATCCGACAAGACCGTTGTCAGATATGCTCCCCATAACATTTGCCCAAGGAGCCACCGGTTCCGGCGATCCACGGGCAAACGGAAGCTCCAAAGGGCAAGGGCTCCTTGTAGACGGGGATGAACGCGACGGTTCGTCACCCCGGGCTCACAAACGTGAAAGTGGCGGATTCTTCTTCGGAGATGCTGAAGAAGAATTCCGCCGGTCATTACGAGACGGTAGCACGGTCACTTCGGCGCTGCACCTCGCCACAAGGCGGCCGGAAACATGACCTGCACACATAATACACGAAGAAATTTCTTCGAACACACATGAGGTATTATCTGCATCCTCTTTATGATGGTTATAAACAGCAATAAGCCTCATAAAGTGGATCTTGGAAACTATTTCTATAGCACAAAGCGCAAACTCAGGATTCAAAACTTGAAGTTGCCATGAATCAACGAAAAACAAGCGTTGAAGCCAGCAGTCGTAAGGACTCACGGCAAAGCACATGTTTGGGATGAAGAACCCAAATGGCAAAGACAGGGTTTATATAGGCCCTGTGGAGACTCTTCGGTAGCCTAAGATGAGTCAGCAAAATTCAAAAAGAGGGTAAGTTCAATCACTTACGCCTTGAAAAGCGGTAACAATCAATTACCCTACTAAAGGCTACGACGATTCAGTTGCGTATCCTAATAAATGACGGATAGTCATGATTCGGATGGACTTCCCAACGGAAGCGTGCTTATCTGCCGAGAAATTAGCGCGAAAATCAAGCAGAAAATCAGTTGCTGATGTCATAATTGGATATGCACAGGAATGTCCAATCAGATCCCGATAAGGGCAAAACGGGCAAACTCATTGTTTGTTGTTAAAAAAAGGGGGAGAAACCCTAGCAACATTACATTAATGTTTCAAAACATTACATTAATGTCTCAGCCATTTTCCTGTTTTCTTTTCAAGATTCGAAAAGTCAAAACAAATTCTTGATTAAGGAATCTTGGGGCTCGAACTGCTCGCTCAGCTTCTCCACTTGTTTCACTTCTTGCTTCAGTTGCTCGCACTTGGCATTCATTTCGTGATATAGCTTCAAAGCTTCATCAACCTTTTGCTTTTGCTGCTCCACCTTCTGCATCTCAGCTGCGAGATTCTGGTGACCGAGATTCAAAGTTACAGCTGCGCGAATCAGTGTAACTCTGTCCTTGAGGAATTTGAAACCAAGTCTGCCTTGGACTTTGAACAGGAGATTTTGGCACATGCCACACAGCAATTCAGCACTCTGGGCCGAAATGGTCGCAGGTGTAGCCGCAGACAGCTGCTCCAGTATCCAGATGGCTTCAGTAAGGAATAGCCTCCTGTCAAAAGGTCCGATCTCCAGAGATCTCACAAACGATCGGGGGTATCTGAGACGCATTCGAACCACCCAGTCTACATCGGTTTGCTTCAAACCTGAGACATCAAAAATGGTTATAATTTCAGAACTCGCAAGCAAATAATGCGACGTGCGAACGGTAAATCTTTACTTACCAGTGCCTTCCAGAATTTCATGAAGAGAAGGGATGCGGGCCACTGGGTTGTTCGAAGACTGCCCTCGCTCCATGGCTCTCCTATCAGCTGCGAGCTCCAACCTCTCATAGTCAGGAGGAAGAGTGTAGGCCGCACCAGCTGCGACTACATTCCCAACCTGCGAGCCCCAAATGCTCCATGCAGGAATAGGTGCTTCTGGCTCAGTCATCGCCGGAGGCGAAGGGACAGCATAAGTCGCTGGGCGGAGGACACTCCCAGATGCGAAAACATTAGCATCACTTGTCCTTTCTTCCTCACCACCGGTACGGACACCTTCGTCCATCGGCACAGCGTCAGCTTCGACATCATCGGAGAGTTCGATGACATCCTCGAGATGCTCACTTGCGTGTCCAGCGGCTGCGACGGGCTTCTCGGTATGGGAGCTCGAGATTGGAACATGGGATGCAGAAGGCTGACTTCTTTGCTCCAGCTCAGGTTCCTCAGCATGACCTGCGATGCCAAATGCGATAATGTGAGGTAACTTGTGTTATAAGTTATTTCGCTATCTTTACTAAAGCTAAGAATAAGCACCTCCACGCGAAGGTGGGATTGAGGTATCCTCATCATACACTAGGGACGTGGAACCGTGCCCTATCAGTGTATCCTCACTAAGCAAATCTTTAAGAGAAGCGTGACCTGGGATGCGAGTAAACCAGTCATGATTTTGCCTCAAGTGGCTACAGCCTAGTATGCGCATATCACTCAAAATAATTACCTGAGGGTTCTCCGCATTTGCTTACCAACCAACGGCGAATGTCAGGCTTTGACACACCGTGCTTTAACGCACCCACAATTACATCTCTATAAGTAACTGCGAGATTGAAGATCTCACCTTTATCGCCACCTGCGATCTCTGCGAAGTCCGCTTGGACTTGCTCTAGCTCTGCTGCATCCTCTCCAGGAACCTCATCTTCCTCCTCCACATGAGGAGCCACTTCTTCGGGAAGCTCATCTTCCTCGCCAACTGGACGCACTAAGTCGTCAACATGCTGCTCCTCGAGGCTCCGCTGTTTCACACGCTCGAGCTCCTCTTCCTCTCGCTGCCTTCTTCTTTCAGCAGCCTCCGCGGCTGTCTTCCGGGATTCAGCAAGAACATCCTCGCTTATAGGATCATCTGAAATGCCAGAATGGGCATCTCTCTTTTGCCTCTTGGCCACAAGGCCATCAACGGCTTCATCATCATCATCTGCGAATACATATTTGGTTCAAAGAAAAGAACTACAAAGAAGTCAAGATAAAGGGCAAGGAGATGCGACGGAAGTACCTCCTGATTCTTCCTCGCACATCACAACTGTTGCTTCTTCTTCTTCATCACTTGCCTGGGGCTCCTGTCTCTCTTCCTCCTCTTGGTTGAATGGAATGAAAGTCTCAACTGCGAGATCTTTTCGCGCTTTGCTGGGCATACGACCCTTGCCTTTGTCCTTGATGGAAAGGGACCTCACTGGGGGAGAAGCTGGAGCACTCCTAGGGGAAGAAATTGTAATTCCCTTTTGCCTAGGTCTCTTCACTCTCGGCGCCGCAGTCGCTGGAGGGGACGGGTCATCTCTAGGAGGAGACGGAGCCGGAGGGTTGTCTATCAGCGAGTCAGCAAAAGTGTTCATGACTCCGCGAACCTTTGTTTCGACCTCGGCATCCATCCTCCATGCTAGCCGGTACGACTCCCCCTTCCTTCTGGTGGCAACAATGGTGTCCACCAGCGATTTGGAGCGATCACCAGCTGCGAACCTCCGCACATGACACTGAAACAGCACAGAACAAAAAGCATCAGCGCAGGGAAACCAAAAAGCTTAAAGCACATAAGGAAATTGCTTACCTCAGCAAACGCCTTGCTATATTTGATGACCTGCGCGTCACCCTTCTTGATTGCGTCGACTTGCTCCTTCAGAATGAAATCGGGGCACAAATGATTCTCGCGGTCCCACAGCGAGTAGCAACCATACTCAGACTCGCTCAAACTGCAATTGGGGCGAAATGGAAAAGAGTTTCTCTTGATCAAGGGGGCCCTTCCTGGCTGCGCCGCCGCCTCCGTCTCAATCCTCGTTTGCTGGGCAACCCAGTATGCGATCCAGTTCTGGGAACAACCACCCTTGCGAGTTCCCGCAGGCTGCTCAAAGGGAAGATTGCTCATGAGGACCGTCTTGCACTCCTTTGTCAGCAAACGCTTATAGCACCCTCTGATAATAGACTGGGGCCAGATCGATGGGGCCACTGCATCAAAACCAAACTGAGGGGAGACCCGAGTGGGGTCAACATCCACTGTAAGCCTTTCATACCTTGGCGCGAGCTCACGAATATGCTCTGCAAGGGCAGGAAGGGAACCTCGCAGACACCAACAAAAGAACTCACGATAGCGCTCGTGGAAATGCGGTCCCTTTTCAAAGAGAAGGTCTTCTGACAAGACCATACCTTTGGAAGGGTATAGCTTTGGGAACCACCGCACATTCTCAACGCGTGTGGCATAGGGCCTGGCAGTAAACTCCTTTCGTTTGTCGCATATCAAACTCCAAGTACACTTGGTGTTGCTTGCTCCAAACCATCTCGCAGCCCTTCCGCTGTTGCGCGCTTCTGTCTCGCCTGGGGGACACCACTTATCAAGTGGGAGGGGAGTTGGAGCATAAGACGGCCAGCGCTCGAAAACCCACATTGTCAAAAAGCTGATATTGACAAAGGTCAGAACATCGAGGCGGCCACGCGATTCCCTCATCGCCAGAACCAGCTGATCCAGCCTGTAATATAGCGTCCCCAGGACCAAGGGTCCGAGTGCGACTCTCTGGCCAAGAGCGAGCCTCACGGCAAGTGGCAGCACATGGTAGAAGACCCCGTCATGGGGGTGACCATCAATCAGATACCTCGACAGCCAAGCACAGAGAAAGGCACAAAGGGTTAAATGATAACCCTTGCCCTCTACGTAATTCTCGGCCTTCGGGTTCTCGCTCAAAAGCTTCTTAGTAATGCTGCTGTTCGCATAGTCTCGGAAGAAGTACTGCAACCACTTGTTCCAGGTATTCTTCGCAGACGTATCCACCAACTGCCAGTTCGGAAGAGGCTTGGTAGTGGTCCACCGAGTGGAGATTTTCTTTACCTCTGCTAGGCACTCCTCCATCTGCGCGTACAAGGCCATTTCAGCAGATGTCCTCAGGTGACTCAAGGGGTCCACCTCACCCATGGGGGAAAGCTCATACAGCATCTGAACGTCCTCGAGCGTGAGGGCAGCCTCGAACTCCGCAAAATGAAACGTGTGAGTCGCGGGCGAGTAACGGGATAGAAGGTCTAGAAGCATGGACTGATCCAACTTCACGGCAGCACCCTTCATAGCACGGATAGCAAAGAAAATGCCGGCTTTATCAAGAGTCTCGGCGTGATGATCCAACACGTGGTCGATCCACTCATCCATATAGTCCAATTTCTGGACGAACGCTTGAGTAGAAATCGCAGTATACGGGAAGTGCCCGTTCTCGATCCCCAATCGGACTACATCCTCGGAACCGACCCACTCGAGCAGGGCTGAGTTAACTGGGCGAGTCAACGTCAGCAATTGTTCAACAGGAACAGGATCAGGCATTCTCTTCGCCTTTATCCTCGCATGATAAAAATCCTTCCCACCCAAAAAGGGGGCTTTACGCCACAGAGCCTGCGGAAGCTCCGGCATCTCTTCATCTTCCTTGACGGGTCTGGTTACTCTTGTCTTGGCCATTCCTGCGAAAGGGCAAGAAAAAGGGGGGAGAAATACCACACCACACTTCAGTTTGAATTTTGGAATTTGAGATCTATGCAAACCAAAGCAAACAGTTCCGGTACCGATTTCAGAAATTGGGGAGTTGATATTGTTGAAAGATTAAAACGAAGCGGGTTCAAAGATCAAAAGCCTCTTCACAAATTTCATGGATTTACAGATTTAACGCGGTTCAAGGCAAGCACTGGTATTTTAAATCAAAAGTAAACGAGGCCAACCTTGTTTCCTTGAAGCTTGCTTGGATATACACAATTGGAGAATACGATTTGCAGTTCTGAACTGGTGATTGATTATCTGGATCTGCTCTCGAAGATCTCCGGGTACCATTCACTTTAAGAGAAAGAAGTAATGCTTTGCAATAATGGGATACAAGGTATTTATCCAGAAGAATGAAGGGTTGCGTCCCTTCAGTAGTCGAATCGCAACCGTCACCGTCGTGTCGCGCAATCACAGGACGGGCTGACGTCACGCCTAAAACCCTAAAGGTCAGACGGCACGACTCTAGGGGTTTTAGGTCATAATGACACGCACGGGGGCTGAACCTACCCGCATTTGAATTGGTGCGTGGCGACGACGCGCATGTTGGTTTCCGCGCATGGAAGCCTATACAACTATGAGCCTTCACGCGCAGAAAGGGGGCTAATGTAGATACTGCTTTATGACATGGCAGATCTAGGCCACGTGGCAACCATCCAGCACACCATATTGTGCTCCGCACACACAGGATCACCAGCCGAGCTGATCCATGTGGGGGCTGCGAGACAGAGCCCTCGCATACCACTGCACGGGACTTGTAGGGACTTTGTGGTTTGGAGGCTAGAGTAAGCCCTGTCGCGTGCGAGCCAAGCCCGCGCGCGACCTTTAGTAACTGTTTTGAGAGATTTATGGCACGAGCTCCATAAACCCGGTCAATCCGGTCAAACCCGGTCAACCTCGTAACGGTTCCGGTACTCGCGCACCACGTGCTGTAACGGTTCCTATATACTCGGACGAACGTGCCGTTATGGTTAAGCTAATTAAGCCGCCATTAATGGGCGCATTAACCACACTACAACGGTCATGTTCTCCAGTATATATATATCGTTAACCTTTCCATACAAAGGGGGACACACTGCCATACGCGGAAGCTCTGCCAAACCTCTGTCTCTCTCTCAGACATTGCTACTGACTTACTCTCTCCCTACACACACCCCTATTCTTCCTGTGCGATCCCTGATCCACTACGTACGGTGTACACGGAGGTCTCCCTGCCGGAATCTCTTGTGCACAGGAGGTAATTGCAATTTTGAATAATATTATATAGTTGTTGTTGGGGGTATATTTTGTCTTTTACGAAACTTGTAGTATTTAATACTAGTATTTTCGTATTTATACTATATGTAGTGTATACTTGTATTGGTACTTACAATATACGTATTTATACATAATTATAATAAAAATAATAATAATAATAATAATAATAATAACAATAACAAAAATAAAAAAAAATGGTGTGTTCCCCAACCTCCTGCAGTTTTTTTTGTTCCCCAACACTTCTCAACTCCCAACATTCTCTCCCTCTCTTCTCTCTCTCTCCCCCGTCACTTTCTCTCTTCTCCCTCCCTCTATTTATTTCTTCTTCCTTCTCCACCTCCTTCGGCACCATCACCCCCGAGACCACCCTCACACCCTACACCACCATTTCCCTCACCACCTCTCCACCCTCTGCTCACCTCTCTCCCCTCCATCTCTCCCTCTCTGCCTCTCTGTTTTTGCCCGGCCAGAAACCCAGCAGCAGCGGCAGCGGCAAGGCCGCTGCCATCTCCGGCGACCCACCACCACAGCGACGCCATCACCACCACCACCCTCTCCATTCTCTGATCCCATCCCCCACCGCCTCTCTCTCCCTCTTTCTGCTCTGCCAGACGACGAAGAAGAAGCAGAAGCAGCGGCAACAATGGCCGCTGCAACGCCGAAGGAAATCACTGACACCACCACTGCCCATCCACCTCTCTCCATCCCTGCTCTCTCCATCTCTCTCATCTCTCACTCGCTCGATGGAGCCACCAGAAGTAACGGAGAAAGTAGCAGAAGCCGCAACGAAGCAGCCCGCCACCATCACCGTCGAAGACCACCATGGATTCCGGCGAGCTTCTCGCCGGAGTTCAACCGAGACGATCCAGACCCTTCCACCTATCCCCCTAGCCCCCTGGAGGTCCGACTAAGCCGATGGAGGCCTCAACCGAAGCCAAGAACAGCCGGAGAATCCTCGGCGAAAGCTCCACCTCCGGCGACCCGACGGGGGTCTTGACCCGTGCGAATTCTTGACCGTTTCTCGCGAAATTTGATATGGGTATGCTTGAAATCTTCCCCTGAGTTGTTTTTAGTAATCAAAATCAAGTTTTAAGGCCTCGAATCCACGTTTTAATCGGTTAGTTTGAATGTTCATGTTTAGGGGGTTAAAGTGTCTTTTTCAGAAAGTTTTCAGGGGGGTTATAATGTCGTTTCAGAAACTTAGGGGGAGGCAGTTGACATTTCAGAAACTTTTTGCAGTTTTTAATTTCAGATTTCTTTATAAGATTAGTTTTTCTTTGATTAGATTATTATTTAATAATTAATAAGTATATTTTGGGGGTATATATTATTGAAAGAAAATATATTTTGGGTTTGTAAATTAGATTAAAATTAATATTGTCTTGAGGAAAATAAAATGAGCTAGAAATATATATAGGTTTTATATTTTTTGAGATTATATTAAGTTAGAAGCTTCGATTTGTAGGTGACGTTTTCGTAGACGAGACCACTTCTAGGACGTGCTTGAATTTTGGTAAGTTAATATGCCTAGCCTCGCGTGCCTTTCCTTCATTTCGCGTATCGCGTGAGTTATTTGTGAAATTACTGCCGTACTTGATTTATTTGAGTTGTTTATTTGTTTTGAAATACTCCTCTTTGTAGTATCGTTTGAAATTGGTATCCAAATCTAAATAACAGTCCGAAAGTGAAACATCTAAATGATATTGTGAAATACTTGTAAAAGTGATACCCCAAGACGGACCACGTCATTGGGTTGGAAGTACGAAATTCGAAATCGTTGCCTCGGTTACCAAGAGTAGCACATCGCTCACTTTTTGGTCGAATCTGAATATCTCTCAATCATACATCGATTACTTTATTTTTGCCACACCGGCTTTTTGTTTGGAGCTCCTTACACGATTCTACACCTTGAATGAAAATTGGTAATTATGTAAAGTGGAAAGTCGTTGTGCGTGGGTTTGTGCCATATCCCTGATACGATACATTTCTGACATATTGTGTTGGTTACTGTTATGAGATTATGAGATTATGAGGCTCTGACCTCCTTTGATTAGTTATGGTTATGAGGCGCTGTGATGCGAACCTCCTGTGATTGAGTTATGGTTGTGGTAGTGCTTTTGCACATATGAGAAAGAGGTTGTGGATTGGATATGGTCACGCTCCGTATCAACTAGTTGCTAAAATGGATTTTCTGGACTCGATTCATATTGGTATGAGATATCTTGAGATTAAAGAAATATTGTGAATGGCTATTATCAGTGAGTTCCCGAGATGGACCACATCTTCGGGTTGGAATACGAAATTCGAGATCGTTACGAGGTTTGACACACCGAATCAGCTGTGAACGCTTTTCCCGCGAGTGTTGATATTTATTTACTAGCGAATTGGTTATTCCTGTCATATGTCTCATAATCTGTTTACGTGCTATGGGTGTTAGCTTACTCAGCCGTTTGCTGACTATTTTCTGTAAAAACTGCGTCGGCTTTTGCTATTTTAAAACCGCAGGTTGGCTATCGAGGTGGGGGAACGTTCACGACACTTTCGACAGGAAAGCTTGCTAGTTGGAAGATCACATAGTATATTATCTCACCTAAAAGTGTAGTCCTTGATTTTTCAAAGATTATCACTGTTTGTACTTGTATGGAAATTGTAAAAGTATAATTTGAAGTTTTATGTTATCGATGGTTGTACTAGCTGTGAACCGACGATCCTTATCCGTTCCCAATGAGGCTTATCACCTCGGGCGGAGACATCTCTTCCGAACGTGGGGCCCGACCGGCCTTGCAGCTCGGTGGGGTGTTGCATAAGTAGAAACCTATGGAGTCACACGTCAAATAGAGTAGAACAAGATTTGGGATTAATTAATCAGAAGGATCACTTTGCAACACCTTGCAAACTTAGTAGGACTAATATGCAAGGAAGGGACTAATCCAAGTTCATGTAGAACTAGGATGGGCCTTTATGTAATTAACAAGGAGTTGTTGGACTATATAAAGGATTCTCTAGCTTCCTTCCCACTAATGTTAATAGACATAATATAAGTGAGTGGGAGAGAAAGCAAGAGAGAGAGCAAGAGCACAAGGGCCGAAGCCCCTGCGTCCCCCCCCCCCCCCACCTTCCTGTCGGCTCAAAGAGAGGGCCGAAACTCCTCTTTTGCCTCCTTGGTTGCTTGATTCCTTCTTCCCTCTTCCTCCGGTCCAAGCTGGAACTTGAGAAGGAAGAATCTAAATCTCACCTCTAGATGTGGATCAACCATAGAGACGAGGAAAATATTCTTCGTGTGATCTCTCAAACCAAAAGGTACACATCTTCTATGTCCCTCATCATGTTATGATATCTCTTCCTGTGATCCTTGGTGGGCTTTGAGTAGGAATTAAATTTTTTTATTCCGCTGCGTTACCTACGTCAAAAGCCAACAGTGGTATCAGAGCCACAGATCGTAGTGCATAACATGATTTTATGTGTTACGATTTCATTTTATACACCGTTACATTCATATTACGCGAAAACTAAAATTAATTGGCATAGTAGATGCAAAATTGAATTTGATTCAATATAAACAATATCTATTTTAACATTAGATGTTAGAATTGGTGAGTTTAATCACATAGGATGTGAATTATTGGGTTCTTGAAAATTAAGGTTCATGGGCACATTGTTGAAAAAGGAATTTTTCAATAATGAGAACAATTTTATGGAAATATCCATATGGAAACAGCATGCTTGGGAAACAAGGAAGGAAGGGAAGGAGACTAGGGCTGAAACCCTAGCCGTCCGCCCCCTCCTCCTTGCGCGCCAAGCAAGGCTGCGGGTCACTAGAAGAACCCGGACCAGACTTATCATGAGAAAAAATAAATTGATTGAAATCCCCTAAGAGAACAAGAGGAACATCAGAAGGAAGCACTAAGTCAACATATTTATAAACTTCTTCTCTAGACTCATAATAGGGGGATCCATAAACTAGACCCAAAAACAAGATACACTTTCTAGCATCAATAATTTTAAAGAGGATGAGATTAGGAGATGAAAAACATACAATACAATCAAGGTGAAAGTTGTTCCAAGCACACCAAAGACCTCCTCTAGACCCTTCAGGATCCACCCCAAAATGAGAGGACAATCCCAATTTCCTAAATTTTTTATTTAAAAAAGTAATTTCTTTTCTGATTTCTGACAAGAAAATAATAAAGTTCTTATGGTTTTTGACGAGGGAAAAAACTTCATGGACTGCAGAGGCCTGGCCATCCTAAAAGCTTCATGGCTGTGTGGATGGCTGTTTGGGACAACCATCCTGAACCCTAGAGAGCTTTTAGAAAATTTTGAGTGCATATGCAAAGCTCCAAGATCAAAATCATCAGTTCTTAATCTTTTTTTAAACTTAAATTTTAGAAATAATGACAATAAAGGATTAAAGGTGAAAAAGATGGAATACCTTTCTACATGGTCTTATTGATATTTGTCCTAGGTTTCTTACCCTTTACCTTGCTATCTGGACGTACCATCTGTGTAGAGCCAGCATCTCTCTTCTTCGGGGGGGGGGGGGGGGGGGGGTTCTTCATACTTACACCCTGATCTTTTATCTGTGGGGTGACCTTCTTCTTCTTCTTCTTCTTCTTCTTCTTCTTATTATTATTAATATTATTGTTATTATTATTATTATTATTATTATTATTATTATTATTATTATTATTCTTATTATTATTATTATTATTATTATTATTATTATTATTATTATTATTATTATTATTATTATTATTATTATTAACTGACACTCCTTCCCCTTCCTTCACTTTGATCCCAACATTTCCCTTTGATCTTTTGGCTCTTGGATTTCTGGGCACCATATTGCTAGACTCTAGGAGCAGTTTGTCAATCACTTAAAGATCTTGATTTCTTTAAGTGATATCAATGTCAGGCTCAGAAGTGACCGAAGGTGAAAAGTCAGGAGCCTTCATAACAAAGCCAGATTGCATAAGCATCTATTAGGTGGTAGGAAGGGTGCGCATGGTGGGGGGATTAATTGTACACGAAAGATAATATGGAAGAGAAGTGACAAGAAACAAAGAAGATGGCAAAACTTCATCGGTAACCACTTCTTTGCCTTTTGTAGTAAAAATTTTGGGTAAACGAAGCAACTCCTGGGAAAGAGAATCGCTGAGAGACAAAGCAGCGGTTCCCACAGACGGTTGGGATGATTGAAACCCTTCATGCATCTGATTAGTATGTGAAACGACAGGAATGCCTATCTTTTCTTGGGAAGGGCCAGCATTAAAAATATTCAAGTGATGAGTAAAGAGGGGGGTAGTAACTGCTGCATGTAGCTGCTCCGGCCACTGAAAGGTCTGATTAGCATTCATTGAGGTGCATGAATGAGAGATGGTAGGAGCACCTATAAATTCTTGACTTAAAGAGGGCTTTGGTTTTGGATATGATCACCAAAATGGGATTGTGAGCATGGAGTGTAGAAAGGTTCATCTGGTGAGGATGAGAGACTGTCCAGAGAGAACACGAGTGCATGTGGAGGGCCTTGATTTGGGTATTGATTAAGAGGGGGCTCGGAGAAATCATACACAGATTTAACACTTGTGTCAAATTTCATGGTTCTGAAGGGGTCATGCTTGGAGTGAGCTTTGAATAGATTTTTGAAGAGGGTTCTTCGAGGGTTAACATGAAAGGGAAGCTTGAGAGAAAATGAGACTGTAAATATCTCATCTCCAGATTTTCAAGAACTTCAACCAGGTTAGAGGTACAAGTTTTATTTGTATGCCCAATAATCCCACACCGAACACACTTTGAAAATCCTTTCATAGCTAAAATAAACCCATTTAAAAGGTTCATTAGCTAGATTACCATAAGTTCCAGGAACCAGTGCATTATTGAGGTTGACTCTAACCTTGATTCTCAATCCATGCATGTTTCTAACTCTTTCATAGGACCAGTTTACAATTAACAAATTTCCAACCAGAAAACCAATATCATTTGCATGATCAAAATGAAAAACATCTAAAGGACAATTGGGAACTTGAAACCATAGATCAGCTGTTGAAAAATCCACTTCCATAAGAGCCTGATTATGTTTTATTTATTTGAAAACCAAACTCAGCCCATAAAAATTAACCACTGATTTATGCAGAAAGAAGTCCTCATGCTCCTTGTTTTGGAAATGGAAAAGGTATAGAGTGTCTTTCTTAGAAAGCTCCTTCTTTTCAATCCAGGTCAAACCAAACGTCTTCCAGTTTTTTAAAATTTCACTTTGAATGATTGCAGGAGAAAGTGATTTGGGGCCTATAAACTTGGCTATCAGGGTGTCCTTCATGAGCTCCCTGAAAGCAAAAGCTTTGACAGGATCATGAGGACGAACATACGCCCTTTCATCTAGCCTCTCCTCCCTGGAGTCATTGGAGGAAGAACAAAGAAACTATGCGCTATAAGGATTAGACATGCAGAAAATAGACTCAAACAAACACAGCGAGAGTAAAGGAAGAGGAAAGAGGTGGAGTGAGAGTGAACTAAAGAAACAATGAGGAAACTGATAACTCTCTGTTAGAAGTTATTATGATACTTTCTATCACTTGCATTAGGCTTATTTCACATGATTTATATGATATATGTGCAAAAATATGTGAAATTGATGATTTATAAGCCTAAGAGTGAAAAGTGTGGTTTCTAGCTTATTCGCGCATGTTTTCTCTCATATTTGCGAAGAAAATTGCACGGGTTGTTTAGTTTTGTGTAAATAAAGTCAATAGGTGCAATGGAGCCTATGAGAGGCTTGTATATGCTTGGAATGAAGGTAGATGAAGAAGAGAAAAGAAAATTGCAAAAAGGAAGCAAAGTTGGAAAAGTCACTCAGGACCAGCCTTCACTATTTTCAATGCTCAGGAAAATCTAAAATGAGTTTTGGGTCACGGCATGCGCCATTGGAAATTAGATATCCATATCTTTCCAACGATATATGGTAGGTCCAAATACGAGTCCGGATAAGGGAGATATGCCCGCGCAAGATCAGCTTACAATTCTGTCCGAGAATTACAAACTGGAGGGGCTGAAATGCAATTTCGGCCAAGTTACATTAAAACTCGCCCCAACTGGTAAAAACGTGATAGAAGACCTAGAGAGAGGCCAGACACGCACGAGACACCATTGGAGAGCATCTTGGAGCTTGGGGATTTCTCGGATTCGTCAACGCTTTGGTGATTTTCACCGTTTGATCACTTCTTCTCTTCTATTTAATTATCTATGGAGAAACTCACGTATATACTCTATATTATGAGTAGCTAGATTCTTTATTAGGCTTTATGATGTTTTGGATTCATGATTGTGACGATTCTTCAAGTCTTTTGGTTTATTGTTGAACTAGGGTTATTGACATACTCTATTTATGATATGAATGGCCATTAGAGAATAATTTTGCTTCATGATTGTGTTACCTTACTTAATGTTTAATCTAGCTTAGTTATTGTTCATGTTTGATGCTTAATTCTTAGCAACAATGGAGTAGCTACCCGAAATTGCTAGTACTTAGGTGGAGTGCTCGATTGAGACTTGGCCAATGGTGATAGAGAACATGAACACAATTCTAAATCAATGAGACTGGGAGGTGATTTGAATAGGATTGGCCATTTGGTAGACGATAGTGGACCGGCAGGACCTGTAGTAGACCGTGACGTATGACTACGTGAGATCCAAAGAAGATCGTAGTGACTAGTTGTGTGGCATAACTCAATTAGGATTATCGTGTTTCAATACAATATCCGGGATTGTCTAACAGCCCTAGGTGATCCATAGATCGTCTAGTCCCTCTCCATATTTAATTAAACTGCGTTTAATTATAAAATCCAAAAAGATAGTTATTTCAATACAGCCACTTGTTTGGGAGTGGAAAATTCTTAAACCAACAAACATTCCTCCTGGTTACTTTAACTCTAAATTAAGCTTTTAACTAAATAATCTCGTGATTGTCCTAGTGAGATTGACAACTTGGAGTCCTAAATACACCATTTATTACTTGATCGCACACTTACGCAGTACGCGTAATTTAGGCGCGTCATAAAGAAAAGAATACTGCAAGATCGTGCAGCAATAAAGAAATCAACAAACACAGGAAACAATGTCATGCAAATTATTAAGCCTAAACTGAAGTTGAGTGAAGAAGAGAGTGATAGGGATTAGGCATTGACAAAGTTGATTAGGTGTGGAGTGATGGGCTCAATGAGCAGGCTTTGCTCATTGGTGAGCAGGAGAGGCTCTAGAGAGAGAGAGCCAAAAAACTTTCTTTCCAACTATTGGTGTTGGCATGTTCAATGTTCCTTTATATCTTTGTTGTAGCTATAAAATGTTTTTGAGTTCTCTTTTTGGCCTCCCCTTCACATTTTACTAAAAATGATAGTTGAGTTCTCCTTGTTCACTTTCTGATATAATTTTTCTTCATAGAGCTGTAAGCTGAGATTTATGAAGTTAGATTATGAGTTTGTTTCTTTTAAAATATTTACAAAATGATCTGCAAACATCAAGTGATTAATTGGTTCCCCTTTCCTAGACAGTTTGATACCACTGATTCAACCATTTCCAGTTGCAAAGTTCATAATCGTAGATAGTACTTCAGAACATAATATGAATAAAGTGGGAGACATGGTCCCCGTGCCTCAATCCCCTTTTGGATTTGAAATTATAAATTGGGCCTCCATTGATCAACATAGAAAGCTATGAGAGGATATGCACTCCATAATCTATGTTATGAAGAGGGGAGGAAAGTTGAGCCTGTAGGGTTTTGATTCATGGATCGCGCAAACGGAAGCATAATCAAACAAATAACCATGCAAAACCCTCCAAGGATCACAAGTCTAGATGCATAACGATAGTGAAGGTAAGAAATCATAAACACACCTTTGGGTTCTCCTTGATGACTTCAAACGCGAATAGTGTCACGTTCTCTATAGTTGATCCACGCCTAGAGTTGATCCTAGAACTCCCAAACTCCTTGGTGCTAGCCCGGAATAAGAGGAGGGTGAAGGAATCACGCAAAACGAGACAAAAAGAGGGGTTTCGGCCCTCTTTTGGCCGACGGGGACGAGGGCGGCGGCAATGGGGGGCGTCGGCCTCCTTTGTTGCTTGCTCTCTCTCCTTTGTTCTCTCCCACTCTCTTTATGTTCACTAATGAGCATAAGTTATGAGGAAGGAAGGAAGGAGGGTCCTTTATATAGTCCAACAACTCCTTGTTAACTACCTAAAGGACTTATTCTAGTCATACTAGAATTCAATTTAGTCCCTTCCTTGCAAATTAGTCCCTGCTAAGTTTGCAAGGGTTTGCAAAGTGATCCTTCTAATTAATTAATCCAATTAATTAATTCCCAAATCTAGTACAACTCTATATAGCGTGTGACCCCATAGGTTCTATCTAGTTGGTAGCAACTATTTGCTAATATGGAGCGGTTTCTAGCAAAACATCCATTCTAGCCAACTAATAGAATAGTCATCTAGACAACCTTTTACAAGTAATTGTCTCATCCCTTTGCCTCCATATCCGGATTGGACACGAGACATACAAGTCACACTCGTATATCCAATCCATAGTTTCTCGATCTATGGGAATAGCCTTATTCGTGCAAATAACATCAATATCCCATATATTGATTTATTTGAGTCTGGCCAGACATTCTATAAGCACTATCCCTCGAGTGGCCTAGGATATTTGCTCCCGTTATATGGGAGGGGCAAATCCTCTCTACGTCCACTACGATCTCTAAGCTTGCTTCTCATTGTATCCAGTACACGCCTTTATAACTACCCAGTCACGGTGTAGCATTTAACGCTACCAAGATCACAATGATCCACAACTAGAATATCTAGTGACTTCAAGTCTAAGGATGACAATACCATTGCACCGCGAGAAGCACTTGTGACTCAACATAACATGTATGTAGCCTTCTAGGTGATGGGTCAATCCAGTGCAACATTCCGTAATGCACACCTATGTGTTGGATCGTGATATCTCCATATCAATCCAACCCCATACTAGTCTATAGATGATTGTCCCATTAATCATTATACTTGACTAGGGATATTTAAGATAAACAACACGATTGTAAATCTAAGGACTTTATTATATTAAATATCCAATAAATAATAAATGAATTTTCTAGCCATATACAAATTCATACTAAACTAGATTGCCTCTAGGGCATCTATTCCAACAGTCTCCCACTTGCACTAGAGCCAATCTGGCGCATCTCGTATGCCCATACTCCTAGTGTGCCCTTCATGCTTCCACTGCGTGAGAGGCTTCGTAAGCGGGTCTGACAGATTATCATCTGTAGGAATCTTGCATATCCGAACGTCTCCTCTATCGATAATATCTCGAATCAGATGAAACTTCCTGAGCACGTGTTTGGACTTCTGGTGCGATCTGGGTTCCTTTGATTGCGCGATCGCCCCAGTGTTGTCACAGAACAACTCCACTGGATCCGCAATGCTAGGGACCACACCAAGTTCAGAAACAAACTTTCTGATCCAAACAGCCTCCTTTGCTGCGCCATTTGCAGCAATGTACTCAGCCTCTGTTGTAGAATCAGCTACCGTCTCTTGCTTGGAACTCTTCCAGCTCACCGCTGCTCCATTCAGGCAAAACACATATCCCGACTGTGATCTAAAGTCATCTCTGTCGGTTTGGAAGCTTGCATCAGTGTAACCCCTTACACGCAACTCTTCCTCACCGCCAAATATCAAGAAAGCATCCTTAGTTCTTCTCAAGTACTTTAGGATGTTCTTGACAGCAATCCAGTGACTCTCACCCGGATTGGATTGGTATCTGCTTGTCATACTCAAGGCATATGACACATCTGGTCTAGTACATAACATGGCGTACATGATAGATCCTATGGCCGAGGCATAGGGAATCCTACTCATGCGTTCCTTCTCAATCCCATTGGAAGGACAACCACTCTTCGAAAGAGTGATTCCATGTGACATGGGCAAGAATCCCTTCTTGGAATCTTGCATGTTGAACCGTTTCAACACCTTGTCAATATATGTACTTTGACTTAGGCCTAGCAACCTCTTAGATCTATCTCTATAGATCCTTATACCGAGTATATAGGCTGCTTCCCCTAAGTCCTTCATTGAGAAACACTTTCCTAGCCAATCTTTCACAGATTGCAGCATGGGAATGTTGTTTCCAATGAGTAGTATGTCATCTACATACAAGACCAGAAAAGCTACAGAGCTCCCACTAACCTTCTTGTAGACACAAGACTCATCTTCGTTTCTGATGAAGCCAAACTCTTTGACTACTTCATCAAAACGTCGATTCCAACTCCTAGAAGCTTGCTTCAATCCATAGATGGATCGTTGCAGCTTACAGACTTTGTTGGCTTGCTTTGGATCCTCAAAACCCTCCGGCTGTATCATATACACGTCCTCGAGGAGATTCCCATAAAGGAATGCTGTTTTGACATCCATCTGCCAAATCTCATAGTCGTAGTATGCTGCAATTGCAAGTAGGATTCGGATGGATTTGGTCATAGCGACTGGTGAAAAGGTTTCATCATAGTCAATACCATGAATCTGTCTGAATCCTTTAGCCACCAATCGGCCCTTATAGGTAATCACATTACCATCCATGTCGATCTTCTTCTTGAAGACCCACTTGCACCCTATGGGTCGCGCCCCATCGGGTGGTTCCACCAAAGTCCATACTTTGTTGGTATACATGGATTCCATCTCGGATCTCATGGCCTCAAGCCACTTCTGTGAGTCTGGGCTATTCATGGCCTCCTCATAGGTAGTAGGCTCATCATCTATGAGCATCGTGTCACCGGAATCAGTTACGAGAAGTCCATACCTCTCGGGTTCCTGGCGCACTCTACTAGATCTACGAAGCTCTTGTGTTACCTGAACAGGTGGCTCCACAACTCCTTGTGATTCCTGTTCATGTTCCATAATCGGTTCAGTGATTTGTGGTTCTTGAACTTCTTCAAGCTCTACATTCCTCCCACTTGCTTCTTTAGAGACACTCTCTTTCTAGAAACACGCCGGTCCGAGCAACAAACACTTTGTTCTCGGTTGGATTGTAGAAATAGTAACCCTTAGTTTCCTTAGGGTACCCCACAAATTTGCACTTATCCGATTTAGGCCCTAGCTTGTCTGACTGTAAACGTTTTACATAGACATCGCAGCCCCAAATCCTCATGAACGACAGTGTGGGACGCCTCCCACTCCACATCTCATATGGTGTCTTCATGACTGATTTAGATGGAACACGGTTAATGGTGAAAGCTGCACTTAATAGAGCGTAGCCCCAAAACGATAATGGAAGATCGGTTTGACACATCATAGATCGAACCATATCCAATAGGGTTCGATTCCTCCTCTCGGACACGCCATTCCATTGTGGCGTTCCGGGTGGAGTGAGTTGGGACACGATCCCACACTCTCTAAGATAGTCGTCAAACTCTTGGCTCAAGTATTCTCCTCCTCGATCCGATCGTAGAGCCTTGATACTTTTGCCAAGTTGCTTCTCTACCTCATTCTTGAATTCTTTGAACACTTCAAAGGATTCGGATTTTGCCCTCATAAGGTACACAAATCCATATCTACTGTAATCATCAGTAAATGTAATGAAGTAGACATAACCACCCCTGGCAGGCGTGGCAAATGGTCCACACACATCTGTATGTATGAGTGCCAATTGCTCACTAGTCCTCTCACCTTTCTTATTGAAAGGGGACTTTGTCATTTTTCCCAATAAACAAGCCTCACATGTCTCATATGATTCAAAATCAAATGAGTCTAGTAATCCATCCTTATGGAGTCTAGATACACGTTTCTCGTTTATGTGGCCTAAACGACAATGCCATAAATAAGCAGGATTTAAATCATTTATTTTAATCCGCTTGGTATTAATGTTGTAGACAGGATTACTTAGATCAAGGACATAAAGTCCATTAAATAATTGCGCACTAAAATAGTGAATATTATTCAAATAAAAGGAACAACAATTGTTCTTTATTGAAATAATAAAACCTTCCTTGTCCAAACAAGAAATAGAAATAATGTTTCTGCTCATAGCAGGCACAAAATAGCAATTATTTAATTCTAAAACTAATCCTGAAGGCAGAGATAGCTCGCACACGCCTATGGCCAACGCAGCAACCTTTGCTCCATTCCCAACGCGCAGATCTACCTCCCCTTTAGCCAATCTTTTACTTCTCTTTAGATCCTGCATATTTCGACAAATATGAGATCCACATCCAGTATCCAATACCCATGATGTAGAGACAGTTAAATTGACATCTACAACAAAAATACCTGGTGGTGGTGGAATCACTATTCCAAGCCTCTTGTCCTCCAGATATTTTGGGCAGTTCCTCCTCCAGTGTCCAGGTTGACTGCAATAGTGACACTCACCCTTAGTCATGACCTTGGCAACGCCACCAACAGGCTTAAGGGCTTGTTCCTTGGACTTGGCAACTGACTTGCCTTTGCCCTTGGAGGAAGAGGCAAACCTTTTGCCCTTTCCTTTCTGCACCATCATAATGACCTTGCCCTTACCCTTGTTGATGCTCTGTTCAGCCGTCCTCAACATGTTGAGCAAGTCTGGCAGTGGCTTAACGATCTCGTTCATGTTATAGTTCATAATGAACTGTCCATAACTCTCGGGCAACGATTGCAACACGAGATCGGTTGCCAACTCTTGGCCGACCGGGAACCCAAGCCGGGCGAGATTCTCCAAGTACCCGATCATTCGGAGTACATGGGGTCCCACCGGGTTCCCTTCTGCCAGATGACATTTGAACAGTGCCTTTGAGACCTCATACCTCTCTACCCTCGCCTGCTCTTGGAAGAGCTGCTTTAGATGTTCGATCATATCGACAGCATTCATGTTCTCATGTTGCTTCTGAAGCTCAGAGGTCATGGTGCAAAGCATTAGGCAGGCCGCATCATTAGCGTCATCAACACGCTTTTGATACGCCTTTAAGGCAACATGTGTCTGGTTCTCTGGACCTTCTGGAACATGCTCCTCTATTGCGTACAGTTTCTTCTCTTGCTTGAGAACAATTCTCAAGTTTCTGTACCAATCAAGAAAGTTGGTTCCAGAGAGCTTGTCCTTCTCAAGGACATATCGTAGGGAATGTTGTGAACTCGATGAGTTGTTTGCCATTTGGTATTCTACAAAAAGGAAAATACGCAAGTTTTAGTATTTGTGAATTTTTGACTATATTTAATAATGGCTAGTTTATTAAATATAGCTCCCACTATTTTTCTACGGATTAATAACCCTCAAGATATTAATGCGGAAAATATCCTTATATTTTCTAGTGGGCCAAGATCCATCTTTTCATCTCCTTATGAGCTTGCTTTGGCAAGTCACCCATAATTTGACTACTTTTAGGTAGGAACAATTCCAATTGCATCCCATATGCAACTCTTGGTTCAACCGGGCAAATAACTCCTTATTTATCCATCCATATGGATAATCCCAATTGATTGCCTCTAGGTTTCTTAATCAAATTAATAGCCTAGTTGTGTTCAACCTCTTATCTAAACAATTGCACATTGTTACGTGCCATCGCATTCCATCATTATGAACCAAGTCGCCATGCTTTGGCACGCACGAACTTGATAAATAATGATGATAATGAGTGTTTAAATAACGAGAAGGCAAGAACACAATATTTAAAATTTGAGGGATTTTGAACTCAATTTTTAATTGTTTTGTTGATCAATATCAACTAATCTATCTATTTGAGTTTGGGCACAACTCCAAATAATAGATACGGGTTGTCTAATTATCTTATTATCCTAATTGCATGCATCATCCATACACCAACCACACAAATAATAAGACAATAAATAAACAACCACAAAACAGAAATTAAACGTGATGTGGATATGGCCTTTTCTAGACTAAGATAATTCCAAGCCAATGGAATTATCTATTAACCCTAAGCAAACACATCTCCATGCGTCTTGGTCTTTTGGTCCATCCTTCATAGTCATGTGGAATGCTCCATGCTCCATGCTCCGTCTTTTGTGGCTCCTTTGGCTTTGGGCTTCTTTTCTCCATTCTTGGCTAACAATCTACTTTATCTAGCATTAGCTAATATCTATACTAAATAAAATAAATCTCACAAGTTGAGGGAAAAAAATGGCACGCAGGCCATAAAACCCTAATTAATTATTACAATTAATTTATCAGCTCGCAGGCCGTAAAACCAAACCACAAAATTAAACATCCACATCAAACCACATCCTAAGGCCATATCAAATCACCATGCGATTTGCACATAAACAGTTAAGATCCAATTTTAACGCGCTTGGTCAATTTTAATTTATTTTAGAATTTCTAGGGTTAAAACGGTCCATGGGCCCAACAATCCAATTGCCCGGGCCCATCAAAGTGAACCACAAGGCCCTAGGGCTGGCCCGGCCCAAAACCCGCAAGCTAGGCCCGCGGGTTAGGGCCGCCCGGCCCCTTAGGGCGGCCAAGCTTGGGCAAGGGGGCGGTCCCCTAGGGGGCCGAACCTCCTCTTGGGAGTTGTTTCCAAAACAACTCCCTTGCTTGGAGCCCAAGTTTGGTAGTTTCCTTGTTTTGGGAGAACTCCTTCTTCCCCAAGGATGCCCAAACCCTAGATCTAAGATCCTAAAATTTCTCAAACTCACCAATTGATGCATCCAATGCAAAAATTGGATCTTGTTATGGGTAATTCTTGACAAATTGCATCCCATGCTTGATTTGTCTTGTTTTACGCGATAAACTATCAAATTAAGGTGTAAAACAACAAGAATGTAACACATAAACTACGTTTATGCTCTATGACCTGTGGCTCTGATACCACTGTAGGGTTTTGATTCATGGATCGCGCAAACGGAAGCATAATCAAACAAATAACCATGCAAAACCCTCCAAGGATCACAAGTCTAGATGCATAACGATAATGAAGGTAAGAAATCATAAACACACCTTTGGGTTCTCCTTGATGACTTCAAACGCGAATAGTGTCACGTTCTCTATAGTTGATCCACGCCTAGAGTTGATCCTAGAACTCCCAAACTCCTTGGTGCTAGCCCGGAATAAGAGGAGGGTGAAGGAATCACGCAAAACGAGACAAAAAGAGGGGTTTCGGCCCTCTTTTGGCCGACGGGGACGAGGGCGGCGGCAATGGGGGGCGTCGGCCTCCTTTGTTGCTTGATCTCTCTCCTTTGTTCTCTCCCACTCTCTTTATGTTCACTAATGAGCATAAGTTATGAGGAAGGAAGGAAGGAGGGTCCTTTATATAGTCCAACAACTCCTTGTTAACTACCTAAAGGACTTATTCTAGTCCTACTAGAATTCAATTTAGTCCCTTCCTTGCAAATTAGTCCCTACTAAGTTTGCAAGGGTTTGCAAAGTGATCCTTCTAATTAATTAATCCAATTAATTAATTCCCAAATCTAGTACAACTCTATATAGCGTGTGACCCCATAGGTTCTATCTAGTTGGTAGCAACTATTTGCTAATATGGAGCGGTTTCTAGCAAAACATCCATTCTAGCCAACTAATAGAATAGTCATCAAGACAACCTTGTACAAGTAATTGTCTCATCCCTTTGCCTCCATATCCGGATTGGACACGAGACATACAAGTCACACTCGTATATCCAATCCATAGTTTCTCGATCTATGAGAATAGCCTTATTCGTGCAAATAACATCAATATCCCATATATTGATTTATTTGAGTCTGGCCAGACGATCTATAAGCACTATCCCTCGAGTGGCCTAGGATATTTGCTCCCGTTATGTGGGAGGGGCAAATCCTCTCTACGTCCACTACGATCTCTAAGCTTGCTTCTCATTGTATCCAGTACACGCCTTTATAACTACCCAGTCACGGTGTAGCGTTTAACGCTACCAAGATCACAATGATCCACAACTAGAATATCTAGTGACTTCAAGTCTAAGGATGACAATACCATTGCACCGCGAGAAGCACTTGTGACTCAACATAACATGTATGTAGCCTTCTCGGTGATGGGTCAATCCAGTGCAACATTCCGTAATGCACACCTATGTGTTGGATCGTGATATCTCCATATCAATCCAACCCCATACTAGTCTATAGATGATTGTCCCATTAATCATTATACTTGACTAGGGATATTTAATATAAACAACACGATTGTAAATCTAAGGACTTTATTATATTAAATATCCAATAAATAATAAATGAATTTTCTAGCCATATACAAATTCATACTAAACTAGATTGCCTCTAGGGCATCTATTCCAACAGAGCCAACTTAGCACATTCTTGACAACTTTCCAGTCCATTCTATCAAAAGTCTTCTCTATGTCAATATTTATTTCCATAACATCACATTTACCAGTCTTCTTACTCATAGTATGGAAAGCCTCATAAAGAAGAATTAAGTTGTCTTGAATGCTTCTACTTGAGAAAAGCAGCTTGAAATGGACTTTTAATTTTCTCCATGTGAGGTTTCAATGTACAAGTAATTAATTTTTGTAATAAATTAGTATACTACTTTGCAAACTCTAATTGATTTGAAATGACAGACTTCGGAAGGGAAAATATTTTTGGGATAAGACACAAGAAAGTAGCATTGAGATTTGAAGGCATTTTCCCAGAGGTAAAGAACAGTTTAACAGTGTTGCAAAAATCCATGCCAAAAATGACCCAAGAATATTTGAAGAAGAAGACTGGCATACCATCAGGGCTTGGGGCCTTGTAGCTTTCCATTTGAAATAAAATCTCATTGATTTATTTGTTATTGGAAATTTTTGCACATGTTTTCCCACTCCTCCTCTTTGACTTTCTCTTTGACCAACTCACTTATCTAATCATGCACAGTGTCCACTTCATTGTTGAAAAGTTCTTCAAAGAAAGTTGAAATTCATTGCGAATCTCTTCTCTAGAGTCAACCCAATTGCCATCTTCATTTTGAATGTTGTCAATATGATTACTTCTTCCTCTTATGGTTGTCAGAGTGTGGAAGTATTTTGTGTTAGCACTCCCCTCCCGAATCCACTGAACTCTTGCCTGCCTCCATAGCATCTCTTTTTCTTTCAAGTTATTCTTGCCATTGAGATTGAAGGTTTCTCGTTTCAGTGATGTCCAAATCTTCCTCCATTTGAATTTCCATCATCTTGTCAGCAGTCATCTGAATTTCTGTATCTAGCCCCCCCCCCCCCCACCCAAACCTTCTTTGTTCACTTCCTTAATGCTGATCTCGTGTCTTTAATTTGGTTGTACCAACTTTTTTTTTTTTGTCCTCTTTCATTGACACTCCACCAGACAGCAGCAATAACCTATTTGCAAGTGTCATCTCTCACCCACATTGCTTCGAAAGTTCTTTTCACACATTTCTCAATAAGGTGGAGATCAAGAATAATAGGGTGATTTGATGTACTGTAGCATTTGTGCAGAATGACATCTTTAGGGAATTCAACTCTCCAGTCACTAGTTGCAAATACTATATCAAGTCTCTCCCTGATGACTCTTCCTCTTTTCCAACTATATACCCAATTATATTTTGCACATTTGAAACCAAGGTCAATAAGTCCTGCTCTAAGAATGAAGTGGCCTAAGCCACCTTTTGAGGCTTGAGAGTTGAGACATTGT
The DNA here is from genome assembly GCA_023055425.1 of Linanthus parryae. Lineage (NCBI taxonomy): Eukaryota > Viridiplantae > Streptophyta > Magnoliopsida > Ericales > Polemoniaceae > Linanthus > Linanthus parryae. The sequence goes on along the minus strand of JALGPY010000001.1, from coordinate 40,817,516 downwards.
TCTGCCTCCTTTCTTATCCAGTTTGTGGATAACTTCATTGAAGTCCCCTATAACCACATGTAATTTGCACAAATCCAACTTATATAACATTGCTTCTTTTTGTTTTGGAGCATGGGGCATTGATGAAAGTGAGAATTCTAGGAAAATCTGGATACATAATTACTTAGAAGTCGCACATTATCATATTCAAATGATTGGAATTTATAAATTTAGAAACAATCTTTCACAACAATGACTCTGTGGCCCAATGGATAAGGCGCTGGTCTACGAAACCAGAGATTCTGGGTTCGATCCCCAGCAGAGTCGCTCGTTTAATCATTTTTATTTCAAAAATAAATGTCAGCATTTTCAGTCAAAGAGATCTAATAATCAACATTTTTTTTTCTTTTCTGGTAAACTAATGGAGAGTGCTCAAACTCAAACAAACAATAAGATGATAATAATAATAATAATAATAATAATAATAATAATAATAATAATAATAATAATAATAATAATAATAATAATAATAATAATAATAATAATAATACAGTATCTCAGCATTTTCAGTTAAAGAAATCTAATGCAACATTTTTTTTTCTTCTCTTTCTGGTAAACTAATGGAGTGTTCACACTCAACAAACAAACAAGTTGATTCTTCACTTATTTATTGTCTGAACCTAACTAAAGAAAAGGAAAGACTATTTGATCGTTTGGCACTCAACATAGGAGATGACTTTTTGACATTATAAATTAATGTTTTTTTATTCAAGTTCATAGTCTCAAGTTTTTTTATTCAAGTCAATTGTAATTTGAATCATTTATTCACCAACCATCTATTTTTTGAAATAGATCGAACACTATTTTACAAAAAAAAAAATATTGTTTCACAACAAAAGTTAATAAATTTACAGTCCTCCAGGTTACATAAACGATAAATGGGTTTTAGATACTTCTTTTAAGCTTGGATTTAAATACATTACCTTTTGAGAAGGAAATACTCACAAATTTTTGGAGAAGAAAATACTCGCAAATTTTGATTTTGTCGGTTCAATTAATATATTTTTATCTAACAAAGTATGAAAATAAATTTTATGTAAGTAATGTCTTATCTCTGATTTTTCTGTAGGCCTCAATTTTAAAATTTGCCTAAGGCTTCAATTTTTTTTGAGACGGCCCTGGATAGAGCGCTGGGAGTCCTAACTAGTAAGTACTACCTCGATTCCACCTCTCTTCACCATTTGACTTTTTGAATATGCTAGACCGACAATTTAGTTCGTAAAACAATTCAAAATTTAGTAACCTTTCCATGATGTCGTAGAGTATAACTCTACCTCTACGACACCTCTGCGACGTCATGGAAAGATTAGCAAATTCTTGTGTTGTTTTGTGAGACAAATCAACGGGTCAGAAGAGAGATGTGAAATGATGAAAGTAGTATTCGTTTTCCAAGAAGTCTCTAGGGTTTATGGTAGAAAAAGATACTCCTAGTAACTACCATTGATACCTTACAAATTTTTATACAAACATGATAAATTCATTCAATTGTTTCCACTGCATCTTTTGGTAAACATAGTTGTCATATGTGCTGGTATAAATATAATAGACACAAAATAAGGTGCGTGTTTGGTGGCAACGAGGCGCATCTTTAATGTCTTTTATAAATAGTTTGGATGTACCAATTAAAAGAGAATTGTGATAATGTTTGCACTTTTAAGGGAATATAATAATTGTGTTACTGTTACAATTTCTTAAAAATTATATATATATTTTTATAGTTAAAAAAAGGCTATATTGAAAGGTTAATCTACAACAACAAGAAAAGACAGTTGAGGATTTAGAATGGTTTAGCCCTTTTCCAAGTTGGATCTCTGATATTGTTTCAATTAGATAACAATGTAGCTCCTCTGTATCCTCTCAGGGATTTTCAATATACATCTCTTGTCAAAAAAATATATATCATTTTGCTATTCAATCACCATGCCAAAGTGACTCAAAAAATCTTAACAAAAGTCAAACTAAACACTTACGGAGTTAGTATCATAAACTAATACCAGTCCGTCCCAGCTTTTTCTTCCCATCTGACTTTTTTGACTCGTATCTGGGTCACTTTGACCGGGTGATTTGGATAACAAAATAATACGATTTTTTGATAATTTTTTCACCATATTACAGAGTACCTTTTACTCTACAACAACATGAAAAAATTATCAAAAAATTACATCGGTTTGCTATTCAAATCACTGGGTCAAAGTGACCCAGTGAATAGTGACAAAAGTCAAATTAGGACAAAAGAACTGGGACAGACTGGTATACCTGAATGGTAAAACTTTCAAAAACTTCTCAGGTGTCACAAATCCCGATCAAAAGTCTTTAACCAGCGTTTATGGCGTGACAATGGAGAGTTTAACCTGCCATGTAATGTAACGGACAACCGAAAGCCAAAACACAGCAAGTACCGCATTTACCAAATGACCAAAGACGTGAATGCACCACTTTAACTGATGGATCTCTCTCTCTCTCTCAAACACACAAAATAAAACGCACACCTTTTCACTATTTCGCTCCTAATCCCCGCATTCACTACCACTTTTCCGTTCCTATAAATATTTATTGCAAGAGTCAATGACAGACCATCAGCTCCCTCATTCAAGTTTCACAGAGCAAAACAGAGCGACAGACGACAATGGCTACACTACAAGTCCCCGCCTCGGTTCCCTCTCCGGCAGAGGACGCCGAGCAGCTCCGCAAAGCCTTCGCAGGTATCATCCCTTGATCGCCTTCCTCCCCTATTTTTTTTGTGAGGCTTTTTACGCCTGCAATCTCGTTGTTTTGATCGTCCGATCCGCAAACACTTACGTCGATCCATATAGAGATTTAGTTTCCACACGTTGAAATGTCATCAAAATCGAACGAGCGCTAGTTTTTGGCAGACACTATAAGTCAATGATCGTTTTATCTGATTCATCTGATTTGACTTACCTTCCTGAATGTGCACAAGTGTTCTATTAGGTCTCTGAATTCTCATGCCTACGTTTTTTGAAATTAGTGAGGTTGAGAATTTAGTGTTGGTTTAAGATAATTGCAAGTCTCGTTGTCGATTGTTTCATGCTTGAGCTTCACTAGTTTGATTATCAGATTTTGGAAATTTCTGATGTGATTAGTGATTTGCATATCTTTTGAGCAATGTGGAAATTTTGTAATTAGTTTGTGCAATGTCACCATGAATATTTATCTGATAAATTAATCAAAATTCGTTGCAGGATGGGGAACGAACGAGGAATTGATTATTCAGATTCTGTCTCACAGGAATGCTGCACAGCGCAGACTGATTCGACAAGCTTATGTCGACACTTATGGGGAAGATCTCTTGAAGGAGCTCGACAGAGAGCTCTCAAGTGATTTTGAGGTCAGTCTTGCACATCTATTGACATTCACTCTTATGACAGGGGTGGGCTATATATGGTTTCTGATGCTTGTTTTTATGAATGCCGAATAGAGAATTGTATTGCTGTGGACACTGGATCCAGCTGAGCGCGATGCTTACTTGGTATACGAAGCTACAAGGATGCTTACCGGTAACAACTGGGTGATCATGGAAATCGCATGTACCAGATCCTCACATGAACTTTTCGCGGTGAGGCAGGCGTATCATGCTCGTTTCAAGAGATCTCTTGAAGAGGATGTGGCGCATCAAACAACTGGAGATTTCCGTAAGGTAATGCCATATATTGCTCCATACCAAAAAGTTGGGTATATTACTTCACGGATCATAACCTAGCTGAGCATCTATCTTGGCTATCTTACTTCACGGACCATAACAAAGCCGAGCCTCATGTTGACAAATTACTTCAGTTTGAGGAAGTATTAAAAGTTAAAACGTAGTACATCTTGATTATGGATCTTCTATGTTTGAATGTTGTCACCTGGATTTTATTGTCAATTAAGCATACTGCATTCTTGTGATTAAATTTCGTTAGCAGTAAAGAGAGTGACACCTACATACCTACATACTAACGTTAATGTACTTTCTGATGCTCATGTGTTGAAAGCTTGTTTTCCCCTATCAGCATGAGTTTAGTTGTAGACTTGTGCATTCATATAAACTACCTGAAGCTCCTGGCTATGTGCATATGTTGTAAAGAGCAAAATAATAGTCCAAAAATTGATTAGTCGAGGAGCATTGCGTGCTTTCTGTGATAACTAATGATCTTATTCGGCGATATGCTTATTTTAGGCATGTCTGCCACAGTTAAACACGATTTTGATAAAATAAAGGAAGAAGTCTGCTGGAGAGAAAACTGTTTGTGGTTATAAGACTTTACTTGATGCGCAACTTTGAAGTTTTGTTACTAGGAATTTAATCCTGAATTTTCTGACTTGGACTTCTTGTGCAGCTTTTAGTCCCCCTCGCGACTGCATTCAGGTACGAAGGGGATGAGGTCAACATGACACTGGCGAAATCAGAAGCAAATATACTGAACTCAAAGATAACTGAAAAGGCGTACAGTGACGATGAGCTTATCAGGATTTTGACTACAAGGAGTAAAGCACAACTGAATGCAACACTCAACCACTACAACAATGAATACGGAAATGCTATCACCAAGGTCAGTGCTCTTCTTCACGATCCTGTGAAGCATCTCTAGGACTACTTTGAGAAGCAATAATAATCACATCTATGCTTGGTTTTTCTTACTAATGGGATTATAATGTACTGAATTAGCCTGATTGAACTGAAATGGATTAACTTTGGAATGCATTGTCATTAGTGTAATATAATTCTCTCATTTAGGAGGGTATTAAACACCAATTTTTCACTGTTTGGTTTTTTGGTACGGCCGTACGGGCATTAAAAATGGTTTAAGCTCCACACGTAACCAAACTAAATATTTCTAGTACTTGCTCTATAATTACTCCAATACGGACTAATGCGCCTAATACCTAGAAACCAAACATGGCTTTGAGGCAAAAGATGCAAACAGATTTCATATATATCAGATGAACGAGTAGTGAATTCGACAGTAAATTCATATACACAGGCGAAGTTCTTTCTGTTTCTGTTCTTTCCAAATTTTATGCAGATAACATCTTACATTTTCTACACTCACCAGCTTTTTTACTGGGTAAGAGATGCCAGAGAGGCTTATTGGCCTTGTTTGGGAAGACAGGTCTTGTAAACCTCAATGCAGAGTTAACCAAAACCTCAACCCGAAGTTTGTAGGACCCATGTTTCACTCATTTTTCTACTGACATAAAAACCAAAACCTCAAGATCCAAAACCCTCATATCCAAACACTACACAGGTTTGGTTTTCTAAACCATGACCCATTGTATAAGAATAGTTCTCTTTAAGCTCTCATCGTGTCAGTTGCTCCGAGGTTGATATTTCAAATAAAGTTCTGGCATCACATAATTGAATCTGCCATGGCTGCGCCTGTTTGCAGAATCTCAAGGATGACCCAAATGACGAGTTCCTCAAGCTGGTAAGGGCAGCGATAAAGTGTCTGACTACACCTGAAAAATACTTTGCGAAGGTTCTCCGAACGGCAATCAACAGGCTGGGGACCGACGAATGGGCTCTTACCCGCGTGGTTGCAACTCGTGCCGAGGTTGACTTGCAGCGCATTAAGGAGGAGTATCATCGCAGGAACAGTGTCACGCTGGAACGTGCGATTATTGGTGACACTTCTGGAGACTACAAAAGGATGCTTCTGGCATTGGTTGGGCATGAGAATGCTTAAGCTTATCTACTTTCTGTACTTGGTCTGTTCTGTCGAGTTTTCTGTCTTAGAGTCGTTTCTGAAACTGTCTTACTCTGTGTCGTCGTTGCTTGTGTGAACCTGGAATATCATGTACTCCTAGCGATCTTTGCGAAATTCTATGTCGAAATAATACTCGGTCTTTCATATGAATTGGATGCATATTGTGATATGAAATGCATGAATGCGCACCAGAATCATTGTATCTTATTAAAACTTTCACCGTAATTTTTAATACAACCCAAGTAGATTCGTGTATTGCTACCGCATTATCTAACATGCTCAGAGATATTTATAATGATGGCTAAGATGTGTAATGGAGCGGAGCTGAGTTTTAGTATGTTCAGACTTGGCTTGCATTTCTCTTCTATATCCAAACAAGGCCAGTAAAAGAAAATAACATGGGTAAAATTCACTTACACCCCCTCAGTTTTGGTTGCTCTTCACTTACACCCCTCTTAGTTTTAAGAACTTCACTTACACCCTTTATGACTATCAAACTTGTTCTCACTTACACCCCCTATGTGTCACTCTGCTAGTTAGTAGGCTAACTTTCCAAATTCAAGTTTGTTCGGACAGATTTGTCCTTGCACATGTTGCAAAGGTATTCACCTCAATCTGTATTCTTAACGTGTGCAAAATATGTGTATTCTATCATAGATTTCGTATGTTTTTTTCAAATATGGCACAAATACTACAAGGAAAAGTTGTGACTAATTTGAGGTGGGCTTACAAAACTGGGAGTGGATTAGCCTTTGCAGCCTCCGCGAGGGTAAATATGCCCAACAAAACTGAATTTGGAAAGTTAGTCTACACCTAGCAGAGTTAAGACACAGAGGGGGTGCGAGTAACAACAGGTTTGGTATTCACGAGGGTATAAGTGAAGTTTTTCAAACTACAAGGAGTGTAAGTGTAGATCAACCAAAAGTGAGGGAGTGTAGGTGCAAATTGCTCAAATAACATATTTATAAACTTACTATCTTATTGTGCAGCCACAAAGCAGGATTGCTCACCATTATCCAAGATATAAGTTCAAGATTATAAGAAATCAAGGTCAGAATTCACAAGCAGAAAAGATCAGATGCACCATCTATTAGTTGGTATTCCATTTTAACTGAATTTCTTCAAACCAGTAAAGATCAGTTGTACACGATAACCCAGGTTAACCGGTTCCACTCCGCAAGTACAACAAGCATGAGGAGTCTTAAGAACTACAAAAGTACATCACGAAAATTAGAGGGAAAAAGATGTGGCGACGAAAGGGAAACTAATAGATACTAGTAGAATATAATTAGATCAAGGAAATGCTGCTCTCGCCGCCAGGGGGTTTGCGCACGCCTCCCAAGTATTCTCTGGATTTTGCTTTGCCGTCAGAAAATATATCGCTGCCGCTCATTTCTCGCAGCTTAGCCGTGCTCAGTGATTTCTCAGCGGAGCCTGAACGAGCCTCACCTTTGAAGATGTCATTGCCAGTAAGCTCAGCAAACTTCTGGTTGTGTATCTTCTTTGTAGTGTTGACCTCAGGTTCCTCGCTGAATAGAATGTTACTCTGACCACCGGTAGGCTGCATTTTCAGTTTTGCACAACAGTTCATAATGAGTTTAATCATGAAACCACGAAAAAGTTAATACACCTGAAAATAGGAAAAAAATAGTAATATTTTACATATTTTAAAGGACAAATGACACTAAACCTGCATGCTTGACACTTGTGACATTAAACCTCCCAACACTTTTATAGAAAAATCCCCTCCACTTTTCATTTTGGGACAAATAGCATCCAATCTTTAACAGAGTCCTGTTAAATTAACAAAATCAACTGTAATACCCATCACGTGAGGTCAAGTGATGGTCTGTCGTGATGGGTGTTACAGTAAATTGCGTTGATTTAATCCAACTCTGTCACGATTGGAGGCTATTTGTCTCGAAATGAAAAGTGCAGCTGGTTTTTCTATGAAACTGGAAGTGCTTAAGGTTTAGTGTCACAAGTGTCAAACTGCATATAAGTTTAGTCATTAGTGTCATTTGTCCTATTTTAAACTTTGCATAACATGTAGTTAAATTATTCAAAATGTTGAAAATAATCGAGGGCAAGACTGACACAACATTTTGCCTTACTGGCAAAATATGGGAGGAGAATGACTGCTCAAATGAGCAGTTGCATTCAAAATCTATATAGTATGGGAGAAGGGATGTTTACTGTTCCTCAAGCATTGTTGTGTCACTTTTAGCTTTAGGATGGTATACATCTTAACTTTCCATTGTACTCATCTTTCATCAGAGCATCTAAGATGTGAGATCCACACATTGTGAATCTGAAAGATTTAGTGTCAGTTTGGGAATGTTGTGGCAGTCTAGTGTAAACAAGATTTCATATGTTTCTAGAAAACATCTGACTTGAACAAAGAACAAACGCGAGTAATAAATTTATTTCGCATGCACGCATCATACTTTTGTAAATGCTGATTGCACTCTCAATGATGAATTTCTGGAACTATTGAAAGGATAAAAGGTCAAGAAAATCGAGTTACTCCAACCTAAAATAATTAAAATTAGTAGAAATCTAGATTGTGGAACGACAACTCTTGGGCAAATCAATATACAGGAAGGTAAGAGCAAGCAAACAATAAAAGAGAGCAGTCTTGAGCAAAGTGACTCACATTAGAAACTCTTACGGATGTCCGTACATTGCGCGGTGCAGGTTCAACCATGCTGCTCTGTTTTGCTTCCAATGTGCGCGCCGCGGCCAATGACCGAGGAGGATTTTCGGGAGGAGGGCCGAAAATGTCATTACCACTGAGTTCCTTGGACTTAGCATTAGACTGCTTCTTTGTCTTCCCATCGGCCTCACTTTCCAGTGTCCCACTCAACTCACGCTGCTTTGCCACCTCAGGGATAGTGGCAGGTTTCTTTGGAGAAACCTTCTCGTCAACACTGAATGTTATCTGACTTTTCGCATTTGTTGTTTGCTGAAAGTTTAAAGATATAACTAAAATGACAATGCACTATGACATTCTAGGCGTGCTCATATACAATTTGGTAAAATACATGGCAAATACCTCAGAAATACGCACACTCGTTCTGGTCATAGAGGAGTTAGCATCACCAGATGTGGGCGACTCACCTTCACCAGCAAATATTTTGCTTCCGTTCATTTCCTTCATTTTATATCCTGAGCTAGGTTTCCTGATTCAGCATATAAACCACTTTAAGTGAAAACTGGTGATCCTAGAAATAGAAGCTGAAATTCAAGTGCCTAGTTGAATTCCATACCAAGTTCAAATACAAATGCAGACAATTTTTGGGACAGAACCATAGATCACGCATTTATAATGATAAGTAAACTCTTAGAGTCCAATTGATTGAAGAAATGGAGTACTGACTAGATAACAGAGCAAATGAATATCCAAAAGAGGCGGGTATCACAGTGAGGAGACAACATAGTTAAACCAGTCTTGAACTTAACTTCTATCATTTGTCAAAACACTCATCTTAGTGTGATTTTGACTGTGGCTAAAAGAGGCACAATATTACAAATTGAGGAGACTCACTGATGTTGCACCTTGTAGAGTCAGAGGACCAAGATGCAATATTAATCCTCCCGAGGGTCTATCGAGCTTATGATTCACTAAATATTGCAGGGGCATTGAAGGAAGAATACATCACTGAGTGATCCTAGGTCGGAATATTCCTAGGATCACTCGTGGCTATAAGTAAGGCAATCATTTCTCATTTCCAAGAAGATCCTAACGGAAATAGAGAGAGAAAGGTCCTTACTTTACAGATACAGAAAGAATTCATGTTCTCCTCGTAGTGTTAGTACGGACTTTGCTGTCATACCCCCATGTCCATCATCCTTCTACTACCCTATCTTCTTGATTGACTCCATATTCACTCCTAAAAATCTCTAGATAGAGCTTGAATGCCTCCATACACTGAAAGGGAGACGTAGTCGGAGACGACAAGGAGTTGCCGACGAGGTGATTTTGTAAAAAGGGAGAAATGCAAACACGCCGCATATATTGACTGCTTTTGAAAAAATGAAGAAACATGACATATTGTTCAGAAGCAAAGCCATCTTCATGTGGCATTACTTATTGCTCGTGTAATGCGGGCAAAATGGAAGCCCTTCCATTGTACGTGGATAAGCTTCTCAATTAATTTATCCGAAGTTCTTTATCCAAACAACATGACTTTCTTTTTTTAGTGAATGAGATGAGGACTTCTTTTCTATTTGTTAGGAAGATACATGTTACGTGTGAGGATATTTTGCAAGTCACATGCAACAAGTATGTGTGGGTGCAAATTTTGTTCCGCTCGAACGAATTTTGATGATAGTAGGTACACAATTAAGCTTGATGCCAACCCATGCATTCAATTAATGCACCTAAGTTGGAACCTATTGCACATAATATCCTCATCTCCAAGGAGTTGGATTTGAATTTAAGTGATACTGATACACCAGATAATTACTAGTTGGATTCACAAGTTGCCTTCTACCTAGCATGCACAGAAAGGCGATCTCTCATTTTCTTTCTCTTGCTATTAGAACATGTGTTCTTCCTCCTTTTAAGTAAAATTCTTCAACAAACATACGACCATATCGCAGCATGTGAGCAGATAAAATTAATAGAAACCTCAAAGTCTTAGCACCTCTATGTTCGAATGTGTATTTGGATTTAACGATCGTTCACGTATACACCTATTGGCAATGAGGAGAGTAGGCAGAGTATTTGTTAGGAGCAAGTAGATACCCTAGTATTGCACTACTAACCCATGGCCACGTGGCTATCCCACAAAGGCACAGATCACCTCTTACTTATACTCCATAAGCATTGTATCACATAATCACTAGGGTTGTGAGACAGGGCCCTCGCGCATATCACATACTTACGGGGTCAAGGAGCTAAGTGGTTTGGAGGTCAAGAGTGAGGCTCGCCGCTTGTGAGGACTTGTCTTACTCGCATGCGACCCTTGTATGTTGTGAAGGAGACCTTTGAAAACCTCAATATATATGTGGTTGACAGGTAGTACTTCTTAAGAGGAAGTTGACGGTTATATAGGTTATATAACTGCTCGTAATTGTCCCCTTGAACTAGTATATATAGAGGGGTCATCCTCTTATGAGAGGTTCAGATCTATTGAAGCTCCAAACCTATTGCAAAATGTCTCTCATTTACATAACATACATGGCTCACTCTAATCCTTTTATCACTTATAATTTTCATGACCCCTTGCCTGGATAAACCATTAAATTGTTGTTCTTATAATATTCTGTATTGCAGGTGTACAGAGTGATCTCCCCACTCCTACTCCTATTCCTTATCTACAGAGCAATACATAGGATATACCGACCCTAAAGTGGGACGAAAAATAATTCTTATTCCGAAACAGCACCAACCCCATCTCGATTACTTTCCAGTAATATAAGTCATCCCCCTTACCCAACAATCACTCATCTAATTTGAGAATCGAAACAGCAGAAACCCTACAAAGATCAGTTACAATGATTAAATCATAGTTTCATTACAACACTGAAGTTGGAACCTATTACATATAATATGCCTCATCTCCAAGGAGTAGGATTTGAATTTAAGTTGATACTGATACACCAGAAAATTACTAGTTAGATTTGCAAATTGCCTTCTACCTAGCCATTGTTAGTAAAATACGGTACGGAAATAAAACGTGGTACGGTACGTACGGGTATAATATGATTTTTCGTTAAAAGTGCGTTAGTGAAAATTCGGGTTAAAAATACGAGATATGAATAATTCGAATTTTTTAAAAGTACGTGTATAATTCAGAAACTAATTATTCATGCGCGATTAAAAATACGGACATATTTCCTATTATTCTCACACATATAGTGAGTTTCTCATATCCAATAATGCTATGTTTTCATCGATTCTTTGAAATATGTTTGGATTTATTTGTGAAATGTGAAATGTGTACTTATTTAATTTAATTTTGATAAATCTATTTATTGACTCATGAACATAACAATATTTATTTAAGTTTATTTTATAAAAAGTACCGCATCTTATGTTCGAATTATTCTAGAAAAAATAATAGCCTCCTAATTACTAACATGTAACTCTCAAAATACACACACACACACACACAACTATATATATATATATATATATATATATATATATATATATATCAATAATTATATGATGTTTGCAATTTTCTACAATAATAATAAATATTTTGGACAAGAAAATAATTTATAAAATATTTTATTCATAACCAATTACTAAGAGTTATAATATTTGAATAGAATTATCTAAAATAATACAATTTAGACAATATGTTAATTGTTATAATGGTGAACGCCAGAAGTTTTATTCGAAAGTATTATATGTTAAAATGTTCAATACGAGTACTAAACGTTTTTACCCAATAATTCGAGTATTTTTAATTAGATCCGACAATAGTACGGAATACGGGAGTATTTTTCATTAATCCGTACGTACGTGTATTAAACGGAAAAATTCGGAGTATTTACTAACTAGGTACCTAGCATGCACAGAAAGGAGATCTCTCCTTTTTTTTTCTCGAGCTATTAGAACATGTGTTGTTCCTCCTTTTAAGTAAAATTCTTCACAACTTTGTGGCCTTCAACAACCATACGACCACATTCCACCACGTGAGCAGATAAAATTGATAAAAACCTCGAAGTCTCAGCACACCTATACCTATTGGCAATGAGGGGAGTAGGCAGAGTATTTGTTGGCAGGAGTGCTAAGACTTATCATTCCGAAACAGCACCAACCCCATCTCGCTTACTTTCTATCAATATAAATGATTGCCCTTCCCCAAAAACACCCATCTAATTTTAGAATCTAAACAGCCGAAACCCTGGCAGGATCAGTTAGAAAGATTAAATCATAGATTCATAGCAACACTGCCGGGATCAGTTAAAAAGATTGAATTATTCTTTTTCTTATATCTTCATTCATATGACACTGGCTTCAATACAATCTTGGGCAAATGCATTTCCACGCACAGTACATATATTATGCAAGCAAGAACCAAATATTCCAGATCTGGAAATATATCCAGCGAATCTAACCAATTCGTCAAATAAAGAATGTGAATCAGATCTCTTACACTTTATTTATGGTATCTGATTCTTCATCCGTCACGTGACCACCGAACACTACTTTACTGATCCCATCCGACGGCTGAAATTCATCAGAAATCTCAATATTACAAATTAAGGAGACCCACTGATGTTGACCCTTGTAGAGTCAGAGGACCAAGATGCAATATTAATCCTCCCGAGGGTCTATCGAGCTTATGATTCGCTAAATATTGCAGGGGCATTGAAGGAAGAATACATCACTGAGTGATCCTAGGTCGGAATATTCCTAGGATCACTCGCGACTATAAGTAAGGCAATCATTTCTCATTTCCACGAAGATCCTAACGGAAATAGAGAGAGAAAGGTCCTTACATTACAGATACAGAAAGAATTCATGTTCTCCTCGTAGTGTTAGTACGGACTTTGCTGTCATACCCCCATGTCCATCATCCTTCTACTACCCTCTCTTCTTGATTGACTCCATATTCACTCCTAAGAATCTCTAGATAGAGCTTAATGCCTCTATACACTGAAAGGGAGACGGAGTCGGAGACGACAAGGAGACGCCGACAAGGTGATTTTGTAGAAAGGGAGAAATGCAAACACGCCGCATATATTGTCTGATTTTGAAAAAATGGAGAAACATGACATATTGTTCAGAAGCAAAGCCATCTTCATGTGGCATCACTTATTGCTCTTGCGTAATGCAGGCAAAATGGAGGCCCTTCCATTGTACTTGGATAAGCTACTCAGTTAATTTATCCGAACAATGTGACTTTCTTTCTTTAGTGAATGAGATGAGGACTTCTTTTCTATTTGTTAGGAAGATACATGTTACGTTTGAGGATATTTTGCAAGTCGCATTCAACAAGTATGTGTGGGTGCAAATTTTGTTCCGCTCGAACGAATTTCGATGATAGTAGGTACACAATTAAGCTTGATGCCAACCCATGCATTCAATTAATGCACCTAAGTTGGAACCTATTGCACATAATATGCTTCATCTCCAGGGGGTTGGATTTTAATTTAAGTAATACTGATACATTAGATAATTACTAGTTGGATTCACAAGTTGTCTTCTACCTAGCATGCACAGAAAGGCGATCTCTCATTTTCTTTCTCTTGCTATTAGAACATGTGTTCATCCTCCTTTAAAGTAAAATTCTTCACAATTTTGTGGTCTTCGGTCTTCAACAAACATACGACCATATCGCAGCACGTGAGCAGATAAAATTGATAGAACCTCAAAGTCTTAGCACTCCTATGTTCGAATGCGTATTTAGATTTAACGATCGTCCACATATACACCTATTGGCAATGAGTAGAGTAGGCAGAGTATTTATTAGGAGCAAGTAGATACCCTAGTATTGCACTACTAACCCATGGCCACGTGGCTATCCCACAAAGGCACATATCACCTCTTACTTATACTCCATAAGCATTGTATCACATCATCACTAGGTTTGTAAGACAGGGCCCTCGCGCATATTACATACTTACGGGGTCAAGGAGCTCAGTGGTTTTGGAGGTCAGAGTGAGTCTCGTCGCATGTGAGGACTCGTTTTACTCGCATGCGACCCTTGTATGTTGTGTAGGAGACCTGTGAAAACCTCTCTATATATGTGGTTGACAGATACTTCATAAGAGGAAGTTATATAACTGCTCGTAATTGTCCCCTTGAACTGGTATATATAGCGGGGTCATATTGCAAACTGTCTCTCTTTTACACAACCTACTTGGCTCACTCCCATCCTTTATCACTTATGATTTTCATGACCCCTGGCCTGAATACACCTTTAGATCGTTGTTCTTGTTATATTCTATATTGCAAGTGTACAGAGTAATCTCCCCACTCCTATTCCTTTAGCAATATATAGGATATACCGATCCTAAAGCGGGATAAAAAGAATACCAACCCCATATCGATTACTTTACAGCAATATAAGTCATCCCCTTCACTGTCTAATTTGAGAATCAAAACAGTGAAACCCTGCCGAGATCAGTTACAAAAGATTAAATCATAGTCTCATTCTCATAGCAACACTGCCAGGATCAATTGAAAAGATTGGATTTTATTTCTCTTATATCTTCATTTATATGACACTGGCTTCAATATAGACTTGGGCAATGCAACTCCACGCACAGTAGATAAATTATTCAAGCAAGAAGCAAATATTCCAGATCTGGAAAAATATTCAGCGAATCTAACCAATTCGTGAAATAAAGTATGTGAATCAGATCTCTTACACTTTATTAATGGTATCGGATTCCTCATCCGTCACCTGACCTCCGAACACTACTTTACTGATCCCATCCGACGGCTGAAATCATCAATCAGAAACCCCAATTAGTCACCGCGAAATCACCGCCATTGGTTAGCTGGAGAACGAGGTAGAGAGAAACATTATTACCTGGTGAGAGCGGGCGGATTTGGGGGAGTCGGCGGGGGAAGGGGTGCGCTCCGACCAAGTGAGCAGATCGGCGGTGGATTTGCGGGGGTTGCGGACAGGTGTCTCTCTATCCATCGTTGTCGTCAATTCTGCTTCTTTCCTGGTATCTGTCTGTTTGGTAGCGAGAGGGTGTAGATACATGGAGCTCAAGAGTGATAAGAGAGAGAAGGGAGGAATCTACAGTCTGCTGCTAGAAGTTTGAAATCTGATGTACAGGAAACGAGGTATGAGAAATGTTAGCGTGACGGGAAGAGTGGGGAACAGCGCTGTTTGTGGCTGTGCGATTGGGTGGGGTTTTGCATTTAGACGGTAGCACGATATTTTCTCTGTCACAAGGCTGTGACTCTGGGAGTGTGGTACTAAAAATTTCAAATTTGAACCGGACCGGCGGTCCGACCGGTTGAACCGGTCAAATTTGACATCGCCGGTCCGGTCTATCTATCCGACCGTCCGTGCACATAAACCGGTCAAAACCGGTCAAAACCGCCGGTTTTGAACAGAACCAGTCAACCGGCCGGTTTTTCCCGGTTTTACCGGTTTGTGAGTGCGGCGTCTTTGTTTCTCCTGTGGCGATTCCGGTGAAATTGCGACGGAAAATAGCCTTGGACGACCACCATCGGACCACCAACCATCGGACCACCAACCAACACGCCATCGAAGACACCGTCGGACCACCAACCAACACGCCATCGAAGACACCGTCACCACCGCCACAAGCACCACCAGAACCAACGAAAACAGATCGCCGAAGAAGAATGGAGGCGAACACCACCGGCGACCTAGCCTTCCACCGCCAGTAGTAGATCTGCGAAAAAAGAAGGAAGATGAAGAAGAATAGATGCGAACTGAGAGAGAGAGCAGTTCTTACCTGGGTCGGCGTCGCCTCCGCCGCCACCGCCAGTAGGAAGCTCAGCCACCACCACCGACAGTAGGAAGCTCAGAGAGGCTCAGCCACCACCACCTCCGTCCATCCACCTCTGCCTCTCTCTCTAACCCTCTCTCTCCCCTCTCTCAGTTTGTGTTTTGTGAAACTGAAAGAGATAATGTTTGTGTGGTGTGAGGTGAGAGGAAAATGTTTGTGTTGTGTCTTTGTGAGTTGTAACAGGTTGATTTTTTTTTGTATTGTACAAATTTAAAATTTACACACTCATCAATTTATGTAATATATGTATATATATATATATATATATATATATATTTATTAATTTATACATTATTAAATAAACATGCGGTTCTACCGGTCGGACCACCGGTGCGACCGGTCGAACCATAAATCATGCCCTCGCCGGTTCGATGACCGGTCCGGTTATGAAAACTATGCATGCAAGTCCTAATCAATTTAAAAATTGTATTTATTTTTCTCTTTGACCTTGTTTGGGTGAAGGAACTTCGGGGCGTAGTTGAGTTGGTTGTTGAGCATTCTTAGGGCATGTCGCGAGTTGGTTTTTGAGCATTCTTAGGGCATGTCTACCCGTTGAGGCACCAGAGCAAAAGGCAAGGGACTCTTGGACTTTGGGGCAAGACACTGTAAACTGCTTTTTGAGGTCTATTTCCACCTGTCTGGAGCAGGGGAAGAGACAAGACACTGTTCACTATTAAAATTATATTGTATTTTGTGTTTTAGTAATATTTTGTGTTTTAGTAATACATTTACTTATGTAATGAAAATATTATGTATTTCTTTTTTTTTAACAAACATATGTGTTCTGTTTGCAATGCAAAGGTCTTTTTATTTTATTTTTCTCTTTATTTGTAAAAACAGTTCTCCAACAATTATTTACAAACAGTTTCAAAACTGATTTTTTTTTTTTTTTTTTGCGAACTTATTCTGAAATATTTTTTCCCAATATGTGAGGACTTTTTTTGCAGTCTTCAAACTGTTTTTTCGTCCAGTTTTTAACTAACTGTTTTTTTTTTCAGTTTTATACAAACGGTTCCAAACTGTTTTTCGTCCAGTTTTTTGCGATCTTGAAATTGTTTTTCGTCCAGGTTTAATTAACTGTTTTTTTTCAGTTTTATAGAAACTGTTTTTTTTTTGCAGTTTTCGCTATATTTTCTGAAACTGTTTTTTAACTATTTTTTTCCAGTTTTTAAAACAGTTTTTGAAAACAGTTTCTGAAAACAGTTTCTGAAAACAGTTTTTTAAAAACAGCTATTGAAATAATTTTTAAAAACAGTTTTTTAAAACAGTTTTTGCAAACTGTTATGAAGCAGTTTGTTTTCAACTTTTGCAAACTTTTTTTCAAAATAATTTTTTCCAGATTTTTCAAACAAATTTTTTAAACAGTTTTTTTTCTAGTATTATTGCAAATTAGTTTTCAATGGGGCAAAACTAGTATTTGTGAAAAAATTAGTATTTGAGGGTGAAAAGTGGGTGGATTGTCTATGTGGCATTGGGGTTAGAAGTCAAGGCAAGAGGCTAGACTTACCCAACCCATTGCCTTGGGGCAACTCTAGCCTTGGCAAAAATGTCTTGGTAGAGAAGTGAATAGCGAGAAAATGGGGGTTGGGAGGGCTTAAGTGAGGTGGTGCCTTGGCTAGAAGGACTTGGTGGACATGCCCTTAAGACTTTGGACATTTGTCTTGAGGTCTTGAGTTCAAAATTTGGGACGACCTAAGGGTAGCATGTTGGCATTCTCAACTGCGAGCATGTCCTCCCGGGTTTTCTCAGGCTGTTTTACCTCTCTAGTGTGGTTTGCAGGCTATTGCACTAGAGCGGAGATTTACCCAGTGCGCACCCGAAGGGTAGTGGCTCCGGGTTCCCACGTCATCAAAAAAGTAGACTAGGGATATAGTATAGGGTAAAAGAAGTAATTATTGCTTGCTCCAAGAGCAAATATGACATGGTGCTCTAAGCAATACATCACATGACACGTTAGTAACATGTGGGAATTCACTTTCTTTTGCCTTTCACTCATTTTCTTTTTCCTCCTGACGTGTCATGTGATGTATGGTTAGAGCAAATCCACATCATTTACTCTTAAGGCAAACAAAAATTTCTCGGGTAAAAGACACTTTCACCCTCTCAGGTTTGAAGGAAAGACACATTTACCCCTTCTTGTTTGAGAAATGACACTTTCATCCCTTTTTTATGAACATCACGACATTTAGATCCCTTGATTGTGTCATATCAAACTTCAAAAGAGATAATTTGTCCCCGAAACTACTACCGTGACAGACAACCGCCTCCAGACTAAAGATTTCACAATTAGGTAGTGTAAGTAAGTAACCTAAATGATAGAGAGAAGGGATGAAAGTGTCATTTCCCAAACTAGAAGGGGTGAAAGTGTCTTTACATCAAACTTGAGGGTGAAAGTGTCTTTTACCCGAAATTATACTACTAGGGATTAGTTTTGTTTTTCCACGGTCGAGGGATTGTCTCAACTGATACTATTTCTCTTAACAAAAAATAAATTATTATTACTATTACTTGAATTTACAAGTGGAAGTTGTTGACCGAAGGTCCAGAACTATACAAGGGACCTAACAGGGGAAAAACATATAAAATACATGAAAAAAGTTACAGAAAAAACAAACAGAGATAACACACAGCCAAACAATCCCTCAATTGCTCTTGAAACCTACGAACAAGTCTCAAGGACATGACATGGCGAAGGAGGAGTTCGGTGATGCGGTGGATAAACCGCCACGAAAACCACGTGAATGATATAATATAGGACAAATGACACTAAACCGATATGCAGTTTGACACTTGTGACTACAGGTGTTCACGGTCCGGTTCGATCGATTTTATGCCACTAATGACACATAAATCGAAATGATCGGTTTTGCTAAACTTCAAACCGAAATAGGCTCGGTTTGAAAAATAAAAAAATAAAACCGCACCTATATATACCGGTTCGGTTCGGTTAATACCTACGGTTTTTAATACTATAATGTGCAACATCATGAATTAAGAAAGACTAAACTTCGATATGCCAATTTTTTCAATTCTCATGTCCATGAAAATAACGATTAACTTGCTTAAAATTATCTATGCTACTACATATTTTTTGGGGAATCGAGGTTACTACATTTGCATACATGAAAATATCGAGGGAATATTAGAAGTATTGGTTTAAATTGCATAGCAAGATTTCAAATAACTTTGTAGATTGACAATAAATTGACTGGTGTTAGTAATTACTACTCACGTCGGCAAAGTAATGATAAGTTCATACACATTAGATACTAATAATATAATACAATTTGAATATCATAATGTTTTGGTCCGGTCCAACTTTTAGTTGGTTACCCGGTTTTGGTCCGGTTCGGTGAGGGCCCGGTTCAGTTTTACAAAAACTGCTCAGTGTATTGGAAATTGGAACGAACCGACGGTTCGATACGATTTGGTTTGATGCGATCCGGTTTCGCCGGTGCGGTCGGTTTGTGAACATCCCTACTTGTGACACTAAACTTCCTGCATTTTCACTGCATGTCATTTTTAAAAAACACAAGTTTTAATCTGAAAAATGAAATTGGACTTAAATGCTCAAAAACATTTTAGAGCCAATTTATACACTATCCATATACTGGGCCTATTTGGATGACCGGAAGTAATTGAGCAGTTTGGCTAAAGATCTACTTTTATATGGAGTGCTTGGATAAGGTAGATTAAATTAGATTTGTAATTTTTTATATAAAAATAATAATAGATGTTGATTCAAAGACCCTTAAGTGTGTTTTGAGAAGTAACTGTTTTGAGTCATGAAAGAAAAAGACAAAGCTTTTCTGATACTCCAAGGCCTTGAGATACTGACAGAGCTTCAAATCCTTGAGAGTAGTTTTTATTATGCTGAATGTTCTAACAATCTTGTGTTGCAGATTGGCTATCTGATTATAAAGATCAGAGATTTGCTGAAAATACTTATGTTTTATATTGTTTATATATCTAACACAATTGCAGATTTCCTGATCAGAGAGAATCATAGATTTCTGGTTCCAACTTTGAAAGACTGTGAAGCATGTTCAGAGCTTCAAGGCCTTGAGACGTGCCTTGAGCTGCTGACAGCTTTACAGAACTAATCTGATTCTTTCTTGCAGGGTTTAATCTTTATTATTGTGATTGTTTAATGACTTCTAAGAGTCTTAAACTAGTTTATCATGAGTTATATGTTTCAGAAGTTAATCAGATTATTGTTTTATTCTTTCATCCAGTTTTTATTCAGAAACTGGAAATCCAAACAGACTTAGTGCTGTTATATTTCTGGATTTTGTTGTTGCTATGTTTTAATGTTGTTGCAAGTTTTTTAAACGTGCAAATGCAATCTCAACAAACTCCAATGGATATCTACTCAGAGCTGTTTGAATTGCAGTTGAAACAGGATGAGGATTTGTAGGAACTGAGATCCTAAAATCTCTCATTCAGTGCAGTGAGTAGATAAAATACTGGTTTGAATTTTTGAAAGGATAGAGGCTTGCAGAAAACTGAGAGAAGTGTGAAATATTTGTAGGAGATCAATCATTCAAACACACAGACATTCAAGCTTCAATTCCAGATTTCAGAAGATCAATCATTCCAGTTTCCAGAAGAACACATCCATGCCTTCACAAGCTTATTGTTCTACTGTGTTCTTCATCTGTTTTGTAATCTGCTTATCTTTTGTATATCTAAAACCTCACTAAACCTAGTGGTTAGTTGTTCAAGTGAACAACAAGAGGTTCTTGTTAGCTCAACAGTTAGTAGCTGATACTAGATAGGTTTGGAACCACAAGCTGTATAGGTGTAAGGGAAATCACTTAGGCTTGAAGATCTAGGGCTGTTTCTGTGTGAGTAATAAGATGTGTTTGCCCAATCCTGGTGGGATTAGATCCTTCATGCAGAGATTAGGTGCACTGGCACTGAACTCTGTAAATTGCATTGTGTTCTTTACTTTACAGTTTTTGTTATTTTCTGTTGCACACAACTCAAATCAAACTAGGGTTTATAAGTTGTTCAGAACTGGTTGAAGTTCAAGGCCTTGAAGCTTTCTATTTTGCCTTTGAAAGTTTCTGACTGTTTTCTAAAATCTCAAGGCCTTGAGATTTGAGTTCCTCACTTTAGTTAATTTGTTAAAAACTGTGTTTTGCAAAAAGTTTCCATACTCTATTCAACCCCCCCCCCTTCTAGAGTATTTAGGTCCTTTATTTAGTCTACATTACACACTTTCAATTGGTATCAGAGCTTGGGTCACTGATATAGATCTAACAACCTTGTGACTATGAGTAATGTAGGAGATGGTGGATTCTCACAAGGAAGGGCAGTCAACAGACCTCCATTGTTCTGTGGTGATAACTTCATGCACTGGAAGACATTGATGAAGATGTTCATCATAGATAAAGACATGGAACTGTAGTCAATAGTTCAGAATGGACCTCATGAGTACTACACTACCATAGATGGAGTCAGATGTATCAAGTCTGAGTAAAATCTCTCAGTTACTGAACTGGAAAAGCTATCAAAAAATTACAAGGCTATGAATCTGTTATACTGTGCTCTTAATGCAGATGAGTTCAACAGAGTGTCAAATTGCAAAAGTGCCAAAGAAGTATGGGACAAACTGGTTGTGACATAGAAGGGACCAGCCAGGTTAAACATACCAAAATCAACATACTTCTGAGGAAATATGAGATGTTCAAGATGAAATCAGATGAGACCATTACGGAGATGTTCAAAAGATTCACTGATGTGGTGAATAATCTGGAGTCATTGGGAAAGAAGTTTTCAAATGAAGAAAAGGTCAGGAAAATTCTGAGAAGCTTGCCAAAAGCCAAGTGGGAGCCAAAGACAACAACCATTGAGGAAGCTCAGAATTTAAGTCTTCTTCAGCTAGATGATCAACTAGGAAAGCTGCTCACTCATGAAATGTCTATGAAGGATGTAGAAGGTGATTTGAGTGAAAACATCAAGAACTTAGCACTCAAGGCTAAAGACAATGAAAAATCTCAAAGCCTTGAGACTGAAGATGAGCATGATGATGAAGAGGCTTTAGCATTGATCTCCAAGGCCTTGGCCAGGATTCTCAAGAAGAAAAGAAACTCTGGTAACAGGGACTACAACAGAGAGAGATCAAGACCTTCAAGCAGCAAGGACTACTAAGGTAAATCTTCATCACAGTTACATAAAACTAAAGTAATGAATTGTTTTGAGTGTGGTGATGCAGATCATTTAGTAAGGGACTGTCCACAAAAGAAGAAGAACATGAACTGTCAAGAATGACAGTGAAAACAGAAGGAAGAAAGCCATGATGGCCTCTTGGAGTGATTCTGATTCATCAAGTGACTCAGACACAGAAGAAGATCAAGCAAATCTGTGCTTCACGGCGAAACATGAGGAAAAAAAGTCATCAGACAGACATATTGAAGAAATGGTAAAAAAGCTTCTTGCTAGTCCTTCTGATGTACTTCTTGAAATTCTCAAGAGTATGTTTTTAAATGAGGAAAGGTATAGAAATGAGATTTCTTCTTTAAAGATTAAGATTCATGAGCAGGTAAAAGAAAACATGGACCTAGTTTTTACCAACAAAACTGTTGAAGTTTCTAAGACAAAAATTGAAAAGGACTTCAAGGCCTTGGACAGCAGGTTCAAAGCCTTGAAGGCTCAGATAAAAGAGATTGTTGATCAAAACACTCTCTTAACTGAAAGATATGCTGATCTAAAGACTCATTCTGAGGATTTAGAACAACAAATCTGTTCTTTGACTGAGAAACTTCAAGAGTCCAAAAAGGTCCTAGCTAGTTTTACATGCTTTGAACATAATCTAAATCTCATTCTTAGAGGAAGTCTGAAATCAATGCATAAAAGTGGGATTGGCTATAATCCAAATTTTCCAAATAAAAGCCAAACTACTTTTTTCAAATCTGGTAGCAGACATTCTCCAAAGTGTCATTACTGTGGTAAAATTGGTCATATCATATTAACTTGTCCCTTCAGAAGATCAGAACCTCATATTATGAGGAATAATTATCCTTATCAGCTTAAGGGACAGGTTAGGCAGATTTGGGTTCCAAAAGGAATTAGACCACCAAACATGGCTGATTCTGAGTATGACTCAAAGGTTCTGCACTTGGTCTAACAGTCTGTTGAGGCAATGATTTACTTTTGCAGGATGTCACCAAGGCCTTGAAAGATCAGAAATGGATATTAGATAGTGGATGTTCCAGACATATGAGTGGAAATAAATCTCTCTTTACTGAGCTTACAGAAAAATCTGGAGGAACAATCACACTTTGTGACAAAGCAAAATGAAATATTATTGGTATAGGTAGTATTGGTAATGGTTCTACCAACTCTATCTCTGATGTTTATCTTGTGGATGGACTTAAGTATAATCTGCTTAGTATCTCTCAGTTATGTGATAAAGGTTATAAAGCTATATTTGACAAGGAGAAATGTGTGATGCAAGATGAGAAATCTGGAGATTGCATACTCACTGCTCCTAGATCATATAATCTATATGCTATGAGTACTAAAAGTGTTGCAGGTGACAAGTTAAAATGCCTCAAGGCCTTGAAGGACGATTCAAAGCTTTGGCACAGAAAGCTTAAGCATATTAGCATACACACCTTGAATAAACTCATCTCAAAGGATTTGGTAAGAAGTTTACCATCACAAAAAAATTCAGATGATGAGGTTTGCAAGGCATGTGTACAAGGTAAGCAAACCAGAAGATCATTTAAGCCAAAGAACTTTGTAAGTACTTCTAGACCCTTAGAACAGTTGCATATGGACTTGTGTGGTCCTATGAGAGTTCAGACCCCAAAAGGTAAGAGGTATATGCTTGTTATAGTAGATATATATTCTAGATTTACTTGGGTGATGTTTATTAGAGATAAAACTGAAGCCTTATCTGAATTTTCTAGACTGTGCAAAGAGCTTCAAACTTTGAAAAATTTACCTATTGCATCCATTAGAAGTGATCATGGTAGGTAATTTGATCAACTTGACTTTGATTTATTTTGTGCAAAGCATGGCATATCACACAACTTTTCTGCACCTAGAACTCCACGGCAAAATGGAGTAGTTGAAAGGAAAAATAGGACACTTGAGGATATGTCTAGAACCATGCTACTTGAAAGTAATTTGCCAAAGTTCTTGTGGGCAGAAGCTGTTAATACTGCCAATTATGTGCTAAATAGATGCTTGATTAGACCTATTTTGAAAAAGACTCCTTATGAATTGTTTAAAGGTAGGAAGCCTAGTGTCTCTTATTTCAAACCTTTTGGTTGTATCTGTTTTGTGCATAATGATGGTAGAGACAATCTTGGTAAATTTGATGCTAGGAATGATGAAGGTGTATTTCTTGGATATTTTCAAACTAGCAAAGCTTATAGAGTTTACAATAGAAAAACCAAGATTGTGGAAGAGAGTATTCATGCGTTTTTTGATGAAAGTACTAAGGATTCTCTGAGTGAAAGTTTTGGAGATCTAAATTTGAACAAGCATGAGTCTGATGATGATGCTGTGAAAGAGGACAAAGGCAAAAATAATGTGCAGAATCAATCAGCAGAATCTCAAGGCCTTGAACCTCCTGTAGAGCCAAAATCTCAAAGCCTTGAGACAGAAGCTGAAACTTTCTATGATGCTCCCTCTACTGTTTCAAGAACTCAAAAAATTGAAGGAGAATATACCTGGATACTAAGGAAGAAGTTTAAGTACCTTGCAGATCATCCATCTAACAATATCATATCTGATCCATCAACTGGAACTCAGACAAGAGGACAGTTGAAGAACTTGTGTGCTTTTAGTGCATTTGTATCTTTGATTGAGCCTAAAAATACCAAGGAAGCACTAGAAGATGCAGACTGGATCATTGCAATGCAGAGTGAGCTGAATGAATTTGAAAGAAACAAGGTATGGAATCTGGTTCCCAGACCAAAAGAGAAATCAGTTATAGGAACCAGATGGGTGTTCAGAAATAAGCTCGATGAGAATGGCAAAGTGGTAAGGAACAAAGCCAGACTTGTGGCACAGGGATATAATCATGAAGAAGGTATAGATTATGAGGAGACTTTTGCTCCTGTTGCCAGGTTAGAAGCTATTAGAATACTTCTTGCATTTGCATCTCACAATCGCATAAAGCTTTATCAAATGGATGTCAAATGTGCTTTTCTGAATGGTTATTTACAAGAAGATATTTTTGTAGCACAACCTCCTGGTTTTGAAGATGAAAACTTTCCTGATCATGTTTACAAACTAGACAAAGCTCTTTATGGATTAAAACAAGCTCCAAGGGCTTGGTATGATAGACTTTCAAAATTTTTACTTGACAACAATTTCAAGAGAGGTCTAGTTAATAAAACTCTTTTTATTAAACATCATGAAAATGACTTGTTAGTAGTTCAGATCTATGTGGATGATATTTTATTTGGTGCTACTAATGATGCTCTTTCAAAAGAGTTCTCTAGTCTGATGTGCAGGGAGTTTGAGATGAGCTTAATGGGAGAACTGAATTTCTTTCTTGGACTTCATATCTTACAAATGAAGAAAGGATTTTTTGTACATCAAGGAAAGTATACCAAGGACTTATTGAACAAGTACAATATGTCACAGTCCAAGGTGCTTAAAACTCCTATGAGTTCATCACTCTCATTAGACAAGGATTCAAATGGTAAGAGTGTGAATCAAAAGGAATACAGAGGTACGATTGGATCTCTTTTGTATTTAACTGCTAGTAGACCTGATATTATGTTCAGTGTTTGTATGTGTGCTAGATTTCAAGCAGATCCTAAGGAGAGTCATTTAACTGCTGTCAAAAGAATTTTTAGATATTTGAATGGAACCAGAGAGTTGGGGCTTTGGTATCCAAGGAGATCTAAATTTATGTTGAGTGGCTATTCAGATGCAGATTTTGCAGGATATAAAGTAGATAGGAAGAGTACTTCTGGATGTTGCCAGTTTCTTGGATCTTCACTGATCAGTTGACATTCTAAAAAGCAAAATTCTGTAGCATTATCAACTGCAGAAGCTGAATATATTGCACCTGGAGCTTGCTGTTCACAAGTGTTATGGATTGCTTAGAAACTTAGAGATCTTGGCTATAATTTCAGAAATGTACCTATTCATTGTGACAACACAAGTGCTATCTCAATCTCTAAGAATCCAGTCCAGCACTCAAGAACCAAGCACATAGATGTGAGACATCACTTCCTTAGAGATCATGCAGAAAAAGGTGATGTTGTTCTATCTTTTATTTCTACTTCAATGCAGATTGCTGATATTTTCACTAAACATTTGCCAGATGATAGGTTTTCATCCCTAAGGCTTGAACTGGGTATGTTAAACAAGGATGCATTGGTTTAGGGAGAGTATTGGTACTTGTGTTTATGTGTTGAAATCTAAAAGCCTTGAGATTATACTTTTCAAAGCCTTGAAAGTATAGCTCAAAGCTTTGAAGTTTCTCAAACTGCAGAAAATATCAAGGCCTTGAGATTGTTCTCCAGGTCTTGAAACATCTGTATTTTTTTTTTGAAAAATGGATCATCAAATATTATATCTTATCTCTTTAGATAATTGTATAAAATTTGAATTACTCAGAGAATTTTCTAAAATATCCAAAAATATTTTCCAAGTTTCTTTTTGCATGTTGATTTCAGTAGAGTCCTTTTATGACTCATCTTTTCAACCTACTTAAGCTAAAAGTCAGGGCTTATTTTTCTTCATTCTCTCTCAATTCTCTACGTCTCTCTACTATATCTCTATTTCTCTCAATCTCATTCTCTTCTCAAAACCCTAAACCCACAATGGAGCGCAAATCAGCCAGGATTCAACAACAGGGGAAGCCTTCTGGCAGATCCAAGAAGAGGGCATATAAGAAGGAGAATATTGTGATCTCTTATTCGGATTCAGAGAATACTCCGAGTTTGCATGAGGACACTCCTCCTGCAAAGAAGATCAGAACTGAAAAGGGAGATGAAGGTTCAAGCATTGATCCACAGAAGGAGACAGAGACTCAGGGTGGTTATCAACCTATGTCAGACAAGAAGAAAGGGGTGAGAAGAAAAAGGCTGGTGAAGAAGAAAAGGGGAAATCTGCTCAAGAAAGCAAGAAGAAGCCAACTGAAGGAGAACAAGAGAAGAGCAAACCCACTGAGAAGAAAACAAGGGTTAAGAAGGTTTCTGCTGCAACCAAAAAGGGTTATCAAGGTAAGAATGCACTTCCTTCAGATTGGTTTGTTAATTCTGAAGTTAGGACTATGTGGATGCAAGGATATGCTTCTTCTAAGGTTGCTTTTTGTAGTATGGTTTCTGAAGAGTTATTGGATAAACTGTATATTGATTGTATGAGGAAGTTAAGAGAAACTGCAGTTTGGAAGGTGTTAAATCCTAGTTCAAAAGATTATCCTAGGTTAACTAGATTATTTTATCTGAATCTGGTTCAAGAAGGAGATGATAAGATGGTGTTAACTTCAACGGTGGCTGGGATAAATTTGAGGCTAGATCATAGGACTTTTGCCAAAGTCTATGGTATTCCTAGGAAGTATAATGTTGGAGATTACCCTGATAGGAAGGAATGTCTAAAAAAGGCAAAAGAAATGTTTTTCATTGATGGTGTACCCTCTGGTCCAAAAAATTTGACACACTCTGTGCTCAACTGTGAAGCTAAGATCTTGTTTACAATTCTCATGAGGAGTTTTGTTCCTAGGGAAAACTCAAGGGAGTCGGTTGCTGATAAAGTTCTCATTCTGATGTATCTGATATGTCAAGGGTCTAGGATAGACTTGCCAACAGTGGTTATGGAGCATATGATCTATTGTGCTACTAGAACTAGAAACCATCCTCTTCCCTATGCCAACCTTTTAACTCTTTTCTTTGAGCATTTTGAGGTACGTGTGAAAGGAGAGGAAAAGATTACTAGAGGTTTTGGGTTGATTGATGAAACTGCCATACAAAGGATTGGAGTAGTTCAGACTGGGAAAGGTCATTGGAAGTTTTATTCAGAGTTGTCAAAGGCTGATCTTGAGGAGAAGGAGTTTGTTAAACCAAAGTGGGCTACATGAACAAAAGGAAAAGCAAATGAGGATTACTCTTTGTTGGTTGATAAATTTGAAGATCAGCAGGTTGAGATTGAAGATCTCAGAAAAAGATTATTTGATCTGTCTTCTAAATTTAACCAGTTCAAGGGTTTGATGAATGTGATGAATGGAAAACTGGATGTTGTCATCAAAGGTTTGAACTTGGAAAAGATACCTTCTGCTACTAGCCATGACACCAGTGTAGACTCAGATCAAAGGCTAGGTGATTTCTTGAAGAAGAAAAAGAAGCCAATTCCAGTGGTGCTCACTTCAAAAGATTTGTATGAGAAAACTGATGAAGAAGAAGGTGGTGAAGACACAGGTGTTGATGCAGCTACAGAGGGTGATTCAGTGCAGGTTAAGAACAAGAAGGTGGATGAGATTATTGAGGAAATTGTTGCAGAGGTGGAAGCTGAACAAGAAGAAAATCAGTCTGCTGATGATGCTGAAAGTGATGAAGAAGTTGGAGAAGGCTCAGAGAAAGGCCAGACATCAAAGAAGAAATGAAGATCTGAGAAGACCAAAGCCTTGATCCTTTCCTTCTATCTCTTTCTTTTCTTCTTTTATGTTCTCAAGGCCTTGACTTTCTAGGAATAAAATTTTCTGTTTAAGTTTTTCTTAAGACTCTGAGTAATGATCCAACATTTCTTCACCTTTATTTGATGAAAGTCAAAAAGGGGGAGAAATTTATGTGGTTTTTTTGGTAACTTTCAGTGCTTGTATAATAATAATCAGTTGTTTCTGATTATCAATTGTGATCTGGTATTACTGTGTTTATCTGTGAATTACCGATTATTTGAGTTAAGATGATTTGATTGGTATTATTATCTATTTTATCTGCAATATGTTGTTATCTAACTCTTATAAGGAGTTGCAGGGATATTTACACAAGATTATGGGTTTTGTCTTTCATCAAGGGGGAGATTGTTGATTCAAAGACCCTTAAGTGTGTTTTGAGAAGTAACTGTTTTGAGTCATGAAAGACAAAGACAAAGCTTTTCTGATACTCCAAGGCCTTGAGATACTGACAGAGCTTCAAATCCTTGAGAGTAGTTTTTATTATGCTGAATGTTCTAACAATCTTGTGTTGCAGATTGGCTATCTGATTATAAAGATCAGAGATTTGCTGAAAATACTTATGTTTTATATTTTTTATATATCTAACACAATTGAAGATTTCCTGATCAGAGAGAATCTTAGATTTCTGGTTCCAACTTTGAAAGACTGTGAAGCATGTTCAGAGCTTCAAGGCCTTGAGATGTGCCTTGAGCTGCTGACAGCTTTACAGAACTAATCTGATTCTTTCTTGCAGGGTTTAATCTTTATTATTGTGATTGTTTAATGACTTCTAAGAGTCTTAAACTAGTTTATCATGAGTTATATGTTTCAGAAGTTAATCAGATTATTGTTTTATTCTTTCATCCAGTTTTTATTCAGAAACTGGAAATCCAAACAGACTTAGTGATGTTATATTTATGGATTTTTTTGTTGCTGTGTTTTAATGCTGTTGCAGGTTTGTTAAACGTGCAAATGCAATCTCAACAAACTCCAACGGATATTTACTCAGAGCTGTTTGAATTGCAGTTGAAACAGGAAGAGGATTTGTAGGAACTGAGATCCTAAAATCTCTCATTCAGTGCAGTGAGTAGATAAAATACTGGTTTGAATTTTTGAAAGGATATAGGCTTGCAGAAAACTGAGAGAAGTGTGAAATATTCGTGGGAGATCAATCATTCAAACACAAAGACATTCAAGCTTCAATTCCAGATTTCAGAAGATCAATCATTCCAGTTTCCAGAAGAACACATCCAGGCCTTCACAAGCTTATTCTTCTACTGTGTTCTTCATCTGTTTTGTAATCTGCTTATCTTTTGTATATCTAAAACCTCACTAAACCTAGTGGTTGGTTGTTCAAGTGAACAACAATAGGTTCTTGTTAGCTCAACAGTTAGTAGCTGATACTAGATAGGTTTGGAACCACAAGCTGTATAGGTGTATGGGAAAACACTTAGGCTTGAAGATCTAGGGCTGTTTCTGTGTGAGTAATAAGATGTGTTTTCCCAATCCTGGTGGGATTAGATCCCTCATGCAGAGATTAGGTGCATTGGCACTGAACTCTGTAAATTGCATTGTGTTCTTTACTTTACAGTTTTGTTATTTTCTGTTGCACACAACTCAAATCAAACTAGGGTTTATAAGTTGTTCAGAACTGGTTGAAGTTCAAGGCCTTGAAGCTTTCTATTTTGCTTTTGAAAGTTTCTGATTATTTTCTAAAATCTCAAGGCCTTGAGATTTGAGTTCTTCGTTTAAGTTAATTTGTTAAAAACAGTGTTTTGCAAAAAGTTTCCATACTCTATTCACCCCCCCTTCTAGAGTATTTAGGTCCTGTATTTAGTCAACATTACACACTTTCAATAAAATATTAAAAAAGTGTTGAACCGGTGAAATGAGGACTCCGGATTCCTCAAAGAAATTCGGAAATTCGGATCTGACCCGAATCCGGAAATCCGTATTTCTTTGAGGAATCTGGAGTCCTCATTCTTCTATAAATACTCTTGTTTGGAAGCATTTTATTGTCCTCATTATTTCGCAAACTTTTTGCGTACCTATTTTGGAAGTAGTCTATTCTCTCTGTGCTAGTGAAAGGTTAAGAAAATTGTATTATCTCTGTTTACAAGTTATTTTTGTCATCAGTCGGAGAAATTTGTTATTACTCGTTAATAATTTTATTATAACTTGTGTTTTATTTGTTATAGCATGCATGGCGGTGCTGGAACAAGCTTAGGGCGTCGTAATGCTCGTATGAGCGTTATTTGACCTATATTTTGGTCGCGGGAAGATTGGGAATTGTTCATCGAATTGATCCTTGTGGCGAAACGTGAAGGCAGAATGTGTTGATCTCACTTGTCTAACTATGGGTTAAGATGGATTACCGAGACGATAGTTATTTCACTACTAGAAAAAAACCAATAAAAACAACGGTTTAAAATCGCTGTTTAATATACCAAAACCGTCATTTAAGAAATAAATTACGGTTTTTACCGCGGTTGGCAAACCGTCACTTAGAACGGTGTTGCCAAAGCTTTACCACGGTTGAAAAAAATAGTAGTAAATTTTGTTTTTATTTTTTTATTATTTTTGTTAAAAATTATACGTTGATATTTTCTGAATTAGAAAAAAAAAGAAATTCAAAGAGTAAATATATTTTTAATTGATTTTTTTTAGAATTAAAAAATCAAGATAATTTTTGGATCTGGGTTCTTGTGTTGCATCTGTGCTTCGGCATTTGCTAGGTTTGTCGCCGATGGTGAAGGAGACGGTGGTGGTGTGGTGGATCTGGGTTTGTCGCCGGTGGAGAAGGAGACAGTGGTGGCGTGGTGGATCTGGGTTTGTCGGCGTTGGTGAAGGAGACAGTGGTGCTTCGTGGCGACGACGGTGCTTCGTGGCGACGACGGTGCTTCGTGGCGATGGCGGTGCTTCGTGGCAACATCGATCGCGGCGACGATGGCGACGATTGTGCTTCGTGGCGATGATGGCGACGAAGATTGGGTCTGTGCTTCACACGATGGCGACGGTGAGGAGGGGAGGAGGGACGAAGAGAAGAGCAGAGGGTGAGGAGGGAAGCGAGAGAGACCAGAGGGTGAGGAGGAAAGTGAAAGAGATAAGACCAGAGAATTGGAGGGAAGTAGGAGGAAGAAGATCGAGTTTGTGAGGCGGCTGTGATATGTAGAGAGAGGGGTTGTAGATAAGATAGGGTTGGGAAATGAATGGCTCAGATAAGATATAAGTATTTCCATAAACAGCGGTTTATTAAACACCGCTGTTTATTATTATTTTTTTTTAATTTTGTTAGGTTTATATAATAACTATTGAGGAAACAAAACTATATTGCATTCATAAACAACGGTTATTGTTAACGACATAAAATTGCATGTTTTAGTATGTTAATGAACTCTTCATAACTTGCTAATATGTGTAATCTATCTATTTTATCTCTCTTTCTAGACTTATGCTTGTCTTTGTAGTTTTGGTTGTTTTTATCTTATTTTTGTAGGAAAAGACGTGATTTAGAACGCAAGAGGCAAGTTGCAAGGGCTTAAATGAAGAGACAAGGGAAGACATAAGCCATTTGAAGAAGTCAAGAGACTAATTTGCAAGGCCATAGTTACATCAAGGGGCGTATTTGAAGTCATTTTAACGGAGAGGGGGTCTATGTGAAGCTTTACAAAGTTATAAAGGAGTTATTTAATATGATTTTAACGGAATCGGGGTGAAGTTGCTATTTTCCAAACTTTTTAAGAAGGGATGGGGGCATTTTTAAAGCCCCCAGCAAACAAGGGGGGGAGCCGGGTGAAATTATGCCAAAAACACTCAGCATCTCTTACGTTCTCTCTCTCCCCGTCGCTGAAACACGAAGAGAAGAACAGAGCTTCGATGGAAGCTGCACGAAGCTTCGCACGAAGCTGAAAACTGGACCAAACCCGCACCAAATCACGCAAAACTGGTACGAAACTGATCCCTAGCCCACGTCCTCTCTACTACATCCCTCAATTCGGCCCAACAACGAAGAGATAGAAAATCCCCAATTCTCCTAGGGTTCGTGAAGTTTCTGAAAATCAACAATATAGAGGGTCTTACATCAATTCAAGGGTGGAGATGAAGGCTTGGAGGCTACGAAACCCTCTCCTGCAGCCTATATAAACAGATGGTGAAGAATTTTCAGGAGCTCTCTCTCACAGACGGAACGTTCATACGCTCTGTTTTAGGTCTCTGTTCGTCCTCTCTCTCTCTCCGATTTCACCCAAGTCAGGGCTTGTTCTTGAGAGCCTGAGCTCTCTTTGAGCATAATCAGGGCCAAGAACAAGGGAAAGAGGAAGAGGGGGGAGAGGAGGTCAGTTTCAGGCGGTTTTGTGCTCTGTTTCCTACTCTGCTTTTGCTGCAGCTGTGACTTGTTTCTATCCGGTTACTGTAGCACTGAGCAACAGTTTAGATTCACAGGCTTCTGAATTACTTGTTAGCTTGTAGCTTAGTTTGGAATTGGTAGCTTAGTTTGAGTATTTGAAATCAAGTTGTGAGGTTGAATTGGTGAAAACAAGTGTTGGATTCAAGTATGATGAATGAAATGATATTTCTCTTTAGATATATTAAGCCTATAATGTCTAGCTAATTCAATTGCTTCGGTAATTTGGGACTATCTAGTGCCTCAATCCTCATATTGATTCAAGTTGAACTTCAAGGATGAAATGGTTGAATTGGGTTCACTTGAATGCTTGGTGCAATGTTTGGATTTCTCTTCTTGAAGTATTTGATGCATTGAATAGGTAGATGTGCGAATACTCTTGACTTGTTTGATTTGAAGTTGCATTTTAGTGAGAGGAACTCGTCAATCCTAACTTTGAGAAATTGAGTTCTAGTTAGGTGATTTGAGTGAGAATTTACAAATCTCATTTGTTGCTTGATCTTTCATGTGGAAACACCTATGTGTGTTTACATATGGTTGATGCTTGAAACACTTGAAATTTGGGGAATCTCATTTGAATAGCCTCTTTAGTGCTTGATTAGCGTGTTGGATTTACACACTTTCTTGTCGCGATTTGGATTGCATGAGTAATCACTTCTTGAGATACTTGTCTTGTGGATTGACACATGCAATGTGAGAACCGGGCTTGAATGTAATAGGAGGATTGGTCACTAGAGAAACCGATGATCCCTAGCCCCTCTCTACTTGTCATTTCACTTAGTCTCTTGAATCGTAACTCTAGTAGTCGTTTACGTTGTTCTTAAACTTAAACCTCAACTTGCTCCATCAATTGATTTTGGTGGATTTGATAGCTTGGCAAGCTTTAAAGCCGTTGAGAGATTTCTTTTATCGCTTAGTTAGCCGTTTACTCTAGTGATAGCAAGTCATTATCTAACCCTCCTCTACTTGTGGATTCGACTCCGGATTTACCGGATTATTACTTGAGACGATATCATATACTTGGGATTTTGTCGAAGAGTTATCTAAACAACCGTTGTTTATTGTATTTTTATTGTTTATAAATAACCATTATTATAGAATATAGTTATAGTTTTATCGAATTAAATTGCGTTTAAGGTTAAAACCGTTGTATTTGATGTTGTTTTTTTACCGCGGTTCCCCTTTAACCGTCGTTTATTTTTTCTAAAAACAACGGTTTACTTATAACCATGGTAAAAGTGAAAAAAATACCATGGTTCTTAGGTAAACCGTTGTATTTGCTGTTATATTTACCACAGTTATCTTATAACCGCCGCCAATTTAAATAATTGCAACGGTTACAAAAAAACCGCCGTTATTGGGGCCTTTTTACAACGTTTTGATAATCGCGGTTTTTTAACTGTTGTATCTGGACCTTTTTTTAGTAGTGTTTGTAGTGGGCGTACGCACACCAGGTTTCAACTGCAAAATCAGTTCGACAAACTCCGTTTTCAAGTTAAAGAATGGACCAGGACACAAAACGACGGACCAAGGGAAAACGGTGTAATTGAACCCATTGAACATTTTAATCGTAGACTTCATGTAATCTTGGACAACATGACCGCTCTGCGCGAGATTTTTGACCTCGCCGGTGATGTGGACGATATCCTCTAACCACCCGTGCCTACTATTAACCCCGATCCTAACATGGACGTAGTTGATATTGCGGGAGTGTACCCATCAAGTGGTGATTCTGAATGAAATGTGTTCTCAATTGTATCACGTACCACCTTGTGTTGTTTCTTTAAGTTGTCTTATTTGACTTAAATAAAAAGTAATTTATTTTCAATTTGTGCTTCAAATTTAGTTGTTTGTCAATTAACTAGTTAGTACAAAATTCGTAATAGCCCGTACAAGCAAATACATGTTATTCTCAAACAACTGGCGCGCAGAACTACATTTACCACTTTTAACAAACATTTTTTTAATATGTTATAGTACAAAACATTTG
Source organism: Linanthus parryae (assembly GCA_023055425.1). Taxonomy (NCBI): domain Eukaryota; kingdom Viridiplantae; phylum Streptophyta; class Magnoliopsida; order Ericales; family Polemoniaceae; genus Linanthus; species Linanthus parryae. The sequence goes on along the minus strand of JALGPY010000001.1, from coordinate 40,782,291 downwards.
TCAAACCTTTAAATCTCCAAAAGCATGAACAGAGTGACTGAGGACAACAAAACTGCAGTTCATAAGATTGGTTACAGTTAGCAAGAAAAAGACTAACAAAATAAATTGTAGTTGGTTCAGAAGATAAAAAGTGAAAACTGAGCAACAACTCATCTAAAAGTGAAAGCTGGCAAAGTGAAAGCTCATCACTCATCATTCATAAAAAATACAACAGTTGCATTTATAAAAAAATAAAACAAGTTGTCCTCAGCGAAAAGGTGACAGATGGATGGAAAAAAAAAGAAAGAAAAATTTGCATGCCGGAGCACAATCCGGACCCAATAAGAAAGAAATCCATATAGACCTTTAAATATCCATCCGGATCTTTATGTATTATAGTCCGGTTCTTTTTTTTTTGTTTACAGTCTGAAAATTTGTATTTGGCCAATACAATTCACATTTTTCTGCTTTTCAGTGAAACGCCAATCACCCCCATATCATTTTCGCAACGACACGCCCATCACGGCTGCAACAAAAATTACTCAAATGATAGCAGTTCGTCCAATAAACGAATACAATGGTTCATCGAAATACTGAATTACCGCAGGCGTTATCGCGAAGCAGGTATTTTCAGAGTGTTGAAATGTGCGCCAACGAAGATATGAAGTTGAAAAGTGTGCCTTCTTCTGAATAGTCATTTACAAAAATGTGTCTACAAATAGTGAATCTTGTTTCTCCTTGTTTCACAGCGCAGTGAAGTCACAAGAGTGGGTATGTTTTATTTCATGTACTCCTTTACAGTCTCTATTTGTCGGAAGGGTTATGGTAGTGAGATTGGTGTAAAATATACTCACCAGAAAAGTATGGACTACAAGCGCAAGCTCCATTATATTCTACCAGCTCACCCGTTCCAGATGAGCCTCCAAGTAGGGTCTGAATTCTGCCAGGAGTTGAACACCGCGACCCGAAGAAATAGAACAACAACATAAGTTGTCAAACCTTAAACGATTTTCCAACGTGGAAAAATCCTGGAACATAGTACAACTCTGAGGTAGGTGAAATGATGGACGGTTCGAATCATTGTGTGCTAGGTTGTCAAAAATATTACGTTGCGACATGTTGAGGTGATGGTAGGCCGAAATTTGAAGGTGGTGGTGGTTCGGTTGTTGGTTGGGTGTGTTGTGTGAATTAGCCGAATAGAGAGAGAGAAAGTAGGAGAATAGGGTGTGTTTTTGGGTGATGAAATGGAGAAACAAACAAGCCGAATTTATGGGGAAGGAAGTTGGTGTGAAGGTGAAAAGGTGACCCGAATAAAATATAGGTGGTAGTGTTTTATGGGAACTTGTTTTTGTTTTACTAGTGTTAGGAAGAAAAAAAAGGTGGTGGAGGTTTCTGAAAAATACTCTTGTTAAGGGGAGAGGAGATTCTTACGGGTGTAACAATAATTGACCACACGGTCAAATAATGCAGGGACTTTTGTAGTTATTGTTGGCCAAATAGGGACGAAATTCTGCAACAGCCTGTGCAGACATGAATTTTTCCGGAGTAATCTGGAAATTCCGGACTTCCGCCCTAGATCTGGAGTTCCGGGCCTGATTACATCCGGAATCCTCTTATTCTTCGGGAATTCCGAAAATTTTGATAGAACTTTGACCGAGTTTTCAAATTGTTGAAAATTTAGTTCCTCTCGACTTCCTCCCGTCCAAACACCCGCCTTATTAGAGGGCGGACTTTTACTGTTCACTAACCTAATGTTGTCATCTTTTGCACCCTTTGATGTCTCTAAATTCAAGGGTCTAGGTTCAACTACATTTACCTCACTCTAAAAACGATACCTCTCATGAAAAAGTGGTGGGTCACACCAATTAAACCATCAGTCAGACCACAAGCAAACATTGACATCATGGTTTCTTTCACAAAGTTGGTAGTGCCACTTTGCCTAGAATTGGCGCGGTACTTTTCTTTTTTTATTTTTTTATTTTTTTATTTTTTTTTAACTTTTCAGAATTATTATTCTTAGAACTTTTGGGTTTTTTAAAAGCATGTGTTACAAATCATAGACTATTTATAAAATTATATTTTTCTTATTATAAAATTTACATTTAAATAATTTCTTTGTAAAATGTCGATAGTGCCAACGGCACGGGTTATGATCTAGTTGTTGTAGAAGATCGAAATACAACTATGAATTTTGAGATACAAAACTATGTGCAGAACTTGATTTTTTTTAAATAGAAAATGAATGTGTGGTCATGTTTCACCACTTCATCTACATGATTGATGATTCCATGAGAAATTTATTTTAAATATAAATTATTCTATAACGGACCACTCAACCTCTCATCATCTGTCACTCAGCAAAGACATTCTAGAGCGTTGGGCTCCTGCTCCTCCTCCTGATGCCATTTTGTTGTAGACGGTCGGACTACAACTATGGATTTTGAGATTCAAAATTATGTGCAGAACTTGAATTTTTTAAAATAGAAAATGAAACGTTTGATCATGTTTCATAACTTCATCTACATGATTGATGATTCTATGAGAGAGTTATATTAAATATAAATTTATCTATTACGGACCACTCAACCTCTTATCAGTTGTCACTCAGCAAAGACATTCTAGAGCGCCGGGCTCTTGTTCCTCCTCCTGATTCCAATGATGTAGAAAGAGAAAAACAAAAACATTATAAAATTAAGGCTATGTTTTGAACTTGGAAAACTGAATGGAAAATATAACGGGGAGAAAATGAAAGAAAAAATCATCGACATTCTTGTACTTTTATGATGTTTGATAGGAAAAATGAAATTATACGAAAATGAAATGATAATATATTAATATATTATTTATTTTATCTATAAAATTTGGTTAATTACAAGTATACCACATAATAAATTTTTTTGAAATAAATTTAGAATTTATTTAGATAGTATTGAGACACTTGTCTGACATCTAAGTAGTGCACAAAGTTAGGGCACTTGATACACCAAGTGCTCAAGTGCTTACATAAGGAGCTCCCAAAGCAGGGGACGAAAACCTATCAGCAAGGCTCTTTTCATCCCTTCGCAAAAACTTAATACATCCACTATAAGATGCATCAACGGTAATATTTCACGTAATTTCAGCATCTTTCATCGAAATAGAGTTCAAGAGCCTCCCTATTTCCGCGTTTTCCAAATTTGGTTCTAGTGAGAGACACTGCCAATTCTTGATAGTCCCTCCCATATTACGCCGCTATGGCTAGATCTTGGGGAAGAGGTTCAAGTTCTAACACAAGCGATGTCTTCGTGGTAAGGAATCGGGTATGAGAAAGCACGTATGAAGTCGACGTTGGAATCTCGGATAACTCCGAAACCGCTTGCCATTCTAGTACCTTTTTTCGTTGATGCATCGGTTTTCGGTTTTAGTTAGGCTGGAGGAAAGGCCTCTACTTCCCATTTTCGATTTGAATCCCTGCATCGACAGATCTAGAAGATGAAAGGGTAAATTGCTTGAATTCTCTGTCTTGCGCAATAGATAAAGTATTCAGCTGTTATGTTGTGATTTTTTCTGTGTAACTTTTTAATTTTTGAAATTCCAAATTTCCCAAAGTATATTGATGAATAATACATTTTCATCTGCATGCAATTTGGACGTGATATCCGTGATGCATAATCTAAAAAGAAAGAAGTATTACTCATGTCAGAGTAATACTCCTTTTTTGTCAAACAATACAACACATTTTTATCCAAATCAAATTAGCCCCCTCTTCCCTTTTTCCTTTCTCACCAGTCACCATCCTTCACCCTCTCGCTCTTCTATGGCACAAACACACAAACACATAAAACCACCTACTTTCCTTCTTTGACCTCCATCACTGCCACCATCATCTCCCGATGCCCGACCAGAACAACCGCCATTGATCACCATCCTAACTTCCACTGCTGCTGCCTCAATCAACATTTCTCTCCATTCACCCTCACCAGAACATCGACGCCGATACCAATAAATCCAACCCTCAATTATTTCCGACGACCTGCCACCATCCCTTTCTCTCTTCACTTCCGACAAATACTTCTAACTCACTGTTTCCAAGCAGCAATTATTTCATATGTGCAAGAAGGTGGCAAAGGAGGTTGATGGAGATGGGGATAGATTCGGTATTGCTAGCTGGATTAGCTTATCTCTGATGCTGAGCGATCGGAGGACGAGCAGAGTTGTGGCAGTTGCGGATCTAGATCGACTGTGGTGGTGGTAAAATTCCATCTTTCCACCACCTCTTACAAAGTTCTATTGCATATTCGATCGAACAAGGCAGGGGTGGTGCCTCCCGAGGCGCGGGTCGCTGTTGCTTGTGAGGGGACGTCACTGCATTTACTTCGATATCCCGTCCACGCTTGTAGCTGAATCTTCCAATCTTAAATCCAGATCTTGCTTGGCGCGCGATCATTAACATAACTCTTTTTCATCTTTTCCACCAGTGGCTTAATGTTCCTGGTGCAGTCAATCAATTTTGAAAAGGTATGCATATTCAAATTGATTAACATATCTTTGTACTCGTCGCGCATGCATTGTAGGCATATTTCCACCAGGCGGCATTCTGAGACTTCATCGATGCATTCCAAGGACCTGGCTCTGAACTTCTTGATGAAAGCGACTCCCTCTTCATCATGTTTCGGGTGCATGCGAGAGAGATGGATAGTGGTAACCTTCTCCTCAACTTGGAATAATTTGGAGTATAATTTCTTCACCATGTCCTCCCATGTCTTGACAGAACCTGCTTCAAGGGTCCTGTACAATTTATACGCGACAGTCCCCAGAGATTTAGGGAATTTGCGCATAAGCATCCTAGTATCGACTCCTTGCGGGCCCATCAGATCAACGAATCTCATCACGTGTTCATGCGCGTTCCCGTTGACCTTGTCGAACTTTTCCCATTTGGGCGCCTTGTACCTGACAGGATTGGGCATCAAATATATGTCCCGCGGGATAGGAGGTCCACTATCAACTTTTGGGATGACAGTATCCGCAAAACTCTGATTTGCGATGATACTGTCTAAACGTTGTTCCAAGGCCGCGACGTTAGCAGGCGTACTCTCCCCAAAGGTTGACGACGGTGTCGCAGCAAAACCCGAAATATAGGGCATATTGGGATCGTAGGGGGGTGGAGGTGCATAACTCTCTTGGGCCCCATTTGCGTGTGCAGGCAACGCGGAGTATGGAGAGGTATTCCCAGCAGATACCAGCGACGGTCCTGATTGGAGCCTTGGTGCCTGGGATGCAGGACCATTGGGGAGAGAAGATTGCGGGTTTGGCTGGACAAGTGTTTTCACTGTAGAGGTTGTGGTTACTCCTGGTGGAGGCAACTGGGTTGCTAGTGGTGGGGCTAAAGCCCCCTGAGTAGTGTTCTGAACAAATCCTCCCAGGATTGTCATGATCTGGGCGATCCAGACGGACTGAGCCTGCATGGCCTTGGTCTGACTTTGGATTGTGGCCTGTAGCATTTCCAGAGAGGGATTTCTCACAGTAACTGTCTGGGTGTTAGTGTTTGTGTTGGTGTTGGGAGTCTCCTCTCTCGGGGTTTCTTCCCTCAAAGGAGATTGGTAACCATCACGAAGGTTACCCTCAAGAGACATGGCTGCTAAGTTGATTGGTTGAAGCTGTGAATGTGGATGATTTCACGTCGGGTTCACCAAAAATGTGCACAAGGAAATCCTGAGAAGAGATCCAAGTGTACACCTCAAGTAGGGTATGAGAATATTGACACAGAGAGATGTAGGGTGTGAGTAGGGAGATAGTAAGCAATGGCAACCGTGAGAGAGAGAGAGAGAGTCAGCTCAATCACAGCAAGAGAGTTTAAAAGCAGAACCTTTTCATGGAGGGCTAACATTCCTATACATAGTGGGGAAGTGACCGTTGTGTGTGTGTGGGGGGGGGGGGTTTAATGCACCATAAATGGCGGCTTAATGATAGCCCCCGTAACGACACGTTCGACCGTATATAAATGGAACGTTACGCACCTGTCCGCAGATACCCGAGACCGTTATGAGATCTTCTGGGTTTATAGAACACATGGTCTTTAAGTCTCTCAAAGTCAGTTACAAAGGGTTACGCGCGAGCTTGGTTTTCGTTCGCGCGCAACGGACCTTTCTCTAGCCTCCAAACCACTATGTCCCTACAAGTCCCGTGTGGTTAATGTCGCGGGTGGCCCTGTCTCGCAGCCCCCAGTGAATGGGTATGAGCAGTGATTGGGTATGTATGGAGCACAGTCAGGTGTGCTGGATGGCTGCCACGTGGTTATGATCTGTATGTCTGTGTCAGGAATGCACTATCTACACTAACAATACGATATAAAAAAAGTCTGTTAATTGTAACACTCTCATATTTGAATCCCTGAGAATTCGAAAGGTGCTACTCCGCACTCGGGAATTACTCCCACATTTTAAGGATATTTAAATACAAACATCAAACCAACTACCAATCCATAATTAATTATAATATTTAACGTAGATTATTCAACATTCACTGCCACAAACGGGGCATAAAACATCAGCAAAATAAAGTAAACGTCTAATCGTTGCGTGATTAATTACTAATCAAAATGAAGTGTAACACTCCCAAGTTAGATCATGCCTCCATCACCAAACATGTGGTGGAAAGAAAACAAAGACACCACAGTTTGAAATCAACAACAATACTGAGTGAGATATACCCAAGCATGTAAACATGAACAGGCATGAACAACATTATTTAATAAGAAATAGTAAGAGTATTTTAAAGAAAACAAATCCATAAAGTTCTCAAGTTAACAAATCACTTCTTTTCCGTCCTTTGTACTTGCAAAAACAATTCCTTCCAAAATCATTTAGTAATATTTTCCAATAAAAGAAATATATACTTCAACAAATATTATGTTGCACTTTTCTGCACAGAGAGGAGTAACCAACATCTCTACAAACTATCAACCTAGACCTTAAGTTCGGACACCCCCAAAGACTACTCGCGACCAGAGAGATGAGTACTAGGAGCAAATCGCAGCTCATTAACGACCGAGTGTAAAAAAATAAAGCCGGGTGAATGTAGCTAGCACGACTATAACCATTCGAGTGACTGATAACTCTTTATTAGAGTTATATTTCTTGCACATTTTATATCGATTTGCATATTCTCAGTTTGATAATCTTAGTTTTACACTATGGTTAGAGAGAAAACATAGAAGTTGAGCTTTGAGCACTAATTTGTTAATCCAATTGTTTCTAGCATTATTTTATAGATTTTTGTCACGTTTGATCGCACGGGTTGTGTTTCGTGTTGTTTTGACAGGAAAGGGAGCTTGGGAGATGAATCGGAGAGGAGAAACAAGCTTGGGAGATTAATCGCGAGCTAAAACGAAGAAAAAATCGTGAAGAAACAGTGAAAATACATGAAGAGGGGAGGCAAATGCAATTTAATGAAGTTTCTATAATGGCACTTTGACCCCCTAGATGAAAAATGGCCAAACACTTGGTGAAATTTTGATGGCCAACGTGAGAGCAACTCACTGGAAGTGTAGGATCAAAAATTGTGATCACATGATCACCCACAAGACCACAATGTGATCCTATGATCACAAAAGGTGATCACAAGATCACAATACTTAAAAAAAAAAGACGTGACTCTTTTATTAGAGATACGCACGGAAGAGAAAAGAAGAGGAAGAACACTCACGCTAGGAGAAGACTCACGCAAGATCAAGAGAAGGCTACGGGTTCAAGAAGGGGGTTCCTCCATTAAAGATCTAGGTTTTTTCTTCTTCTTCCTCTCTCAATCCTTGTATGGAGAAACTTGTAAGTTTTGTTTGGTTGATTAAACTCCATTGGAAGGCTTCTCTATAGAGCCTAGGGTTATGAGACGATGAACTTTTCTGGATTTTTAATCTTTGTTTCATGCTTATTGATTTCTTCTATTGAATGGATGTTAGTTCTTGAATCTTGTTAGTGATCTTAGTATATTGACACGACTAAGATAGGAATTGATAATCAATGAACTATGTTTTGCTCATAGGATGAATCATGCTTAAAGTTGATTAAGTTCAAAATCAATTGTTCATAATCTATGCTTTATTTTTAATGGGGATGGAGTAATTAACCGGAACCGTTAGTTGGCTTGTGAAGTGCGCGACAGTGACTTTAACTAGCTAGGATGAGATATGAGCATCAATCTCGAATCATCGAGACCGAAAAGGAGAAGTGTTAGGATTAGCCTAGTGTGGGTAGAAACGGTAGGAGTATTCCGCTGTTTCGTGAAACGGTGGACCGACAGGACCCGTTATCGTGCCAGTAGATGACCTGCTAGAACGGACCGGTAGACAACATGAGACCGAGAGGAGATTGTAGTCAACCGAGACGTAAAATGACATGTGACCGACAGGAGATTGTCATAGCTTTTTACCCGACTTGATTAGGATATAATTAACGTGTTACTCAGATAATCCGGAAATCGTCTGCAACCCTAGGTGATCTAGAGATCGCCTAGTTTCCCCATATTTGTTTAATAAAATAAAAATACAAATATATTATGTAGTTGTTTATTTTAATATTCATTCACTTGTTTGTGGGTGACGAACTCTTTAAACTCAATCTTCTTCCTTGTACTGTATTCTAAATTAAGAACTAATTAGATAATCTCAAGTCTGTCCTCGTGGGATCAATTACTCGGGGTTTAAATACCACCCCTATGTTACTTGACCATGCACTTGCGCACGTAACATGTTAAGAAATCGCGTCAAGTTTTTGGCGCCGTTGCCGGGGACAGCGGTAGATTATTTAGTTAGGAGTTAGTTTAGAGTACTTTTATTTTAGTTTAGTTTTAATATTTTTATTCTATATCTCTGTGCTTCACAGGTGTCTTGTGAGTTTGTTTTTTAGGAACGAAGGAATCAAGAGACAATATAAGCATGTGGAGCGAAGATTGTTATTCAAGTCCCCCCTACTGTTTCCACAGCAGGGGTAACCATGAAGAAGAGGACGCATGCATAACTTGGTGCTATGTATGCGGCATTTGGCACGACCGTAGAGACCAATGTCGAGTACATGCATCCCATCTTCATCAGCACCAAGAAGACTCATCAGCGATTATGGCAGAACGGCGTAGTATTATGGAGGACATCGAAGTGTGCGCCAAATTTTTGTCCATAGCTTCACAATTACCACAAATGGATTCAGCCACAGGTTGGGAATATGTGAGGGAGATGATGGAGAGGATAAAGAAACGAGTAGAAAAACTGTTAACAGCAGGGGAATCTAGTATTCAAGAACCACAAGAGGAGCCCTTGCCACATGACAGTGAGCCTCATATTGAACCTTCATCATCACCACCACAAGTTGAAGAATAAATACCTGAGTCGAGCAAAGACTGCAGTATCCAGGAACCATTGGTGGACTCTGCCAATTATGAGAAATCAGACTCTGATTCAGACTGGGGTGGACCCGTGTGCCCAAGATGGGAAGATCTGTAGTATTGCGATCCAAGACCGCAGACGTCCTCACATCCTTGGCATGAATTGGAAGACACCGAAATTAGAAGCATGTGGTGTGCCGGCGATGAAGCTGGTGAAACACTTGTGCTCAGTGATATTGAGGTAAAAGCCCCAACTCTGATTAATGATGAATTCTCCATACCCTATGTCACGCAAGTCTGCGACGAGCGGGAACAATTACTTTATTGGGATTCTTATGGGGAAGAATTTGATGAGCAACTTCCAATCTCTTGTTCTATGGGCGATTCTATTGATCATCCATATGTCATAGTAAAGGAGTTGGAAGTCAGAAAGTGTGTGTAATACCCCGTTTTTATACGGGTAAATAATAGCTATTCGTGAATTTTAAATGTGAATTGGGGAGAAATTTGTAGTTTAAGAAAAGATATACTAGTTATTTTAGGAGGGTGATAGTTGTAGTTTGAAGAAAGTCAAATACTTAAAGGATAAATAAATATAAGTGAATTAATTAATAAACAAAAAAAAAAAAAAATGAATAAGTAATTAAAATATTTTGAGAAGAGTTTCTACACCTAGTTACTCAACCCATCTGTTGTTGATCTCCCAAAAAACAAGAAGACTACTGTCTTCTTCTTCACCTTCTCCTTCATATAAACAACCCAGCCCCCCTCTTCTTCTTCTCACCCGTCACCACCACCAACAGCATCGCCACCTCCATCACCGGCAACACCATCACTGCCACCACCACTTCCTCCCCCTTCACCTCTCTGCCATCCCTCTGTCTCCCCCTCTCCCCTGTTCTGGCCAACGAAACAGAGGAAGCAGCAGCAGCGGCAAAGCTGCTGCCTCCCCGTCGGTGACGCCACCAACACTAGACACATCAATCCCCCTCACCACCTCTGATCTCTCCCTCTGTCTCTCTCTCTCGCCTCTCTGAATTAGCCGGCGTAAACCCAGCAGAAGCAGCAGCGGCACAGGGCCGCTGCCATCTCCGGCGAGTTCCCCGACGCCAAAAACGACCGCCACCACCACCTGCACCTCTCTGCTCTCCCTCTATTACGACACTCTCTTCCCTCCCCTCTCTGTTTCGAGACAAAGGGAAGCCACCACAACAGCTAATCGCTGCAGAGGCGACCCAGAGACCGCCGCCGACCGTCGGGCGCCATTGACGCCGGCGAGAAGCTCGCCCGAACCCTCTGGCGGTACCCACTCCCTCAAATCAATTGCAAATCGCTCTTGGAGGTCCGAGGAACTCACTGGTAGCAACAATCGGAGCCAACAACACCTTAATCGTCGGATTCAACCATCACCGCCGACCACCATCGACGGCGAACCCAATCGGACCCAAATCTTGACCGTTTCTCGCGATTTTTCGCTTGGGTAACTCCTAAATCACCCTCTGATTCATTTGTGATCATCAAAACATGATTTTAATAGCTCTATATCGAATCGCGTTGTTGGATTTAAGCTTGTTCTTGTTGGGGGGTTGTTCTTGTACTTTCTGAAAAGTTATGGGTGGCTAGTATAACATAATAAAACTGTTTTGTTGATTGGAAGGGTGATTAGATGGCATTAATGAAAAGTTGGGGGATCTAATTAGTATTTGCATAAACTGCATATATAATATAACATTTGAAATGCAATTTTGTAGTAGAATTAATTTATAATATTTCTAGTAATTGTGTTAATTATATAAAAGATGTTTTTGCTATTTAAAGTTATATATATATATATATATATATATATATATTTTGTGTTAATTTCAATAATATGGGATATTATTGTTTTATTGAAAAATAAGCAAGATAAAATATATAGTTCTTTAATCATATAAATTTAGTGTGTTTAAATAAATATTGCAAGTACTTATAAATTTGTGTTTTGAGTAAATATGTTAATTGTTGAATATTGATAAAATAAAATAAGTTAGGGAGATATTTTAGAAAATATGTAATAGTAAACTCCTTTATCAATAAATAAATAAAGCTTGATTATTATTTGTAGATACTAGAAATTGTTTCTCCAAAATTAAGTTATAAATTATGTGAGACTAAACACTTATTTTATTCGAATAAACATTTTTGTGAGTTTTATTTATGAGTTTAATTATTTAATAGTATACACATTTTTATAACAAATAAGTCGCAATAATTAAATTGGTCGGAAATAAATTTTGTAGTCACTTACAAATAAATGTGTTGTAAAATAGATTGTTATTTTCTAATTATGAGAGTGTATAAAATTAATATGTGATTTCCTACTTAATAAATTTAAAGAGCTAGTATATATATAAGTAGTGATTTCTATGAGGAAAATAAATAAATAAATAATAAATAAAATAAATAAATATGTATATAGTTGTGGTTTACGTCGCCGGTTTATTATATAAATATTGTATACTATTAAATTAATGGGGTTATGGGAAAAATGAGACTTGTTAGGAATTTAGCGTTTCACAAAATCATACTTGGACTTGTGATTGATTTAGAAATTATAACTGTAGGTGACGAGTTTATAGACGAAGGTTACGTCTACGTGTGAAAGCCGACGTGATATTGGCCGTATTATCAAGGTGAGTAAACATGCCAAGTCTAGCGCGCCCAGCTTCTTTCGTGTCGAAATATGATTTTATAACTTGTCTCAAAATGTGTTTTATGACAGACATGCTTTACTTGAGATTTGGATTGTGTTGAGATATTTTCTTTGAAATTTGACACTTGAAAATAATAACGCGTAATAACGTAAAGTGGAAAGAGTTGTGCGGGGAAAACTTATTATTGTCGTGTTGGCTTTAGCCACTCGGCCTGTGATTATTATTGTCGTGTTGGCTTCGTCCACTCGGCCTGTGATTATTATTGTCGTGTTGGCTTTGTCCACTCGGCCTGTGTACTTTAACCCGGTCGCAACCTGCCGGGTCGCTCCATGTACTCACCTCTCTGGCCGCAAGAAGTCTTAGGGGGGTGCCGGCACTTAAGGTCTTGGATGCTTGTGATGGATTATTCTTCCCCGTATCAACTAATGGATTTTATGGTTTGGATATTGGATATTAATGGACATGGAAATAATGAGATTTAATGGTTTGGATATTTGATATGGATTTAATTATAATTGGAGATTTTCTGAAGATTTACGAGGACTCGGAAATGTCTTACTATTACACTGTCTTTTACTTCCGCTGCATTTCCATTTGAAGTTAAATACTTGTGAAATATTTACTCTTCGTCCATTTATTTTTGTTACTTGAGTTAAAATACCTCGTTTCCGATTTACGTGCTTGGGTGTTACTCATTCAGTATTTCATTGCTGACTTTAGAAACTGCGGTTCCTGTTTTAATTCCCACCGCAGGTCTAGATGGAGAAGGCTTGGCTTAGGACGGGGAAAGCGCGGTCTCACCTAGTTTTATCAGCATGCCTAGTAAATCGAACTCGTAGACTTTTCAATTTGTGTAATAATGTTTTAAGACGATGTGCGAAACTTTTATCATATGTATTATATATCTATGGCAGTGTTTGTTCTTGATTTCCACCGTTTCATATTATAGTAGCACCCACCCGGGCTCTCCGGTCCGGAACGGAAAGTCTGGGAACCAAGGGGTGTTACAGGTGGTATCAGAGCCTGGTTTGTCCAAAAAGGGAAATTAAAACCTGTAGGGCAACCCTAAAATGAAATTAGGAAAATATAATTAAAATTGGAAAAGCCGATTTGGGTTATGGGTAGCTTAAGTGTTGGTATACTAGGTCCCACCCACCCTCATCCTTGGATACTATTATTTGGTTTGATTTATGCAATTCATACGCGATGGTTTGATTTACAATTGTTATTCCTGTGATAGACAATGAGAAGTATGGACTTCAGTAATTTGATTTTGCATTGAGAATTATGTGTTGTCCTGTCTGAGGAGAAGAGTTATATGAGTATCCACTACAAGTGTTATTCCAATGATGGGAAATAAAGGTTATGAGATATGTTATGAGAAATGAGAACCAGATTATGGATTGCAGTTGATATGCAGATTAATTTGAGAAGATGAGTTTCATGTTTATCAATGAGAATTTTATATGCTGCATGAATTGATCTTTGTGCGATATGTCACTTTGTATGTGATCCCTAAACTAATAATTGTGCATGAGCGCATATGTCATAGCCTAGGAATGTGATCAATAGACCACTACAGTACTAATTGTACCAGGAAGATTTAACCTGGATATAAGGCTTAAAACAACAACCACATTGGATAAATTCTTATTCGATAATAATGTTGCTAGGATATGTGACTCTTATTGAAATCCTAAGGGAAGTATCAAATTTCGACTGTAGGAGACTCTGCACTTAAAAGATTTAACGGGAATGCTAAGATATTTGACGCGTGAACCCTAGTTTCATTAGTTATATTTGTATAGAATTTGATAACGTATTCGAAGTATTAGTTGGGGTAGTAATTCGGAGTTAGGGACAAGAATGAGATATTTCTGATGATCGAATTGAGTTATCTTATAAACGGTTGAGGATGTTCCCACCCACCCACACCTAGGACAGGTAACTAGGAACTCCACCTGTCAAGCGTCCGACGCATTTCAACTAGAATCTGATAGTCTTAATTATTAGAGAGTTTTGATGGCTAATTTGATTTTACTTGTCCATGAGTTATGCTCCGAAGACAAATCTAGACTAATTCGTCATAAATGATTTGGAGGCCCTGAAGATAATTAGTTGCGTTAGGCATTAACTCGATATAGGCACCTTGATATTGCTTGAGGATCAGAATGTCCATTCGGATATGTCTTGCTTTTGGGGATAGAGTACTCACTTGGAAAGGATAATATTTAATATGTGAACAAATATGGTTGGTCCTCTGGTGATCGTCTACAAGATTTAGATGTTCCCTAAGAAATATCTAGGCTGGTTTATTCTGAAGTTTCAAATTCGGTGTTACCTTAATGTTAAAGTTTTGGTCTGAGGATTATTTACAGGTTTTAACTCATATTTTAAATGTCAACTTTTGGAATTTGTTATGTCATAGCGACGACTCATGAGTTATTTTTCTACTATGATAAATTTTGGAAGTTTTTATTGGTTAACTATCTCAATACTAATAAATATTTGGGGTATCGTTACGATGTTATGCTAACAAACAGAATGTGTGGATAATTTCTGAGAATCATGTGCTACACGTATGTCATTTTGAGGTTCTAACATTTCGTTAACCTAGGGGGAAATATTGTACGATCTTCAATCTCGCGTTGTTTAGCTTATGTGGTGCGGTATGCACTTTATGTAGATGATGGTGTCGGTACTAAAAAGAAAATGTTAATAAAAGTTCGGTTTTCGTCTAGGAATTTGGGGGCATATTATAGCTTTACGTTTGGGGTATTTACTTGGATATAGATATGATGTCAGTCAGTGTTTCAAGTTATTTGATTAAATTCTTGTGAATTCGCGATTACGAGTTTAGTGATAAATTTGGGCTATAAAGAGTCATGAATTAAAAGCATCATTTGGGGTTGATTAAAACATTAGATGGAAGCGTATGGGTTATAATCACGTGAATGGAATATGAAGTCTTTATTACCCTCCATGAGCAACAATTGATCAAAAATATATTATCCCGTGTGTTCCCAAGTATTAGGCTTATAAAATAACATATCATGAGGAATTATGCCCTAAATTGGTCTTAAGACATAGTATAAACTCCAAGTGTATATAGTTTGGTAACAAATTTTCACAAATGTTCAGCAATACAGTTAGAATCTCTACTAGCTTGAATATTCGACTTTCCACAAGATGTTTACACACGACTTGGCAATATGTGATATGAGATGTATATGATTATGTGCTAGTAGGAACATTTGATAAAAGACAAGGATATGATGAGAAGTATGTTGACATATTATTGAGATCGTGATATTGTGGTAGCCAGGCAGGCTTGCTCGAAGGAATTGATTTAAAAATTTGACATGACAATATAGTAGAATCACAGATTTGATTGCCCGATTGGGGTCAAAGTTATTTTCCAAGGAAGAGGAAATATGTATAGTAGAAAACTTGCGCAAAAATCCTTGTTTAGCAGTGGATATGTTCCACGTGCCACATTACATGCTAACATGCGCATCATATGTTATGTGTTCTATTGTATGATATACATTGGGCGATGAGATTAGATTATGGCGTAGAGAGCAAGACTGATAGATCACACGTTTACAACCCCATAAAGAGTCATGAACCAGACATCCTTATCAGTGATAGAAATCATAGAGACGGTTAAAGCTTCTAGTAATACAGATGGAATAAAAAGATAACCCAGATTAGAACCCACTTACCATAAGGTGACTTGTAGAAGGGACTAGAATTACGATCTAAAAGAAATGATATCTCTGACAACATCGACACGACGGGCAGACTCATGTGACACCACAAAAGAAGGAACCCACGATCTAGATAGTTTAATACCCGCTAACCTAGACAAGATTGATCTAAATATCAGACAAACATATTTCAGGATAAGAGGACTTTCTAGCAAAGAATTGTGAAGGAAATTTGAACAGACCTTGAAAGTTAGACTAAATTACACATGATCAACCCGCTAAGTTGGTGTGGTCGAGGATTTCAGTAATGTGTGAACTGGTAGGCCCTTACGAGTTGTTTGGAGTTATCGAAATTAACGATATACTTGGGTAGCTTAAGTTTCATTTCTTATAATATATATATGTTCTTCATAAATTCTCCATTTGAAGTCTTGATATTAAATTCATGGTTTGGAGCTTTCCACTCAAGTTTAAGTCAAGATTCGCAAGTGTTGTCTAAATCTTAACCCATACCTTGGGAGTTTGATCTTCAGTATCACATTTTCTTTAGTAATTTATCGCAGAAATTTTGAGAATTTTGGTTAATGTTACAAATCTCGGGTCGGAAGCTAAATTCCACAGAGTAAGAAGAACCGTGTTATTAGGAAGCCTTAAACGACATCACCTAAAACTTTTCTTATGATAATTTAAGTGCTTGGTTTCTGGTAAGATACTATTGTTACATCGGGCCATATGACATTCTGAAGAGAATTAGAGAAGTTGCGTGCCGACCAGACCTACCTTCGTATTTCGAACGGGTATACAATATCTTTCACGAGTCACAAATAAATAAGTATGTACCTGACCCGTCCCGCGTGTTGGACCCCAAACCAATTGAGTTAGACCCGTGTTTGACTTACGAAGAGCATCATGTCAAGATCCTCGATGCTAAAACAAGAGATACGCGTACCAAGAACGTTAAGCTAGTGAAAGTTTTGTGGACGAACCATCAGACGGAAGAGGCTACTCGGGAAGCAGAGGATGAAATGAGAAAGAAGTATCCGCACCTCTTTGACGAAGATAACTGAGTTCCGAGGACGTCACTCCTCTAAGGGGGATAGGAATGTAACCCTTTAATTTTCGTGATCTCAATCCTCGTGTTGCATTGAACTAGATAGCTATAAAATTAATTAATATATTGTTTGAGGTGACTATTTCTACAGATAGTATTATGTGAAGTGGTTGAAGTGGATTGGCTGTTGCAATAGATATAAAATCTTATATTAGCATTACGTGGGTTAGTTGGTTTGCGCTTCGAGGACGAAGCTTTATTTAAGGGGGGAAGGATGTAATACCCCGTTTTTATACGGGTAAATAATAGCTATTCGTGAATTTTAAATGTGAATTGGGGAGAAATTTGTAGTTTAAGAAAAGATATACTAGTTATTTTAGGAGGGTGATAGTTGTAGTTTGAAGAAAGTCAAATACTTAAAGGATAAATAAATATAAGTGAATTAATTAATAAAAAAAAAAAAAAAATGAATAAGTAATTAAAATATTTTGAGAAGAGTTTCTACACCTAGTTACTCAACCCATCTGTTGTTGATCTCCCAAAAAACAAGAAGACTACTGTCTTCTTCTTCACCTTCTCCTTCATATAAACACCCCAGCCCCCCTCTTCTTCTTCTCACCCGTCACCACCACCAACAGCATCGCCACCTCCATCACCGGCAACACCATCACTGCCACCACCACTTCCTCCCCCTTCACCTCTCTGCCATCCCTCTGTCTCCCCCTCTCCCCTGTTCTGGCCAACGTAACAGAGGAAGCAGCAGCAGCGGCAAAGCTGCTGCCTCCCCGTCGGTGACGCCACCAACACTAGCCACATCAATCCCCCTCACCACCTCTGATCTCTCCCTCTGTCTCTCTCTCTCGCCTCTCTGAATTAGCCGGCGTAAACCCAGCAGAAGCAGCAGCGGCACAGGGCCGCTGCCATCTCCGGCGAGTTCCCCGACGCCAAAAACGACCGCCACCACCACCTGCACCTCTCTGCTCTCCCTCTATTACGACACTCTCTTCCCTCCCCTCTCTGTTTCGAGACAAAGGGAAGCCACCACAACAGCTAATCGCTGCAGAGGCGACCCAGAGACCGCCGCCGACCGTCGGGCGCCATTGACGCCGGCGAGAAGCTCGCCCGAACCCTCTGGCGGTACCCACTCCCTCAAATCAATTGCAAATCGCTCTTGGAGGTCCGAGGAACTCACTGGTAGCAACAATCGGAGCCAACAACACCTTAATCGTCGGATTCAACCATCACCGCCGACCACCATCGACGGCGAACCCAATCGGACCCAAATCTTGACCGTTTCTCGCGATTTTTCGCTTGGGTAACTCCTAAATCACCCTCTGATTCATTTGTGATCATCAAAACATGATTTTAATAGCTCTATATCGAATCGCGTTGTTGGATTTAAGCTTGTTCTTGTTGGGGGGTTGTTCTTGTACTTTCTGAAAAGTTATGGGTGGCTAGTATAACATAATAAAACTGTTTTGTTGATTGGAAGGGTGATTAGATGGCATTAATGAAAAGTTGGGGGATCTAATTAGTATTTGCATAAACTGCATATATAATATAACATTTGAAATGCAATTTTGTAGTAGAATTAATTTATAATATTTCTAGTAATTGTGTTAATTATATAAAAGATGTTTTTGCTATTTAAAGTTATATATATATATATATTTTGTGTTAATTTCAATAATATGGGATATTATTGTTTTATTGAAAAATAAGCAAGATAAAATATATAGTTCTTTAATCATATAAATTTAGTGTGTTTAAATAAATATTGCAAGTACTTATAAATTTGTGTTTTGAGTAAATATGTTAATTGTTGAATATTGATAAAATAAAATAAGTTAGGGAGATATTTTAGAAAATATGTAATAGTAAACTCCTTTATCAATAAATAAATAAAGCTTGATTATTATTTGTAGATACTAGAAATTGTTTCTCCAAAATTAAGTTATAAATTATGTGAGACTAAACACTTATTTTATTCGAATAAACATTTTTGTGAGTTTTATTTATGAGTTTAATTATTTAATAGTATACACATTTTTATAACAAATAAGTCGCAATAATTAAATTGGTCGGAAATAAATTTTGTAGTCACTTACAAATAAATGTGTTGTAAAATAGATTGTTATTTTCTAATTATGAGAGTGTATAAAATTAATATGTGATTTCCTACTTAATAAATTTAAAGAGCTAGTATATATATAAGTAGTGATTTCTATGAGGAAAATAAATAAATAAATAATAAATAAAATAAATAAATATGTATATAGTTGTGGTTTACGTCGCCGGTTTATTATATAAATATTGTATACTATTAAATTAATGGGGTTATGGGAAAAATGAGACTTGTTAGGAATTTAGCGTTTCACAAAATCATACTTGGACTTGTGATTGATTTAGAAATTATAACTGTAGGTGACGAGTTTATAGACGAAGGTTACGTCTACGTGTGAAAGCCGACGTGATATTGGCCGTATTATCAAGGTGAGTAAACATGCCAAG
Organism: Linanthus parryae; assembly: GCA_023055425.1. NCBI lineage: Eukaryota > Viridiplantae > Streptophyta > Magnoliopsida > Ericales > Polemoniaceae > Linanthus > Linanthus parryae. The sequence continues at coordinate 40,762,993 of JALGPY010000001.1, read as the reverse complement.
TCTAGCGCGCCCAGCTTCTTTCGTGTCGAAATATGATTTTATAACTTGTCTCAAAATGTGTTTTATGACAGACATGCTTTACTTGAGATTTGGATTGTGTTGAGATATTTTCTTTGAAATTTGACACTTGAAAATAATAACGCGTAATAACGTAAAGTGGAAAGAGTTGTGCGGGGAAAACTTATTATTGTCGTGTTGGCTTTAGCCACTCGGCCTGTGATTATTATTGTCGTGTTGGCTTCGTCCACTCGGCCTGTGATTATTATTGTCGTGTTGGCTTTGTCCACTCGGCCTGTGTACTTTAACCCGGTCGCAACCTGCCGGGTCGCTCCATGTACTCACCTCTCTGGCCGCAAGAAGTCTTAGGGGGGTGCCGGCACTTAAGGTCTTGGATGCTTGTGATGGATTATTCTTCCCCGTATCAACTAATGGATTTTATGGTTTGGATATTGGATATTAATGGACATGGAAATAATGAGATTTAATGGTTTGGATATTTGATATGGATTTAATTATAATTGGAGATTTTCTGAAGATTTACGAGGACTCGGAAATGTCTTACTATTACACTGTCTTTTACTTCCGCTGCATTTCCATTTGAAGTTAAATACTTGTGAAATATTTACTCTTCGTCCATTTATTTTTGTTACTTGAGTTAAAATACCTCGTTTCCGATTTACGTGCTTGGGTGTTACTCATTCAGTATTTCATTGCTGACTTTAGAAACTGCGGTTCCTGTTTTAATTCCCACCGCAGGTCTAGATGGAGAAGGCTTGGCTTAGGACGGGGAAAGCGCGGTCTCACCTAGTTTTATCAGCATGCCTAGTAAATCGAACTCGTAGACTTTTCAATTTGTGTAATAATGTTTTAAGACGATGTGCGAAACTTTTATCATATGTATTATATATCTATGGCAGTGTTTGTTCTTGATTTCCACCGTTTCATATTATAGTAGCACCCACCCGGGCTCTCCGGTCCGGAACGGAAAGTCTGGGAACCAAGGGGTGTTACAGTGTGGGTGTGTGGATGAATTGCATGGGTCATTTGAAGAGCATATAGCACCACAGAGGTACTAATGGGATGAATTTATGGAAAAGGATGCATGTGAGCCCAGTGGCACTTTGTGGAAGTTGATCAAGAAGATAAATTGCAAGATGAAAAGAGTCAGCTTCTACAACTCTCTACCATCCGCAAAGCACGGGGGTACACGTGAGGTTTTGGAGAAGAGATTGTGGAAGAAGAAGAAGTAGAGGGATAAAGTATCCTCCACCATCCTTTTCGGTTGAGGTAACCGGGTCGAGCTGCCGACCTTAAATTACAAGCACTACTTGGGAGGCAACCCAATGTAGAGTAGGATGCTGTTTATTTATTTATTTATTTATTTATTTATTTATTTATTTATTTATTTATTTTTCATTTAGTTCTCCATATTTAATTTTGATGGGTGAGAGAGAGTTGTGTTAATTCTTCCAATCAGTGTGCAGGGACAAATGTACATAAGACGCTCCGAGTTCCCCTTCTTGATGCGTGCGATAGAGAATGTTGAGTAGGCGCATCGGAATCTGGATGCGAGGTGAGACTTTTCCGGAAACTGTCAACGATCCACAAGACCCCTTCTTGTTGCAGTTTCGCGGCAACGGTGCCCATGTAGGTCCGGGCACCACATGTATCTCTAACTCTCTCAGTTCTACGCTTTGAGCGAAAATTGTGTAGATCCACCGCCAACACATTTAAGCGAGAACACATCCTACTTGATCTCTAAATTCGTTGAGGACAACGAAACGCTTAAGTGTGGGGGAGTTTGTGTATAATTTCACCAGCCATGTTTTGTCTTGCACAGCCTTGTTACATGTAATTTGTGTAGTACTGTGTTAATGTGGTAAGTGTAATGTAGTGTGATATTGTCGTTTTGTGTTAGATTTAAATTTTTGCATTGTTAGCACTTTTACTTTATTGAGTTCCCCTACCCATTCGTTGTGTTGTTAATCGAGTTGGCCAAGAGCATATAGAGTTAGAAAAAAAAACAAAACAAAAAAATCAAAAATTCAAAAATCATAAAAAAAATTGAAAACTTTTGAGAAAGGGCAATCAAAGAGAGTGAACCATAAAACATCATCTCATCACGCGGAGCTTCGCCCTTCTCCAGGAATCGCAAAGCTTAATGATAGAATTCCTTAGGAGTATGGAAATCTGAGGTGAGGTAGACGCGAGAATCTGTAGTAGGAAGACTTATAGGGCTAATGCACATTAGAAATGCGAGTAGATGCCTCTCAGACTGGTTATCCTACTAGCGCTACACCACCGTCACTTAGGTAGTCGTCAACCCTCCTCGTAGTGGCAACGGAACAGCTGTGCGAGTGATGTTTATGGGGGCCTCGCGTCTCATCTCACAGCCTAGGTCCACTAGTTACCCCTTTTGATCCATTTACCCCTTTTATTCACAGCCTCTAGCCTAGGAAGTCGTTCCTTGTGACTTGCATCACTAGTTAGAATGGTCCATTCCTGTGCGTAATGATAGAGGGAGTAGAGTTAGGGAGGTTCGATGAGCGTGAGATGTTTAGATACATCTTGAGTGGATTCTCTTACATGTCGTCTTTTAAATGGATGTGAGGGTGAGTTAGAGACGGTAGCACACTTCCGTGTGGCGGTGAGTCGTGTCCTTACACCACGATCACAGGTGGAGTACCGTAGTGCCTGATATTCTTTCCGCACGTCATGCGGTGGGGGTTGGTTGATCTAATAGAATTTCATGCTTATGCTTCATTTATATTCTCTATATCTTAGGTGATGAGGAGGATCGGTTGGAAAAGCACGTTTGCACATTGACTACCGGGTTTTTGATATGCTTTACATTGAGTGTGGGGGTGTCGACATCTATTTTGATTACACTACTGGTTTGAGACATTCCACCCCCACGTTATTTGATATTTGGATCTCCTTGGATATTACTATCATTATTGTTGGCTACATGGAATTTGTTAGAATAAAATAATAGAAAGAAAAGAAAAACAGAAATTGAAAGTGAAAGGTAATAAGGAGCGGAAATTGAACTTCATGAAGATCGGGGAGATCAGCAATGGATCTTGATCACTCTTTCACATTCGTGGCTGCGAGAACGGCGTTGCACCAAGATTGAGGGAATGAGGGCCGGAGTAGTGAGAGTCGGTGGGGTTCCTTGGATTTTAGTGAGGGAGTATGAGAATCGGGTTTTAGTGAGTTGTATCATGACGCCTAGGATTACGCTTCTAAATATCCTATCCAACCCGTCCTAAATCGTCAGCAGTGTGAACTCGTGGATAAATAGCTCGGATGGTAAGTGTTAGGGATATGTTTGAAGAGTGTGCGAAAGCAATGTCTTAAGTGTTCGTGCCCGATCTGTCTAACAAAACTGGCCGCAAGTTCTACCGATCACCAAAGTTAAAGAATTTTCGAGGGAATATGAGAGCATTATGACTTGCCGATTTACTATTCGAGATTTCCCGATCTCTAGCTAAAAATAAAAAAATATTTTTGTTGTTTCAATTTTTGCATTGTGTAAAATCGAGTTGCATCGTCTATAGTCATGTAGATTGCATCGTGTGTGTGAGTTGTTTGTGTCATATGGCTAGTAAAGTTTTATGCAATTCGGTGGATTAAAACGTAGTGTAAGGTTTGATTTTGCTCGGGACGCGCAAAAAAGTAGTGTGAGGGATTTGATAACTCTCTATTAGAGTTATATTTCTTGCACATTTTATATCGATTTGCATAATGCCCGGTTTGATAATCTTAGTTTTACACTATGATTAGAGAGAAAACGTATAAGTTCAACTTTGAGTACTAATTTGTTAATCCAAGTGTTTCTCGCATTATATCATAGATTTTTGTTAGTTTTGATCGCACGGGTTGTGTTTCGTGTTGTTTTGACAGGAAAGGGAGCTTGGGAGATGAAGCGGAGAGGAGAAACAAGCTTGGGAGATTAATCGGGAGCTACAACGAAGAAGAAATCGTGAAGAAACAGTGAAAATACATGAAGAGGGGAGGCAAATGCAATTTAATGAAATTTCTATAATAGCACTTTGACCCCCTAGATGAAAAATGGCCAAACACTTAGTGTAATTTTGATGGCCAACGTGAGAGCAACTCACTGGAAGTGTAGGATCAAAAATTGTGATCACATGATCACCCACAAGACCACAATGTGATCCTATGATCACAAAAGGTGATCACAAGATCACAATACTTAAAAAATAAATAAAAAGAACGTGACTCTTTTATTAGAGAGACGCACGGAAGATAAAAAAAGAGGAAGAACACTCACGCTAGGAGAAGACTTATGCAAGAACAAGAGAAGGCTACGGGTTCAAGAAGGGGGTTCCTCCATTGAAGATCTAGGTTTTTTTCTTCTTCTTCTTCCTCTCTCAATCCTTGTATGGAGAAACTTGTAAGTTTTTTTTGGTTGATTACTATTAGCTTAACTCCATTGGTATGCTTCTCTAGAGAGCCTAGGGTTATGTAGACGATTAATTTTTCTGGATTTTTAATCTTTGTTTCATGCTTATTGATTTCTTCTATTGAATGGATGTTAGTTCTTGAATCTTGTTAATGATCTTAGTATATTGACACGACTAAGATAGGAATTGATAATCAATGAACTAGGGTTTGCTCATGAGATGAATCATGCTTAAATTTGATTAAGTTCTAAATCAATTGTTCATAATCTATGCTTAATTTTTAATGGCGATGGAGTAATTAACCGGAGCCGTTAGTTGGCTAGTGAATGCGCGACCGTGACTTTAACTAGCTAGGATGAGATATGAGCATCAATCCCGAATCACCAAGACCGAAAAGGAGAAGTGTTAGGATTGGCCTAGTGTGGGTAGATTCGGTAGGAGTATTCCGCTGTTTCGTGAAACGGTGGACCGACAGGACCCGTTATCGTGCCAGTAGATGACCTGCTAGAACGGACCGGTAGACAACATGAGACCGAGAGGAGATTGTAGTCAACCGAGACGTAAAATTACATGAGAGCGACAGGAGATTGTCATAGCTTATTGCCCGGCTTGATTAGGATATAATTAACGTGTTACTCAGATAATCCGGAAATCGTCTGCAACCCTAGGTGATCTAGAGATCGCCTAGTTTCCGCATATTTATTTAGTAAAATAAAAATACAAAAATATTATTTAGTTATTTATTTTAATATTCAGTCACTTGTTTGTGGGTGACGAACTCTTTAATCTCAATCTTCTTCCTTGTACAGTATTCTAAATTAAGAACTAATTAGATAATCTCAAGTCTTTCCTCGTGGGGTCGATAACTCGGGGTTGAAATACCACCCCTATATTACTTGACTGTGCACTTGCGCATACGCGTTAAGAAATCGCGTCAGTGACCATAGGCTAAACCAGGGGCGGAGCCAGAAATTCGGATCAGTGGGGGCTAAAAACCTTCAAGAGTTTCAAAGCGGTATTTATTTCAGCAAAATGTAGAAGTTTGGGGTTAAATTGTAATTTCAGTGGGGGCTAATTTGATCAAAATCAAAAAGTACAAGGGAAAATATGTAATTTCAAGAAAATGAGTGGGGGCTACAGCCCCCACAAACCAACTAGTGGCTCCGCCCATGGGCTAAACGATACAAAATAATTTGAGCGACCAAAGGCTAACGATACTTATTTCATGTTATTGATCTCCGTACAACTTTTTCCACTTTACTTCATTATGCATTGATATCTTTTCGATGTAATCGCTCAAAACGAACACTTCAAGTAAAACAAACTTTCAAGTTAAGCATATACACATAAAATACATTTTGATACGTATATAATGACACTCGTGTAGACACGAAAGAAGACAAGTCTCAACGCTTGGCGTATCAACTCACATTGAATCACTAGCACAAGCAAAGTACTTCCTAGTAATACTCGACATATCCTTCGTCAATGAAAACGTCCCCTAGAAATTAATAATGCGCTAATCAAAACACAATACTACAAATAGATAAACAATGATTACTTATAAAAATAATGATCCTACAAGGTTTGAAATAATATATCACCACTCAATTAACGCTCCATATCACAATCCAAACGTTGCTCCAAAATTCCATAACTTAATATGCACATAACCTAACATAACTTCACTAATTTATTATTCAAACATTCCAAACATATATTGACTCAAAATTAGTCTCATTATATCCAAAATATTATTAAAAATAAGTCTAGCATCAAACAGATTTGAATTCCGCTTCACAAAATACAAGTTATGCTCATTTACTCTTTTACACTTACTAGTCACAAATTCTACCATAAACGGCGGTTTTTACCTTCTGCCAATACTAATATTCAGGATTCTACATATTCTTACATCCAAAACATCTAGTTAATGATCCCGACTTCAATCTAAATTCAAAGTAAAATGATTACCCACTTCAAGTCAAGTTATTACCCACATACCAAACATACTAAATCACCCCAAAAAAGTAACTAAACATTCCACTCCAAAAACAGGATTTTGCCCATAACATATGAACATAATGAATACTAATGCAATTGATTATTGATCCTACAACTTCAAGAATGATGAGACAAACAATAAAAATCTGAATATTGAAGTATTAATATGAAGAATTGAACCAGGGTTTTGACTCACATACCAGTAACAAGATCGTAATGGTGATCACAACGATGTAACTGAAAAATCAAACATCACAACACAATATCTTGGGTAAGAATACCTTGATTGTGATCATCGAGAACCAGATATTGGAGAGTTTGAGATCAAGAGAATCAAGATAATAAAGAATTCACCAAAACAAAGAGAACGACAGAGCAAAAAGGAGACTGACGGCGGTGACGCCTCGACGGCAATGGACCGACAACACGGGAGAGAGAGAAAGAGACTAGGAGAGAGAGATAGAGAGAGAGTAGGGCACGAGTAGGAGAATAAAAAGTGAAGAAAGAAAGAAAAATAAAATTAAATGATAAAGAATAGGAGTAGGAAAATGATTCTAGGCTGTTTTGAAAAATCTCAATGGAAACTGTACTAATTCAATTTAGTTCAAACTAACTTTATACCTGAAGGATAGTAATGTAGGAATGAAAACAAGATCAATACTCTAGAAAGGGGGGGTGGTTGAATAGAGTATGGAAACTTATGCAACTTTTGCTCAAAAATGGTTTCAAAGATGTTGGTGAAATGCAGCAAGTATTTCAAGGACTTGAAATGAGTTTCAAGACCTTGGAATCAAAACAAAAAGTAAATAGAAAGCTAGTAGTTTTCAAGGCCTTGAAATGAGTTTAAAGACCTTGAACTGAAACTTGTTTTGAGCAGTGTTTAAGCTAAGTAAAGTGCAGTGAAGAATATGCAAGAGACACAATGATTTATAGAGTTCAGTCCACTTGGACCAACGTCTCTACCTCAGGGATTTAATACCTGCAGGATTTTCAACTCAATTCTTATTAATTAAAAGCTAAGCCCTAGATTTCAAGCACAAAGACATGTTTTACTCTGTTACAGCTTGTGGTTCTCACTAACCTATCTAGTACCTTCTCTAGCAAACTGATTAACTAATAATTCTCTATTTTTCACCTTGAACAATGCACGATAATAAGAACTGGAAGTATTATCTAAATGATATACAAATGATGATCAGAAGAGAAGAACACTGAGAACTAAGTCTTCAGTGAGAATGCAGTGTTCTTCAGATGATTGGATTGAGTGATGTAAATCTGCTTCTTGTTTGCTTGTCAATCCTCTATAGTGTTTAAATGTCTCTGTGTATTGATCTCTGTTGTGTCTACGAAATTCTTCAGTAACTTCATGTTTTAAGAAACATGTTTGAATTTAAGATCAGAATCTTCTCAACAAAATTTCCTAAATAGCAGCTTAAAATCTTAACTCTTCTAACAGCTTCCTCCAACGGCTAGTTGCTCAGTATCTTCAAAAATTCCGTCTTGACTTTGTTTAGGAGTAAGTTAGGAAGTTCGAAATCAGATTTGAGCCAACAAAGAATCAAATCAACAGCTCAGTTTCCTTTTCTGCACATTCCAGTTTAAGAACTAACTCTTGTAAAATAGGCAACTGTATATCCCTACAACACTTAGTCAAACATATAGATTAATCACAGTTTAGAGTAGTAGAATGATATGTCTTTCATCATCAAGTAACATATAATCAATCATAGGATATCACGAGTTTGAATGAAATCAAAAGCTCCCCCTAAGTTCATGCTCTATTATGCAATGATTGTTTCATACCCTTGAAAGCAGTTTCAAGCCTTTGAAACAGGTTGAAATTACATTCTCCCTCTTGATGAAAGACAAAATCACAATCTTTTAGGGACTGATTTTCTGCAAAAAAATATTCATTAGAGCACAACAGAATCCAAAATAATAAACTGTAACACAAGAGATCCAAGTGATCCAACTTATTTCAGCAATGTAAAAAAAGGTAGCAATGCCTAGCAAACCCTGTTGATCTAAACCAGATCTCTAAGCTAGATAAAAAGTGCTAAAAGTAAAAAAATAAACACCTAAATTTCTCCCCCATTTTGACTTCATCAAATAAGAATGAGAAAATGTTGGATCAATGTTTGGAAAACTGAGTAAGAAGTGTTGAAATGATAGAAATTTTCAAGACTTTAAAAAATGATTCAAGGCCTTGAAAAAGAAAGAAAGAAGATGCAAGAGTTAAGGGGTTGGGTATCCATCTCCCTTGGGCTAAGCAGCTTCTTCTTCACTATCTTCTTCATCATTCATCATATTGTTGTTCTTCTTCTTGAACAACTTTACCACCAGCACCTCCAGCTTCAAACAATTGTTCTTCAGTCACTATCTCTGGAACGGCAGCTTTCTTCTTCTTCTTCTTGAGATCCTTGATCAACATCCCAGAGTCTGGACTGTCAGCATCAGCTTGTTCCTGTTCTTCATCAACTTGTTCCTGAACTACTGGTTTTCCTTTGTCCACCACCCCTGTAGCCTCATCCTGAGTTGTATGCTCAATGAACATATTTTTGGTTGAACCTTATGCATCCCTCTTTGATCCTTTTGCAGCCCGAGACACCTCTTCTTCCACATGAAGTACATTGATGCTCTTGAAGATACTTTCAACCACATAATTTACTTTCTTGAATTCGGTGCCAAACTCTTGCTGATTTTCCTTCAGCTCATCCATATCCTTCTCAAGAACTTCAAGTCTTTGAACCACCATGGAAAGGTCTTGAGGTTGAGAGGGTAGGTTTGAAGGAGGGTTCAAGGCCTTGGGTTTAGGTAACATCTTGGATTGTGAATCATTCTCATACAGATATGAGTATAACTTCCATATCCCATCACTGGTTTTCACAAAACCAATTCTCTCAAATGCTTTCTCATCAAGCATGCCAAAATCAGTGGTAATGGTTTTCTCTCTGTCAGCAGGAAGGTCATGGTGAAGAAAGAATGCAAGAAAATTAGTATATGGGAAATGGTGCTTTCTTTCTTTGGTCTGGGAGTAGATCATGTGTTCCATCAAAATTGTTGGAAGATCAATCTCATATCCATGCATGATCAAATACATAAAATATGATACCCTGTCAATCAGCAGCTCTTTTAAATTCTCTCTAGACACCTCACACCTCATCAAGATTGTGAACAAAACTTTGACTTCAACAGTTAGCACAAAGTGTCTTAACTGTTTAGAGGAAATAGAGACATTAGGTGGAAAGAATTCTTCCCTAACCAGTTTCAAAGATTAAACTTTGTTGGGATATCTTTTGTGCTATACCTTATTGGGAATCCAAATACATTGGCAAACTCAGAGTGATCTAACTCCATTGTAATCCCAGCAACTTTGGATTGAATCACCAGGTTCACAGTTTTTTTTAGTTGCATCATATTCAGATAGAAAAGCCTAGTAAGCCTAGGGTAGGAAACTTCAGGAGGGTTCACAAATTTCCAAAGAGATCTTTTCTTCAGCCTCTTAACACACCCCAGATTCATGGTTTTCATCATGTTAACACTAGCCATGCTACAATAGGCTACTGGTTTAGAAGCAAAACCATCTACCCACTGACCTCTAGCTGTTTGAGAAATAAACTACTTGCTGGAAAGTTTCTCACCAGGGGACTGGGGCTTTTCTGAATAAATTTGCAGTTCTTTGCCAGTGCTTTTCTCATGTTCAACTTCTATAGCTTTTTCTTTTCCCTTGTCAGCAAATATAGGCTTCTCCTTCTTCAACTTCTTTGGACTAGCCACTTTTTCTTCTGGATTTTTCTCTGGAGCAGACTGATCTGGCATCTTCCTCTTCTTGCTAGAAGTTGGTGTCAGATCTTTCTTGCTTTTCTTCTTTGGAGGAGATTGAGTATTTTCTTCTGTTGGAGTTCTGGAACTAGAATCACCACTGATAATTTGAATCACATCTTCTGCAGTCTTCCTCTTCTTTTCTGAAACCACCTTTGAACCTCCAGCCATCTTGATTCTTTGGGATTCTCTTCTTGTGCTCATTAGAGTTTGAGGGTAGAGAATATATAGACATGAGTGATACGGAGAGAAGAGAGAGAGATAGAAGAAGATAAATACTATAGAGTTTGAGTTAAATAAGGAAACATAAATATTTCCAAATCTCTTTAATATATTTACAGTTTTTATGAAATTCAAATTTGTGTGTATGTGTGTGATGTGGGAAATTAAAATAAAATAATACTGATTTATACGAAAATAAACTTAAAAAGTAAAAAAACAATATTGAGCAATTATCTACTGAGATAGCACCCAATATTGAAATATCAAATTTTTAACTAAATAGCATACAGACTTATTTTCAAGGCTTTGGAAATAGTTTCAAGGCCTTGAAAAGCTATACTGCTGAAATAAGTAACATGAAGGCTTTGAAACGATTTTCAAAGCTTTGAAAATCAATTCAAAACTTTGAAACACATAAAGCTTTACCGTAAACTTACTTGATACTCCTGATAAACCAATGATTCCTTATTAAGCATACCCATATCTAATATGAGGGTTGTAAATCTTTCTTATGGCAATGTTTAGTGAAGATATCTGCCAGTTGCATGTTAGTAGAAACAAATTCAAGAATAATATCACATTTCTCAGCATGATCTCTGATGAAATGATGTCTAACATCTATGTGTTTGGTTCTGGAATGCTGAACTGGATTCTTTGTAATTGAAATAGCACTGGTGTTGTCACAATTGATAGTTATTTCTTCGAAATCAAATCCAATATCCCTCATTTGCTGAGCAATTCACAACACTTGAGAACAGCATGCTCCAGCTGCTATATATTCAGCTTCAGCTATTGATAATTTCACATAGTTCTGTTTATTTGAATGCCACCTGATTAGGGATGAACAAAGGAATTGGCAACACCCTGAAGTTCTCTTTTTGTCAACTTTATATCCTGCAAAGTCAGCATCTGAATATCCACAAAGAGATAAGTTAGACTATTTTGGATACCAAAGCCCTAAGTCTTTGGTACCATTTAGATATCTGAATATTCTTTTAACAACAATTAAATGTGACTCTGTGGGATAAATTAAAATCTTTCACATGTACATACACTAAACATAATGTCTGGTCTACTACAAGTGAGATATAGCAGAGATCCAATCATAACTCTATACTCTTTATGATTTACACTCTTACCAGCTTGATCCCTATTTAAGGATAGTGTATAACTCATAGGAGTCTTTGTAACTTTGGGATTAGACATATTGTACTTGTTAATCAAGTCCTTAGTATACTTGTTTTGATGCAGAAAGATTCCTTTCTTCATCTGTTGTACATACAGTCTAAGGAAGAAGTTCAATTCTCCCATTAGCTAATCTCAAATTCCCTGCTCATAAGGCTTGAGAAATCCTTGCAAAGAGAATCATTAGTAGCTCCAAATAGAATATCATCAACATAGATTTGAACTACTAAAATGTCTTTTTTCATGAGTCTTGTTGAAAAGGGTTTTGTCAACTAATCCTCTCTTGAAACCATTTTCAAGTAGAAACTTTGACAGTCTTTCATACCAAGCCCTTGAAGCATGTTTTAAACCATAGATAGCTTTGTCAAGTTAATAAACATGATTTGGAAGCTCATCAATTTCAATCCAGGAGGTTGAGCCACATAAACTTCTTTTTGCAAGTAACCATTTAAAAATGCACACTTGACATCCATTTGAAAAAGTTTAATGTTCATGTAAGATGCAAATGAAAGTAACATTCTAATTGCTTCTAACCTTGCAACAGGAAAAAAAGTCTCCTCATAATCAATACCTTCTTCTTGGTTGTAGCCTTGAGCTACTAGTTTGGCTTTGTTTCTGATTACCTTGCCATTTTCATCTAACTTGTTTCAGAACACCCACCTCGTGCCAATGACAGACTGATATTTTGGTGAAGGAACTAGATTCCACACCTTGTTTCTCTCAAATTCATTGAGTTCACTTTGCATCGCAATTATCCAGTCTGCTTCTTGTAATGCTTCATTCACATTTTTGGGTTCTACAAGAGAAACAAAAGCATTAAAAGCACACAAGTTTTTCGATTCAGATCTTGTCCGTGTACCAATGGATAGATCAGATATAACGTTTTCAACTGGATGAGATGATAGATATTTGAATCTCTTTCCTGGAGTCCATGGCTCAGGTTCTCCAGGTAACTTTTCAACCCTTTGAGATCTTGAGGAAGTGGCTTGATCACTTTGATTCTTCTGTTGCTCATTTTCAAGGCTGTGAGACCTATTTTTAAGGCCTTGAAAATTCTTCCTATTTACCTGAAAGCTTTCCTTGAAATCATGTGAAGTCTCTACTTCATCTTCTGACTCATGCTTTTTCAAATTCAAGTATGCAAAACTTTCCCTCAAAGAATCATCATGGCTTTCATCAAAAATGACATGAATACTTTCTTCAACAAGATTATTTCTTTTATTATAAACCCTATAAGCTTTGCTAATCAGAGAATAACCAAGAAAGATACCTTCATCACTTCTTGCATCAAACTTACCAAGATTTTCCTTACCATTGTTGTGAACAAAACAAGTGCAGCCAAAATGTTTGAAATAAGAAATAAATGGCTTTATTCCTTTGAAAGTTCATAAGGGGTCTTCTTCATAATTGGCCTAATCAGGCATCTGTTGAGTATGTAGTCGGCTGTGTTCACAGCTTCTGCCCATAATGACTTTGGTAACTTGTTTTCTAGAAGCATTGTCCTTGACATATCTTCAAACGTTCTGTTCTTTCTTTCAACAACACCAATCTGTTTAGGAGTTCTAGGAGCAGAATAGTTGTGAGAGATACCATACTTAGCACAAAATAAATCAAGCTAAAGCTCATCAAATTCTCTACCATGATAATTTCTGATTGAAGCAATTGGTAGGTTTTTCAAAGTTTGAAGTTCTTTACAAAGTTTTGAAAATTTAGTTAGAGTTTCAGATTTATCTTTAAGAAACATAACACAAGTAAATCTAAAATAATCATCACCAATAACTAACATATACTTATTACCATTTGGAGTTGGAGTCCTCATAAGACCAAAAAGATCCATATGGAGTATTTAAATGGGCCTAGTAGTACTTACAAATTTCTTTAGTTTGAATGAGCTCCTTGTCTGCTTACCTTGAGCACATGCTTTGCATACTTCATCATCTATGAATTTTATAGAAGGCAATCCTCTTACCAGGTCTTTAGAGATCAACTTGTTCAAGGTATGCAAGCTAATGTGTCCAAGCTTTCTGTGCCAAAGCTTTGAATCTTCTTTAAATGCCTTGAGACACTTCAAGCTTTCTTATGCAATTTTTTTAGTGTTTAAAGTATAGACATTGTTTGACCTTGAGGCAGTGAAAAACCAGAATTCAAGATTTCTCATTTTGCACCACACATTTATCTTTATCAAAGATAACCTTGTTACCATTATCACAAAGTTGAGACATCAGAAATAGAATTTTCAAAATTAGTACCCACTTTACCAATACCTAAGATATTGCATTTTCCTTTGTCACCAAGTGTGATTGAGCCTTCAAATTGCTCTTTCTGTTTTGAGAATAAAGATCTCTTTCCACTCATATGTCTGGAGCATCCGCTGTCCATAAACCTTTTTTGGTCTTTACTCTTGGTGACATCCTGCAAACACCATTCACTGCCTTACCAAGATGTTAGACCAAGTATGGAATTTAGATTCATATTCAGGGTCAACCATGTTAGGTGGTCTAACCCCTTTTGGAACCCAAATCTGTCTAACTTGTCCTTTAAGTTGAATTGGAAAAGTGTTCCTCATTGTTTGAGGGTCTCTTCTTCGGAAAGGACAAGTCATTATGACCAATTTTGTTGCAGTAATGGCACTTAGGAGAAGTTTTGTTACTAGCCTTCACAAATCTGGTGTTGCTCTTTCTAGGAAAGTTTGGATTGTAACCAAAACCAGTTTTGTGAACAAACTGTAAGCTTCCTCCAAGAATCAAATTTAGATTTTGTTCTGAGCCAGCAAGCTTTGTCATAGCATCTTGAAATTTCTCAGTTAGAGTAGTCTTTTCTTCCTCCAATTCATCACAATGATGTATTAGAGCAACAATACTGTCACTCAAAAGAGAGTTCTCAGTGACTACTTCCTTGATTTGAGTTTTCCAGGCCTTGAAACTGGTTTCTAAGGCTTTGAAATCTCTGTCAGAATTCTTCTGAGAAACTTCAAGGCTTTGATTTTGACAGACAAGTTCCAATTTCTCTTTTGCTTTCTCATGAACCTTTTTATTCAAATTTATAATCTCTTTCATATAATCCTCCTCATTTAAAAGCATTGTTCTAAGATAATCAGTGAGGACATCTGTTGGTTTAGAAATCAAGCAGTTTACCATTACCTCAATGCTCTTTTCAGAACTTTCATTATGCTTGGACATAAGACAGAGGTTGGCTTATTCTTCTTCAGACTCAGAATCACTAGAGGAATCAGAATCACTCCAGGAAGCTGCCAAATCTTTCTTTCTTCTGTCATGGTATTTCTTATGATAGTGCTTGCTTTTTTGTGTGTGCAGTCTCTGATTAAGTGTTCCGCATCACCACACTGAAATCAAGCAGTTTACCATTGTCCTTGCTGAAGTCTTTGTTTCCAAAGTTGTTCTTCATCTTTGGAATCCTGGTCAAAGCTTTGGAAATGAGAGCAAATGAATCTTCATCATCATCTTCTTCTGGTTCAAGGCTTTGAGAAGGTTCATTCTTCTTGGCCTTAAGAGCTAAGTTCTTGACACTGTCTAGTAGATCTCCATCAGCTTCATTCATAGAGATTTCATGTGTGACCAGCTTTCCTTGCAGGTCATCAAGTTGAAGAGATGATAGATCTTGAAATTCTTCAATGGCAGTAGTCTTTGGTTCCCATTTTTTTGAATTACGAAGACTTCTCAGAATCTTTCTAACCCTTTCTTCATTGAAAATGTGTTTTCCTAATGACTCAAGGTTGTTGACAATATCAGTGAATCTTTTGAACATGTCTCTGATTGATTCATCTCCATTCATCTAAATAGCTCATATTACCTAAGGAATATGTTGATCTTGGTTTGCTTGACTTGGCTAGTTCCTTCAAAAGTCACCACAACCTTATCCCATCCTTGGCATTCTTGCATCTTGAAATCATATTAAATTAATCTTCACTCAAAGCACAATATAAGAGATTCATAGCTATGTAATTGTTAGAAAATTGCTCTAATTTAGAAGTAGAAAGTGAATCCTCAATTTTAGGAGTTCTGATACCATATTTTTCAGTGTAGAATATTTGATGACCCTTCTGAATGATAGTCCACAGTTCCATATCTTGATTAATGATGAACATTTTTACCAGGACATTCCAGTGCACAAAATTGTCACCACAGAACAAGAGAGGTCTATTATAAGCTCTTCCCTATGATAAACCACCATCTCCTACAATACTCATAATCACAAGATTGTTAGATCTATGCAGTGGTACAAGATCTGATACCAATTGAAGGATGGTAATGTAAGAATGACACCATGATCAATACTCTAGGAGGGGGGGGGGGGTTGAATATGCAACTTTTGCTAAAAGAATGGTTTCAAATATGTTTGTGAAATAAAGCAAGTATTTCAAGGCCTTGAAATGAGTTTCAAGTAATTGGAATCAAAACAGAAGTAAATAGAAAACTGATTGTTTTCAAGTCCTTGAAATGAGTTTCAATCCCTTGAACTGAAACCTGTTTTGAGCAGTGTTTAACCTAAGTAAAGTGCAGTAAAGAATATGCAAGAGACACAGTGATTTATAGAGTTCAGTTCACTTGGACATACGTCTCTACCTTAGGGAGTTAATCCCTGCCGGATTTCAACTCAATTCTTACTAGTCAAAGGCTAAGCCCTAGATCTCAAGCACAGAGAGATGCCTTACTCTGTTACAGCTTGTGGTTCTCCCTAACCTAACTAGTACCTGCTCTAGCTAACTGATTAACTAGGCATTCTATATTGTTCACCTTGAACAATCCACGATAATAAGAACTGGAAGTATTATCTAAATGACATACATATGATGATCTGAAGAGAAGAACACTGAGAAGTAAGTCTTCAGTGAGAATGCAGTGTTCTTCAGATGATTGGATTGAGTGATGTAGATCTGCTTCTTGGTTGCTTGTCAATCCTCTGTAGTGTTTGAATGTCTTTGTGTATTGCTCTCTGTTGTGTCAGCGAAATTCTTCAATAACTTCATATTTTAAGCAACCTGTTTGAATTGAAGATCTTCAGAATTATCTCAACAAACTTTCCTAAAAATTAGCTTCAAATTTTGACTCTTCAAACAGCTTCCTCCAACGGCTAGATGCTCAGTATCTTCAAGGACACTGTCTGGACTTTGTTTAGGAGTAAGTTAAGAAGGTTTAGATCAGATTTGAGCCAACACAGAATCAAATCAACAACTCAATTTCCTTTTCTGCACTTTTCATTTTAAGAACTAAATCCTGCAAAATAGGCAATTATATGTCCCTGCAACACTTAGTCAAACATATAGATTAATCACAGTTTAGAGTAGTAGAATGATTTTCCTTTAATCATCAAGTAACATATAATCAATCATAGGAGATCATGAGTTGGAATGAAATCAAAAGTTCCCCCTAAGTTCATGCTGTATTGTGCAATGATTGTTTCAAACCCTTGAAAGTAGTTTCAAGGCCTTGAAATAGAGCCTTTGAAATATGTTGAACTTAGAATACCACTTCTCCAAAAAGTCCTCAACTTCAAATAAATTAACATTGACTTTTCAACAAGATATTAATTACTAATAACTCCCCTCAAAGTATCTTAAAAGACTACTTTTGTAAACATTGACTAACTCCTGCAAAATAGGCAACTGTATATCCCTGCAACACTTAGTCAAACATATAGATTAATCACAGTTTAGAGTAGTAGAATGACTTGCCTTTCATCATCAAATAACATATAATCAATTATAGGAGATAATGAGTTGGAATGAAATCAAAAGCTCCCCCTAAGTTCATGATGTATTATGCAATGATTGTTTGAAACCCTTGAAATCAGTTTCAAGGCCTTGAAACAGACAAGCTGTTTCAAGCCTTTGAAAGATGTTGAACTTACAATACCACTTCTCCAAAAAGTCCTCAACTTCAAATTAATTAACATTGACTTTTATACAAGATATTAATTACTAATAACTCCCCTCAAAGTATCTTAAAAGACTATTTTAACCCTATAAAGAAAAACGGGTATTTCATTAATTTTCTTATAATTGTATACTTTCTCCGTTGTTCCTCTCTCTTCTCAGTTACTGTAGAAACATATTTAATAAACCCGTGTAATTGACAATTCTACCATTCTCTTCACCTAAATACACTCTCAATCCCTATTTCTCATTGTGCTCTCTCTATGTCTAAGTCTCTCCCCCGTGATACCAAATCAACGACAACAAACAACAGCACCAGCAATCCACAGTTGGAATAATAATAATAATAATAATAATAATAATAATAATAATAATAATAATAATAATAATAATAATAATAATAATAATAATAATAATAATAATAATAATAATAATAAGAAGAAGAAGAAGAAGAAGAAGAAGAAGAAGAAGAAGAAGAAGAAGTCCATGATCTGCCACCACCACCAACATACGCCACCTCCACCTCCACCACTAGATATGCCAGATCTATAGATCAGAGGGGGGGGGGGGGAATGTAGATGGACCTCCTAAACCCAGATTTGGAGAAGACAAGGAGACTACGACAACAATAGCGACCGGTGGGGGGCGACTCCGGAGTCCTCCTTCTCCGGCTTCACCTTCTTCTTGTTCTTTTCCTCTTTCTTCCTCCTTCTATCCTCGTCACGACCACGGTGGTGCTTGGCTGCCGCCTCGTCTCTTTCTCTCTCGGTTTCTCTCTCTGTCTCTCTTTTCTCTCTATATGAATCATCAACAGAACAAATGGCGTGAGGTGGGTGGGTTGTCTAAAGGGTGATGTAGGAAAATTGTCTTTACACGTCTAAAACTTACTAAAAATGAGAACTAAGAAGAAACAAAGGGAACAACCCAAAGCGAAAAGGGAGAAGAGAGAGGATGAAAGGAGGACGTACATCTTTCTTAACACTACAATACTATAAAAAATTAGAAAATTTTCATATTATATCGTTAGCTAAATTAGTCGGTCAAAGTGATCCTTAAACTCATGCAGAAAGAAAAAGATGGAACGGATGAAGTATGTAAGAACCTATGTTGACGACATTACCCCCAACTATTTGTGTAACAATGCTATGAATCTAATTACAAATGAAAGTGTCAATGAAGACATCACAAGGACACAATGGTCATATCACGTGCTACAAGAAGACTCCTAGAGGCAAGGGTGGATCCACCCTTTGAGGTATAGTGGTTATAGCCCCCCTCAACTTTGTGAAATTGTAATTTTATTGTAATTTTACCCTATCAAATCAAATAGAAACTAAGTGCATCTTAATCCCCACTGAAATTAATAATTCTTTTTGCTTATGTTTTTCATTAATATTTAGCCCGCACCGGAGAAAAATTCCAAACCCGCCCCCTGCTTAGAGGCCTTTTGTTGACTAGCAGATACAAATTCATGGAGTACACCAATTAAACACTTCAAGTTCGGAAAATAAGTTTATGTAAACAAGCTTTAATCTAACAACAATTAGAACAACTTCACCAAAACAATATGTCACGTAAATGCCATATTCTAAAAAGCATCGAAGGTTGTAGCTAGCGCAAACATATCGTATTCCGC
Organism: Linanthus parryae; assembly: GCA_023055425.1. Lineage (NCBI taxonomy): Eukaryota > Viridiplantae > Streptophyta > Magnoliopsida > Ericales > Polemoniaceae > Linanthus > Linanthus parryae. The sequence continues at coordinate 40,743,801 of JALGPY010000001.1, read as the reverse complement.
CATGCAACCGTACCCACAATTATTTAGACATCCACAATCACCACAACTTTTAACTTTATCGCACTGCATGCTTGTTTTGATATCTTCACTAAACTCAACCTTCACGACCACTCGTAGCGAAGGTGGCTTAGTATCTTCCTTCATGTCCCTGTTTTTCCCTACCATTATGACCCATTTCTCAATATTCATGTCCGGTGACTCAAAAACAGTTCTCCATGGGATCTCCCCTTCTCCCAAGAGACGCGACGCACCAACTTTCCCCAAAATGGGAAAATTTTCCCTATATCGGAGTTGGAGAGTTAGACTTCCTTGCTTTAGCAAGTCGATCGAGTCTTGCGGTCCGGAACACTCCAACGAGAGCGACTCATTCCAAAACAAGTCTGATTTTGAAGAGACTGGTTTGCTGTCTAGTCGAACACTGTTGTTGTTACCTTTGGAGAGATAGCATCTAACAAATAATTCTCCTTTGGAATTGACCTCAATGTTTCTTGCTCCTATGATTTTCAGCTCACAGCTGAATGAGGAGAGATTATGAGAAGAATCCATGGAGAGAGAGAGAGAGAGAGCGAGTTGTGAGGACATGCGAAGGAATGCAGGCTATATATATAGTTGTATAGAGTATACACAAGAGGGGATTGATAATGACATTGTTAACTTGTAGTACTGATTATTAAAGAAGCAAACACTAAATCCACTAAAAGAGAGAAAAAAGTTAGTAGTAGGAGTAGGAGTACTAGTACTTGTGAACTGTGACACATGATTTGCGATTGTAACAAAAAAAGAACCCCTTGAGATTCTTGAAGAGCTGAATCTTATAAAAACGACCTTTGCGATGAAATGGAGTTAACATTACACATTATTCATTAAAAAATGTCATTTACTAAAAAGCTAGATTTTCTTATGTTGGTGGCTGTGTAGTCAATGGGCAAATCTTGTGGAGGACGAATGTCTCAAAGACAAATGGACTCGAAAGGTCCACTAATATTTCCACATGTAGACATACTTTACAGTACTCCATCTATCCTAATTTATGTGCTTCTAATCTTATCGTGCATTTTTTGCTAGGAAATTGAGTTACTATATAATACAGAGGTTTGTTGACCTTTTACTCTACAGTGAAAGGGTTAACAAACTCTTATGTGCGTTCAAATAAACTCTTGTGTCACTTAATTATCTAAATCACCAAATTAAAAGTGTTTTAAGTAGCGAAATATTAGTATACTCATAAACAAAAAACACTTATAATTACATGTTCCTTTTTTTGACACGTAGGACATCATAATAATAAATTCCTACTTCCGGTTAACAAGCTAATTATTACACTCTCGTCTTGTTTGAGGAAAAGTTGCAAAAAATAGCATGCAAGTGTAAGTTTTCTTTGTTCATCTAAACTGAAAACCTTAATATAGACTTTTTTCCTTAGTTGCCAAATACATAGAATATCAATAAAATCATGCCATCTAAAGTGTACGGGTGAGAATGTGAGAACCAAATTACATTTCGGAAAGTTTCTCCTCTTCTAGAGAGAGAATGCATGTCATGCTTTGCATGTTCTAGTCTCCATCTTTGGAGTTCCCTGTTTCGTACTCTTCTTGCTTTCTACCTCTCTTAATCTCTCTTTCCTCGTTCATTTCCTTTCTAATGCCTTCATCCCCTGTTTCACCTCCTATGGAGGCGGAAAAAACACAAGGAGAAGAAGATATTCTGAATAAGCTCAGCGCGGTGGCTCTGTCCGGCGAAGATGAAGATGAAGATGCAGCCGAAGCTGAGCTTGAGTTCTCTCTCGATGAGGATGATTTGGAAGACGGTTTAACGGAGAGCAAAACTAGTCTCCTGGGGAAAATCATCACTCACAAACCGATAAATCTCACTGGTCTAAGAAACACATTGTCATCTATCTGGGGTAAACCAGAGGGGTTTCAAGTTGAGGAGATCGAAAAAAAGGTTTTTCAGTTCAGTTTTCACAATGAAGCTGATATGGAGAAAGTCCTTAAAGGTAGGCCATGGGTTTTTAATAATCAGCTCATTGTTCTATCTCGATGGGATCCTTTCACTAGAACTTCTTCAGCCACTTTTGATTTATCACCACTATGGATCCAACTCTGGAAATTACCAGTTTTCTGTTTCAAGGAGAAGGTCATAAGAAAATATGCATCAAAAATTGGGGAAGTCCTTGACGTTAAAATCCCTGAAAAGGCTGCAGAGGAAGGAAAATTTGTGAGAGTTAAGCTTGTTTTGAATATTTCGAAACCGCTTCCTAAAGGCTTCAAACTGAGAATCAATGACGAACGCTCTGTTTGGGTCGAGCTCAAATATGAGAGACTTCCTCTTCTTTGCAACTACTGCGGCATTCTGGGACATGAAGAAGCTTGTTGCTCTTCAAAACAAGTGGATGTCAGTAAAGGGATCGTCAAGGGGGGGGAGCTTTGTTCTAGCTCTTAAAGCAAAACCAGTTTCGGAACTGCTAGCCCCAAGTTCCAGATTACCATTATCATCGCAAATCTTGAACTCTTTTTCTGAGGGTTCTTCTCCGGCTCCGGTGGTGTCTCCGGCGGCGCCACCTCCGGACTTGGAAGTTCAAAAGTCTCACGCATTAACTCCAGCTCTTCGGGACTCACAACTCAAGAACACGCTTCCAGACAAAGTCATTGGAAAAAGTTCAAAATCAGGGGCAAACACACCAGAAGACGAAGAGTTTGATTCCAACACATCTCTCTCACTTGTGGCTGAGCGTGAAATTTTGGCGGGCCAGGAGCATTTAAATTCAATTGTTAATCAAAATGGGTTGGGCCAGTCTTCCAAGCCCAATGCTCAAGACAAGTCTCAGCTGTCCAGTCCCTCCAATGGCCCAACTCTCTCAATTGATGTTATGGATCCTCAATTAACCAAGATCCAAGTGATGGAGCCCATTAACCAAATTTCTGCTGTTTCCAACATTACCCCTTCCTTTTCAACAAATCTTCCGGAGAAGGGCCAGACTTCTCCTCTAGAGAAAGAGGTGAACCCTAATTCTCAGGCGGTCAACTGCGAGGAACAAAAGGTAGAACATGACATCGTCTCTGCTTCCAAAAAGTGGAAGAGGCTCGCAAGAGATCGAAGGCAAGGCGTCTCTACCGCTATTCAGGAGACAAGTGCGAATGAAGTGGTTAAACAATACAAGAGGAAAGAGGACCCTATGGAGATTGATAGCTTTGAAGGTCTCTTGGTGGATGGAAAGAAATCTCGCCTTTTTCCAGATGACTCTCATGATCTTCGGGTGGAGGAAACCAGCCCTAACTGGTCCCAAGGCGCCCAATGAAGCTTTTCGCTTGGAATTGTCAGGGAGCCAGGAGATCCCTGACAATTCATCAATTCAAGAAGATGATGCGTCTTCTTTCTCCTGAAGTGGTATTCTTAAGTGAAACAAAACAGAAAAGCAACTTCATGCTTCGCGGGTATCCCTCTAGGCTTCTCCCTAACAGTTTATGGTTTGATCCGAGAGGCCTTTCTGGGGGAATTGGTATTTTGTGGTCCTCTTCTTGTAATGTTCATGTTAAGAAATTTTGCAGCTTTCTTATTCATGCCTCTGTTTCTGAAAACTCTCTTGATTGGGATGTTATATTTATTTACTTGAGCACTGATGATAAATTCAGATCAAAACATCTTGTGTTTATCCAGAACTATCTGCCACAGTGCTCTCCTAAAACCGTGGTGTGGGGGGATTTCAATGACATAAGCGATCCATCTGAGAAGAAGGGTGGCACTCTGAGAAGTTACAGCTCCTGTTCAATGTTAAGAAATTTTATTAGCTCAAGTTGTCTTATTGATCTGGGCTTCTCGGGTTATCCCTACACATGGTGGAATAAGAGGCATGATATTCACTGCATTGAAGAAAGACTGGACAGAGGACTAGCTACTTCTAGCTGGTCTAATTCTTTTGGTAATGCAGCTCTAAAACACATCTTCTGTGCTGGCTCGGATCACTTAGCTCTTCTTCTTGATACTAGCCTTCCAAAATTCAGCAACTCTCCTCCATCTTTTTTCTTTGATCCTAGATGGGTTAAGCAAGATGGTATTGAGGATGTAGTTAAGAAGGCTTGGAGCTGTACTTGTGAAGGAGTTCCTATGTTTATTCTCAAATCCAAGATCAAGAACTGTAGACAAGAGCTAAGAAGATGGAGTAGAGGAGTCTTGAAAGGACTTCCTCACAAGATTACAGAAACTGAAGATGAAATAGCAAGTATCAGAAATCAGGGTCTGGAAGCTGACATTGATCTGCTGCATAACTTGGAGCTGGAACTGGATAAACTTTGGTCTGAGGAGGAAAGATTCTGGAAAGCAAAAGCCAGAAATGATTGGCTCCTTGCTGGAGATAAAAATACCGCCTTTTTTCATGCTTCTGTGATTAAAAGAAGAAAGAAAAACTGCATCAAAGGGGTCTTTGACAGCAATGGAATTTGGAAAGAAGATGCAGACTCAATCCAGAATCAATTTTACAGCTTTTACTCTAATCTATTTGCTGCTCAAACGGATGGTGATCCTGTCCCTATTGCTAGCAATGTCTCCAAGAAGGTAACCCCTGAGATGAACTCTTTTCTTATTGGACCTGTTTCTTCAGAGGAGATAAAACAAGCTTGCTTTGAAATGTCTCCGGATAAATCTCCTGGATTTGATGGCCTAACTGCAAGGTTTTTCCAGTCCTTTTGGCACATAGTGGGTGATGATGTGTGTGCTGCAATTGAGGACTTCTTCTCCTCTGGAAAGCTTTTAAGAAGCATTAACCTCACTCACATAGCCTTGCTTCCTAAGTCTCAAAACCCTCTGTATGTTAAGGACTATAGGCCAATCAGCCTTTGTTCTGTCATCTATAAGATCTTGTCCAAGGTTATGGCCAACAGATTGGCTAAGGTCCTAAACAGTATTATTTCCACATCCCAAAGTGCATTCATTGAAGGAAGGGCAATTACGGACAATATTCTCATTGCGCAAGAAATGCTTCATGGTATAAAGAATAGAAGGAAGGGTAAAGAGGGTTGGATGGCTGTCAAGCTTGACATGATGAAGGTGATGCGCAAACTAACGTGCTATCGCAAGTGTACGAATCTTGTAGTACCGGGTGCAATTAGACTCGGATTATCGTTCCCACGAGGACTGTTTCGGGTTTACTCACGTTGTCAGTTTCGGTTTTCTAAGAGTAGTAACCAGGAGGAGTAGGTTGTGAGTATAATGACTAAACAAAAAACAGAAATTAAAAACGTAAATATTTTTGTGACGTTTACTGAAATAAGCTGATTTTGTTTGTAATGATAATAGATGAAGACTAGGCTCCAGGATCCCCTAGGGTTTCTACAGATTTCAGTTTTACGTTTGATTATGAAAACACTCAGCAGTTTCGGTATCTGTGCAACGTACTAGTTGTGCAGTGACTTTTCAGCTTCCACACGTAATCCCGATCCTGCAGACTTTCGGATTCTTGTTAAGCTGCCTAAGTTTGCAGTCTCGGTCTAATCCTGTTAGGGTTTCTAACCTGTCCGAATGGCCCGGGTCAAATTCTCTAACAGTTGGTCTCACGTTTTTCTATGCTAGCCCTATCTCCCTTTCTCTGGTCGGTCTATCAGGGTAAGGTACTAAATCCCGGTTTTTCTTCCTAACCCTAACTTGACGTTTTCACCTACAAGCTCGGGTCTATAGCAATCCTGGGTGATCAATCCTATCATGCATATACGATAATATTCAAACCAGAATAACAGATACAACTTGCTGAATTAAGACAATCATCATGAATTCATAAACGTAGTAATCATAAAATCTGAGTACGAAACCCTAGGTTCACCGAGAACCTAGGTAAAAAGTTTAGCTACGACTAGACATAGTACAAAACGCAGTTTCTGAATATAAAGAGAGAGAACGAAATCAAACTAAGTCTTCGGATCTCGAATCGCGCTTTCGTGCTCTCCGTGAATGCTCCGACTTGTCCTTCGGTTGTGCTGAGAATTGTGCTGTGTCTTCGTGATCCCTCAAAACGAGTCTGGACGAGTCTTTAAATAGTGCTGTTTCCTGAAAACGCTTGTACTCGAAATTACGGAATATGCCATCGGTCCACCGTCTTTGACCAAAAGTCAAAACTGGCTGCGTATATACGCAGGGGTTGCGTATATACGCAACCAGGGCCCAACCAAGATCCCCCCACCACCCCACTGCCTGCGTATATACGCAGGTGCTGCGTATATACGCAGGGCCTGCGTATATACGCAGGGCCTGCGTATATACGCAGGCCGTGGGCTAGGTGGGACCCACTTGGTCCTCTGGTGGGCCAGGACTGGTCCCCTGGGTCCCACTCTTCTGCCTGATTCTCCCGGTTTGCCTCTTCGGTGTACTTCTGCTCTTCCGTGTTTCCGTCGTGTCCCGGTCTTGTGCACGTTTCCCGAGACGGTCCCGGCTTGGTCCCGGCACGCTTCCCGATGCACCTCCCGAACCTGTTCCTGAAAAGACAACACGAACGAAAACCCGCGATCATATCCAAATATAGCAAGAAATAAGCAGAAATAAGCAGAAATCCAGCAAGTACAAATAAACGTCTCGTTCTAGATTCCCGGGGCATTCTAAGGCATTTTCCGGCAAAAACCGCTAATTCCGACACAAATACTCGTGAAATCAGGCTAAAAGATAACCCCTAATTGGGCGTTATCAAATACCCCCGCACTAAACATTGCTCGTCCCGAGCAATCCTGCCAACTCTAGCCTGCATTTCTGTCCTCGTGACTGACTCTGCACATACCCTACCGTTGCATACACCTTCGACCCGAACCTTTCAACCGGACGACTCGATAGAAAAACTGACTCAGATAGAATATACACAGACTCAAACGACTCAAAACCGACTAGTGACAAAAATATTTTTGGCGAGATCGGGCAACCTCAAAAACATAAACAGTGTGTCCTCGTGATCTCATCCTTTTCAGAATTTACTTCCCTGCAAGCGATCGGTAAGTCTGAGCAGATTTATATGGTGGATTTAAGCACTGGACCGAAGTACTATTACTTTGGTTATCAAACTGAACAAATCCCTAGCTAACTTACCATCCGAGCTATTTCCGAAAGGATCTATGTCTAATCAGGTAGGATAGATATATGTATCAAGGTACGGCATAATCCTACATGTTATGACATTCTCACAATTTACCAAACTCACACCCCTCACCGAGATCCCGAAAAACTGCCCGAAACACCTAAGTTCCTGCTTTCCCAATTCTCCTGTCCCCCGGTGTGCCTTCGCCGTGCTCGCGGCCACAAATGTGAAGCGGTGCAAAACGTCTCGAAAATTGTGCCACTCACTCAGCTTTTTATTTAAATAACACGAACACAAAACAAACTAAAAACTAGATCATAATAATTTTTTTTCTTGTCTTTTTTTTTTTCTTTTTTTTCTTTCTATATATATATTTTTTTTATAATTTTTTTTTTTTAACACAACTATATACAAACTCACACGAATATCAACAATACCAAACTGACTAAAGCTGAGTGAGTGAAAGTAAATCTCTGTCGTGGGGTACGTAAAATGTCCTCATGTGATGTACCCCCACACTAATCCTGAAGCGCTGATCCTGTAGTCGAGATAATACTGTGCAGTCCCACCGAACCTCCTCATCACCAAAGATGTAGAAAAACGGCACAACCACCAATTGACCCTACAACCCCCCGGAACCCCGTTTTGTGCGAAAAGATACTCGCACGCGACTAACTCCTCCTGTGGTCACTATGTAGTGAAGTGATCCACCTCCGCAAATTAATGCATTGTCGCCTCTCACTCACCCTGTCCTTCCCTCGAAAAACGTGTAAAAGTCGAAACTGTCCAAAACTGATAACTCATGAAGCTCCCCTATCTAAAACCTGCCCCTACTCACTCCCTCCGTCATAACACATAGAATAGCCAACTATCGACTGATGAGGTCTCAAAGAAGGCTGCCTAGGCTAAAGTGGCTACGAAGAAAGAGGGTAATTGGCTTCAAACGGGTTGACTAGTTGGACCTAGGAGTAAGAAACAGGACGTGAGGTCCCTTGATAGCCAGTCACTCCACCGAAAAATGCGATGACCGTGACGGCGCCCGTGGGCGGGTTGTCGACTACCTATGTGACGGTGGTGTAGCAACTAGTCGGATTTTTCGCTCAGTTGATAACTACTTGCGGATTCCAAAGGTCACTGGCTCTCACCTATCTACTATACCTCGGTGCAAGTTTTCGTCTCTTTCAAAGGATTCAAACTCAATTTCTTCACTGTTTTCGTTATCTCGATTGCCCTTTCTCAAAATTTTCTGATTTTAAAATTTTTTTTTTTTTTTTGAAAAATAATTTATACTTGCTGTTTGCGTATATACGCAGGTCCTGCGTATATACCCAACCAGCAGCATAAAAAATTTTTAATTTTTCATTTTTTTTTGTTTTTTTTTTTTTTAAATTATATACAATGCATGGCTAGAATAATTATGGTGGGTTGACTCAAATAAAGAAAATATGCAGACTCCAAAATAAAAATAAAAATAAAAATAAATACGAAAAAATGTGCAGACCGGGTTAATGCAGACACGACTACCACCCCCCCACTAAGAGGTGGCATGCCCTCATGGCACTCACTCGTCCGGAAAAAATGTCGGGTCTGACCCGGTCTCGGACGTACCGAAAATGCTACCCGGTGAGCTGCTCTCTGAATCAGTCCTAAATACCGGCTGGCGTGCCCGTGTACGGGGCCGGTAATCCGAGGACTGCGACTCGGACCCAGTCCAACTGCTAGGTGGCTGGGACCGCAAAGTCGTCCTGCCACTCGAATTCTGGTGAGTACGGGCCCAGTCTGCTGGGTACGGGTCCCAGTCTGTGGGTACGGGTCCCAGCCTGACGACCCGTAGGCTGCCGAGATCGTGTCCCAGGCTGCCGTCTCTCCTGTCTGGCAGGTGGCGGTGATGGCTGAGTCGGTGGTGGTGGCTGGGTCTGGGGTGGCGGAGCAGACGTGTACTCGCTAGAGTCCCCGTCATCCGACCATCCCTCGGTAAAGCTACTGGAGTAGGTGGGTGGGAAATACAGCGGGAGTGGCGGGTCTCGGCCTGCGTGCCGAGCCGCATCCCGCTGCTCCTCTCGAATACTAGCTAGGGCAGCCTGGGTGTCCTTCGTGACCTTCCGCTGAGTCCGGCGGATATGCGTCACCGCTCTCCAGATCTTGCCCACTCCCTCTAACACCTTCTCTCCAATGGACTTGCGTCCACCCTGACAACCCTCAAATCTCTCATCCACTCGGGGCAGTCTACGGGCCGGGGCCGGTCTAGCTCGTGGGGCCGGGTTGGCCCGTGGGGCCGGCTGCTCTCTCTGATGGGCAGGCTGAGGCTGGGCATTCCTCTCAGTCCCCTGCCTACTCGACTCGGGACGCTCACTCTCTCGAGTAGTACGGCATCGCCGAAGTCCGGCCTGTGCCTGGCGACTGACTGGTCGCTCCTGAGTCGAACGCCTCCTAGGGGCAGGGGCAGGGGCAGGTGCAGGAGCCGGGTCCTCCTCCATAAAGTCGTCATCCTCGTCGAGGTCAACAACTGGCGGAGGCGGGCCCGGGTGGCGAGTAATAAGCTTCCTATAAGGCCGGAGCAAAGGAGGCTCTAAGTCACCCTGTAAATCATCCATCGGAACCTCATAATCCCGAGCAAGTTTGGCAATGAGGTTGGCGTACCCCAATCCCTTCTTGCTACCGGAGCAGTTCCGCTCCATCATATACACCCAAATCCGACGAGGAATGTCAACATCTCGTCCCAGCACAAGGCAATAGACTAAGAGTACGTACTCGAAGTTAAGGTAGGTGAAGTGTTTAATACCTACAACCCTGTTCACGACCCACTCGGCCTACCACCGTGGCGGGCCGGCAACAAAACGAGAATGCAATTTCTTGCCTATCTCGCCTGGCCCCTCTCTCTCGAAATGGGCACCCGGGTGCCCCCCAGTCACAACCCGCAAAAGCTCAGCATCGCTCGGCGGGTAATCTGCACACTCGGCATATGCGCACGAGATGTGGCGCATCGGAATCTGATACGCTTGGCGGATGGTATCCGCCGTGAGCAATATAAATGTACGCCGCATATAGACCCAACGGACATCCCCATTGGCTTCCCCCTCCCCCTTGTGCATGAGGTTCGCGTAGAACTCACGCACCAAGTCAGTATCGGACAAGTCCGGGAACCCGCTAGGGACGTCCCGAAAATGTCCGGTCGACTCGCATAAGCGGCCATCTCTGGCGGCATGTAAGTATGGTCGACCTCAAACTGGTAGTCTACGGGAATGCTATGACTCATTTTGGTCCCGGTCATAAAGTAATATTGGGCATGATGGTTGACGAACCTAAAACTGTCAAATAGCAAAGGGGTAAGCTCTTCCGCCTCATAGTCAGTAGGGATGTCATCTCGGTTATGGTCTAAGATGGGCACATGAAACTCCATAACAGCCTAAAATCTCGAAAAACGTGCCGACTCGGGAAATAGAGCAAAAACGTGAAACGTGCACAAAAATAGTGTGTCCCAATAGGTAGTCCACCTAAGATCTACCAGAGGTCCACACGGCAAGTGCCGCTCCAAATGCAAAATTACCGAAAAAAACGGGCCCGGCTACGGGCCGTGCCAAAAACGGAAAATAAAGCGAGGGATGAGATTTTCGACCTTCCCTAAACAGGGGTGAAGACCGGAGATTCTGCCCGGAAAGTCGCCGGAAAACCGCCGGTGGTCGCCGGGAAAGTCGCCGGAAAAGTCAACTGCCCGGAATTGAATCCCGAGTCCACCAAATCGAAGCCCTCGATCTCCTCGTTCACGTTCCCTTCTACGGATTTTGCTATTTCTTGCTCTAACCTTTTCGAATCTGCACTTTTCCTCAAGAACACCTCACTTTTTGATGGAACTTGCCCTCTCGATTTTCGCTTGTTTCCGGATTTTGATGGATGAATCTTGCTCCTTGCGACGAGGGGATTCCAGAAATGTGCCCGGATTTTGATTTGGAGGTCCGAGTCAAAATTTTTGTTCTTCAAGTGAGAGGAAATGGAGGTAGAGAGAGAAAGGGAGGTGCCAACAATGGCAAACCCGTCCCCCCCCCCCCCCTTGTGCTATAACCTAATTTGGTCAAAATGACCAAAATACCCCTGGGGTTTTGAAAAAATTTCAAATTTTTTTTTTCTTTCCTGTTTACGTATATACGCAGTACCGCGTATATACCCAACCAGAAAACAACCAAAAAAAGTAAAAAAAAAATTTCACTTTTGCCCCACGGGTTGCGTATATACGCAGGGGCTGCGTATATACGCAGCCCGAGGGCAAAAGTGGAATTTTTTTTTTTTGTTTTTTTTTTTAAGTTTTTCTCTCCCCCTGCTCTCCTGATCTTGGCTGTTTTGGATGATTCTGTTTCTGCACACTTTCAAATTCAACGTTAAAAACCCGCTCATCTCGCCTCTCTCGAAAATTCAGAACTGTCATACTAACGCAATAACTAATAAAACAAAATAAATAAACGATAAATTTTGGGTTGCCTCCCAAACAGCGCCTTGTGATTTACGGTCGACGGCCCGACCTTGTTACCTCTTACGGGTCATCAAAATAGACCGGGTCTATTTTGACGACTTCGGCGGTCTCGAGATACGGCTTGATCCGGTTCCCGTTCACCCTAAAACTGGAGTTGTCTTTTGGATTTTCCAGCTCGAATGCCCCCCAGGCAAAAATCTGTTTGATGATGAACGGTCCCGACCAACGAGACCTCAGCTTCCCCGGAAAGAACCGCATCCGGGTATTGTAGAGAAGCACTTTGTCGCCTTCGTTAAACTGCTTTGGCGTGATACGGTGATCATGCCACTTCTTTGTCTTCTCTTTGTAGATTTTGGCGCTCTCGAAAGCCGTTCTGCGGAATTCCTCCAATTCCAGCAGTGCCATCTTCCTCTTATCCCCTGCTAGATTCTGGTCCAAGTTCAGCAGTTTGATGGCCCAATACGCCTTGTGCTCCAGTTCCACCGGTAAGTGGCACGCTTTCCCAAAAACAAGCTGGTACGGTGACATTCCCAGCGGTGTTTTGAAACTGTCCTGTAGGCCCAAAGCGCATCGTCTAGTCTGACGGACCAATCCTTTCGGCCGAGATTCACTGTTTTCTCGAGTATGCTCTTGATCTCTCGATTCGACACCTCGGCTTGCCCGTTCGTCTGCGGATGGTACGGTAACGAGACTTTATGAACTGACACGCCGTACTGTTTCAGAACTTTCGCAAAAACTCGATTGATGAAGTGAGATCCCTCGTCGCTGATCATTGCCCTGGGAGTCCCGAAACGAGTGAAAACGTTGCGTTTCAGAAAACGCTCAACGGTAGCTGCATCGTTTTTCTGACACGCGATCGCCTCGATCCACTTTGTCACATAATCTACTGCCAGCAGAATGTAAAGATTCCCCATCGAAGACGGGAACGGCCCCATGAAGTCAATCCCCCAGACATCGAATGGTTCTACCTCCTGCCACACGGTCATCGGCATCTCGTCCCGGTGTGACGTGTTTCCTGTCCTCTGGCACCTATCGCATCCCTGCACATAGTCGTGACAGTCTTTGAAGATTGTCGGCCAGAAAAAACCGGACTGCAGTATTTTATGCGCTGTTCGCGTTCCTCCAAAATGACCCCCACACTGTGATGAGTGGCAGTGTCGGATCACGTTCCAGGCCTCGTGGGTCGGGATACACCTTCTCAGGATGTTGTCGGCCCCCTGTTTGAACAAGTACGGGTCGTCCCAGAAATACTGTCGACTTTCGGCAATGAACTTTTTCCGCTGCGACGGGGTGAGATCCTCGGGAAGTGTGCCAGTTACCAAATAGTTGGCTATGGCATAGTACCATGGTCTCCCGATCTTGACTGCCATGATGTGCTCGTCCGGGAAGTTTTCCTTGATCGGCACCGGGTCCACCTTCACGTTCTCAAGTCTGGATAGGTGATCCGCTACCACGTTCTCAACTCCCTTCTTGTCCCGAATTTCCACATCGAATTCCTGCATCAGTAGTACCCATCTCAACAGTCTCGGTTTTGCGTCCTTCTTGTCCAGCAGGTATTTCAGAGCACTATGGTCGGTAAAAACGATAACTTTTGACCCGACCAAATAGGGCCTGAATTTGTCCAGTGCATATACCACAGTCAGCAGTTCCTTTTCTGTCGTGCCATAGTTGAGCTGGGCATCGTTGAGTACCCGGCTCGCATAATAAATGACGTGGCATACCTTATCTTTTCGTTGTCCCAAAACTGCCCCGACTGCGTAGTCGCTGGCGTCACACATCAGCTCAAACGGGAGTCACCAATCTGGCGTGGTTATAACCGGGGCTGTGGTCAGCTTCTCTTTCAAGTGGTCAAAAGCCTGCCGACATGCTGCATCGAAATCAAAGGGTACGTCTTTTCCGAGTAACGCGCAAAGTGGCTTTGTGATCTTGGAAAAGTCCTTGATGAATCTTCGGTAAAATCCTGCATGCCCCAGAAAACTTTTGATCGCCCTTACGTTCGTCGGGTATGGAAGCTGCTTTATCACCTCGATCTTAGACCTGTCCACCTCGAGTCCCTTGCTGGAAATTCTGTGACCCAGCACGATCCCCTCGGTGACCATAAAGTGACACTTTTCCCAATTGAGCACCAAATTCGCCTTCTTGCATCGGATCAGAACCTGGCCCAAATGGAACAGGCAGTCATCGAAACTGTCCCCGAAGAGTGAAAAGTCGTCCATGAAGACCTCCAGATTTTTCTCGATCATGTCGGAAAAAATCGCCATCATACATCTCTGGAACGTGGCGGGAGCATTACACAACCCGAACGGCATGCGTCGAAACGCGAACGTACCGTATGGGCAGGTAAACGTCGTCTTTTCCTGATCTTCCGGGGCTATGCAAATCTGGTTGTACCCGGAGTACCCGTCCAGAAAACAGTAGTAGGCATGATGGGCGAGCCGGTCCAGCATCTGGTCCATGAATGGCAGCGGGAAGTGGTCCTTCAGTGTTGCATCGTTTAGCCTCCGATAGTCCATGCAGATTCGCCAGCCCGTAACGGTGCGCTGCGCAATCTGCTCCTGATCATTATTCTGCACCACCGTAATACCCCCCTTCTTGGGCACGCACTGGACCGGGCTGATCCACGTGCTGTCCGATATGGGGTAGATGATTCCCGCTTCTAGCCACTTCATGACCTCTTTTCGCACAACGTCCTTCATGTTCGGGTTCAGTCTCCGCTGGGGCTGAATCACCGGTTTCTTGCCTTCTTCAATTCGGATCTTGTGCATGCAGTAGGAGGGGCTGATCCCCTTGATATCTGCAATCGTCCAGGCGATTGATTCCTTATGCTCTCGCAATACTTCCAGCAGTTTCTGCTCCTGTTCCTGAGATAAACGAGACGAAACAATTACGGGCAGAGTACTATTTTCACCAATATACGCATACCTGAGATGGCTCGGGAGCGGTTTCAGCTCCAGTGCGGGTGGTTCCTTGAGTGACGGGACCAGAATCATCTTTTGCCCGCCTTCTTCGTCCCGGTGCAAAGTGGTCCAGTCTTCGGCTCTCATGGCGTGCTCGCACCGAGTCTTCTCTTTTTCTTCCCCGTACATGCTGTCAATCTCTTCCCACAATTGGTCCATCTCCTCGTTTTCCCAGCCTTCGTCCACCACATCGATAGCAAAGATGTCCTCGTGGTCGTAGTAATTTGGCAGTTGCAGATTTTTGAAAACGTTGAATTTCACTTTTTCCTCGTTAATATGCATGGTCAGCTCCCCGCTCTTACAGTTTATCATTGCTTCGCCTGTGGCCAAAAACGGCCTGCCGAGTATGAGCGGCACCTCCCCTGCCTCCATGTCCAGGATGACGAAATCTGCCGAAAAAATAAGCTCGCCGACCTTGACCAGAATGTCCTCGATAACCCCGTAGGCCTGTTTTACGGACCTGTCTGCCATCTGCAGCATGATTCTGGTGGGTCGGGGTTCACCGACTTTCAAACTCTTGAAAATCGTTAATGGCATCAGGTTGATGCTGGCCCCTAGGTCACACAGAGCCTTTCCTGTGTAAGCGTTACCTAGGGTGACCGGTATCACGAAACTGCCAGGATCCTTTCTCTTCCTCGGTAGCCCATTCTTCACACAATTGCTCACTTCTGCCGTCAGGTTTATGGTCTCGAAATCGCTCATTCGCCTCCTCCCATACAAGATGTCCTTGAGGAATTTGGCGTAAGTGGGCATCTTAGCCAAAGCCTCAGCAAAAGGTATGTTAATCTGCAGCTGCTTGAACATCTCGAGAAACCTGGCGTAGTCCTTGCTGTCATCCCTCTTTCGTGTTCGCAAGGGGTATGGGACCTCCTTGGAGACGGGTACAGTTTCTGCACCTGTCTCGTTCTGCACTGCATCCTGCTCAACCGAGCCCTTTGGCTGGGGGCGATCGACTGTGCTGTTATCCTGGCCTGACAAGTTGCGTTCCACTTCTTTCGAATTTTCTGCACGTGCGTGGATGGGATACGGTGGATCCTGCAGTGCCAATCCACTCCGAGTGGAGATAGCATTGATCTGAGCCCGTGGATTATTTACTGTGTTCGAGGGTAGGTTTCCTGGCTGTCTCTCTGTTAGCTGCTGTGCTAACTGCCCCACCTGCACTTCCAAAGCGCGCAGTGACGTTTTGGTTGTCTGCATATCTGCCGTCAAAGTATCCATGTGCTTGAACCGGGACTCCATGGTCTGGAACATGGACTTGATCTCTTTCATCTGAGCGCCGTACTGCTGTGCTGACGGGACTGACTGAGCCTGCTGGGCCGGGGCAGCCTGCTGGGCTGGTGGCCTGTGCTGGAATCCCGGTGCATAAACTGCTGCGTTCGGGTTTCCGTACCGAAATCTGGGATGGTCTCTCGTGCCCGGTCGGTACCGGCTCGGGTCCCACTGTTGCTGTACGTAGTTGGTATCTTCAGTCCTTAGCTCCTCAATGGCTGTGTCCAGATCCGGTTCCTCGACTGCTGCAACAGTCTTCTTATCCGAGTAGACTTTCTTGACCAAGTCGTGAACGATCTTGGCCAGATTGTCTATCCGGTCATCTTCTGCAGGTTCGGCTCTGGCCGCCATCCTGCGATCGTCAAACAGTCGGGTGTCCTGCTTGGCCAACTGCTTCATCAGGTCATACGCACCTTCTTTGTCCACGTGATACAAGAAGTTTCCCCCGGCCTCTCTGTCAATCCTGTCGGCGTTCTCCCTGTCTAGGGCATGGTAGAAAACCTGCAGGATTTTTGCGTCTCCAAAACCGTGGTTCGGGCACCGTTTGACCAATCTCATTAGCCTGTCCCATGCGTCCACCACCGTCTCCCCCATCTTCTGTCTGAATGACAGGATCTCGCTCTGTAGCTGTATGACTCGGGAGGCGGGATAGAACTTTGCCAGAAAATCCGTGACACACTCCTCCCATGTGGTGATGGATCGGGGTGGTCGGGATTCAAGCCAGTCCTTGGCTACTCCATAAAGACAGTACTGAAATAAGATCAACATGAGCGCCTCTGCTTCTACCCCCTTGTATCTGACCTTGTTGCAGTAATCTTCGAATTTCCCGATGAAATCGTTCGGGTCTTCGTCGGCCCTGCCATGAAACGGGCAGAGAGTTTGTACCGTCTGGATGGTGGATGGTTTGATGTCAAAGTGCTCTGCGGTGATCTCGGGCACCACAATGGCTCGCTCATGCCCCCCGGTGGGGACTTCGAAATTTTCCACCAACGCCTTCCCAGATCGGTTATATGTTCTCTGGTTGCTTCGGGCAGCAAGTCCCGCTGTGACAAGCTCCTCAATGTACCGAGCCATCTGGGCTGGGGTACGTGTCTCTCGTTCCTGTACACCGGCTTCGGTGTTCGTGGGTGGATCTCTCTCGTTGGTTGCCATCCTGCTTTCTCGGTTTCTGCGGTTCTGTTCGGTATACAGCTTTTCCGGGTTGTCGAGTGGTGTCACCAAATCGCGAGGCAATCTGGGCATCAACTAAACAGTCCTGAAAACGCAGATTCGAAAACGCAGTGAGATAAAAAGAAAAATAACGAAACTGAAAATAAATAAAAACTCAGAAAACTAATTCTGACTACTAAATAGACCCTAAAAAGTCCCCGGCAACGGCGCCAAAAACTTGATGCGCAAACTAACGTGCTATCGCAAGTGTACGAATCTTGTAGTACCGGGTGCAATTAGACTCGGATTATCGTTCCCACGAGGACTGTTTCGGGTTTACTCACGTTGTCAGTTTCGGTTTTCTAAGAGTAGTAACCAGGAGGAGTAGGTTGTGAGTATAATGACTAAACAAAAAACAGAAATTAAAAACGTAAATATTTTTGTGACGTTTTCTGAAATAAGCTGATTTTGTTTGTAATGATAATAGATGAAGACTAGGCTCCAGGATCCCCTAGGGTTTCTACAGATTTCAGTTTTACGTTTGATTATGAAAACACTCAGCAGTTTCGGTATCTGTGCAACGTACTAGTTGTGCAGTGACTTTTCAGCTTCCACACGTAATCCCGATCCTGCAGACTTTCGGATTCTTGTTAAGCTGCCTAAGTCTGCAGTCTCGGTCTAATCCTGTTAGGGTTTCTAACCTGTCCGAATGGCCCGGGTCAAATTCTCTAACAGTTGGTCTCATGTTTTTCTATGCTAGCCCTATCTCCCTTTCTCTGGTCGGTCTATCAGGGTAAGGTACTAAATCCCGGTTTTTCTTCCTAACCCTAACTTGACGTTTTCACCTACAAGCTCGGGTCTATAGCAATCCTGGGTGATCAATCCTATCATGCATATACGATAATATTCAAACCAGAATAACAGATACAACTTGCTGAATTAAGACAATCATCATGAATTCATAAACGTAGTAATCATAAAATCTGAGTACGAAACCCTAGGTTCACCGAGAACCTAGGTAAAAAGTTTAGCTACGACTAGACATAGTACAAAACGCAGTTTCTGAATATAAAGAGAGAGAACGAAATCAAACTAAGTCTTCGGATCTCGAATCGCGCTTTCGTGCTCTCCGTGAATGCTCCGACTTGTCCTTCGGTTGTGCTGAGAATTGTGCTGTGTCTTCGTGATCCCTCAAAACGAGTCTGGACGAGTCTTTAAATAGTGCTGTTTCCTGAAAACGCTTGTACTCGAAATTACGGAATATGCCATCGGTCCACCGTCTTTGACCAAAAGTCAAAACTGGCTGCGTATATACTCAGGGGTTGCGTATATACGCAACCAGGGCCCAACCAAGATCCCCCCACCACCCCACTGCCTGCGTATATACGCAGGTGCTGCGTATATACGCAGGGCCTGCGTATATACGCAGGCCGTGGGCTAGGTGGGGCCCACTTGGTCCTCTGGTGGGCCAGGACTGGTCCCCTGGGTCCCACTCTTCTGCCTGATGCTCCCGGTTTGCCTCTTCGGTGTACTTCTGCTCTTCCGTGTTTCCGTCGTGTCCCGGTCTTGTGCACGTTTCCCGAGACGGTCCCGGCTTGGTCCCGGCACGCTTCCCGATGCACCTCCCGAACCTGTTCCTGAAAAGACAACACGAACGAAAACCCGCGATCATATCCAAATATAGCAAGAAATAAGCAGAAATAAGCAGAAATCCAGCAAGTACAAATAAACGTCTCGTTCTAGATTCCCGGGACATTCTAAGGCATTTTCCGGCAAAAACCGCTAATTCCGACATAAATACTCGTGAAATCAGGCTAAAAGATAACCCCTAATTGGGCGTTATCAGAAGGCTTTTGACATGGTTTCTTGGAATTACTTGGAGATGATGATGAATAGGCTTGGATTCCACAAAAAATGGATTAATTGGGTGATGGTTTGTGTCAAAACCGCAAGCTTCAGGCTTATCATTAATGGAAGTCTTAGCAACTTCATTGTTCCTTCTAGAGGCATTAGGCAGGGGGATCCTCTTTCCCCCTACCTCTTTGTCATTTGTGCCCAAGGTCTCTCTGCTACTCTGGAATTTTTTGAAAGAAGGAAATGGCTAACCGGCATTAAACTGTCAAAGTCTTGCCCATCAGTTAGTCATCTGCTTTTTGCAGATGACTCTCTCCTATTCTGCAAAGCTACAGTGCATGAGTGTAGTGCACTCAATGTTATCCTTCAACTTTATGAAAGGGCCTCTGGCCAAACTGTGAATAGAAGCAAGTCTCAGTGCTTTTTTAGTCCCAACACTAGCTGCACTATCAAAAACGCCATCCAGTCCTTCTTAGGCATCAACAAGGACTTCAAAGAAAGCTCTTACTTAGGTCTTCCCTCCTTACTTGGAAGGTCAAAGTCCAAAACAATGCAATTTGTGATTGACAGGGTTGAAGAAAGATTCAAGAGCTGGAACAACATTCATCTAAGTCCTGGAGGTAGAGAAACTCTCATCAAATCTGTTTTGGCTGCCCTCCCCACATATGCAATGCAGTGCTTTCTTTTCCCCAAGAAAGTGTGTAACACTATTAACTCTCTTATTGCTAGTTTTTGGTGGGGGAGTAAACCAAAAGAGAAAAGAAGGATCCATTGGAAAAACTGGGACTTTTTATGTAGAGAAAAGTCGGCTGGAGGGCTGGGATTCAAAGATTTAAACTCCTTCAATTTAGCTTTGCTTGCTAAACAAGCTTGGAAATTGTGTATGGGGGAGTCTTCTTTTTTAATATCTTTCTTTAAAGGAAGATATTTCCCTAACAGCTCCTTTTGGCAGGCAAGTGCTCCAAGCGGATGTTCATGGGTCTGGAGAAGTATTGTTGAAGGGAGAAAGGTGCTCAATTGGGGTTGGAGATGGAATGTGTCTAGTGGAAGGAGCATTAAGATATGGTCTCACCCTTGGATCCCAAGAGAAGGTAACTTTTATGTTAATTCTCACAGAGACCCTAATTGGACTATTAATTATGTTTCTGATCTCATTAATCATGAGAGCAGATCATGGAATGAAGATTTGGTTAGAGGTGTATTTTGTGAAGAAGAGGCAAATATAATTCTGTCCATTCCAGTTTGTAATGCCTCAGGGGTTGACAAGAAAGTTTGGCATTTCACAAAGAAGGGTGTTTTCACAGTTAATTCTGCTTACAGGCTTATCAGAAGCATGTCTAGCCTTGACCAGGCCCCTTCTTCAGCTTTAGTTCCCAGCTCTAGCAGGGATTTCTCTCTTTTCTGGAAAAGACTTTGGAGTTCATGCCTGCCTCCAAAATTAAAGTTTTTTTGGTGGAAAGTTTTACAAGATTGCCTACCTGTTAATGCAGCTCTTGTCTCTAAAGGCTGTGAGGTGGATGTTATTTGTTGCATTTGTGGAGAAGGAGTTGAATCTGCATACCACCTCTTCAAGGACTGCCCTATTGCTTTTCAGGTCTGGTCCTTATCTCCTTTCAGATTTATCAATGTTATGTCCGGCCAGAATTCAATCTTTGAATGGTGGTTTGACCTTAATAAAAATTTTGAGGACTCTGGTGATACTCTAGCTGCTCTGGGCCTTTTTGTCACATTATGTTGGGAAATTTGGAAATCTCGATGTGATTGGCTCTTCAACAAAATTAGATGGAAGCCCAATCTCATAGTTTCTAGAGCAACTGCAAAGTTTTATGAATATTTGGAGACCAACAGTCTGCATCTGCTTTCTCCTCAAGCCAAGAAACCTTCTGCAGTCTGGTCCCCTCCTCCTGATGCTGAGTTTTTGATCTTCACAGACGCAGCTGTTAGTTGCAGTCTCAACTCTGGAAGCTCAGCAGCTATTATCAAAAGGAAAGATGGTTCTGTTATGGACAAGAGAGTCATCACATGCAACTTCATCTAAAAAGCTTTGATTCTGGAAGCTGTTGCTATTAGAGAAGCTCTCCTGTCGGCTGTTGCTCATAACTTGCAAAGGTTTCATGTTTTTTCTGATTCAAAGATTATGGTGGATGCTCTTAACTCATCCTCTTCCTCTTTTGATTGTTCTATTTGGGCCATTGTGGAGGATTGTAAGAGCATTGCTTCTAGCTTCTCTTTCTGTTCTTTTAATTTTGTTCCCAGGTCTCACAATCAGGATGCTCATTGTTTAGCTAGATCAGTTTTTGAGTAATCCTATTGTGTTCTTGGCTGTTCTTCTCAGCCTTGTATTTGGCTCTTAGCCTCCTCCTTTTCTCTTTATTAATGAAATCTTCAGTTGGTGTGAATGTGAGAACCAAATTGACTTTTTGATAATTTGGATAATCATGCCAGCTAAAGCTAATTATTACACTATGCTTTTTCTACTCAAATTGACTTTTTGATTCGTATCTTGGTCACTTTGACCGGGTAATTTGGATTAAAAAATTATACGATTTTTTGATAATTTTTTCACCGTAATATAGAGAAACTTTTACTCTACAACACTTTGAAACATTATCAAAAAATTGCACCAGTTCGCTATTCAAATCAACGGGTCAAAGTGACCTAGTGAATAGTACCAAAAGTCAAATTGGGTAAAAAGAACAGAGGCAAAGTGGTACCAAATAGGCTAGCAATCAATTTACAAAATCTTACTACCAGTACTACCAATACTCTTGAAAGACTGGGACATCGACTTACAAGAACAACTCCCTTCCCATTTGAACAAGTGGGGTGATACAGTCCACTCCATTTAGTCAATAGTATTCAGTAACCAAAGTTAGTAGGGCGGAGGTCCAGTTATCTTCACATTTTTGCACTTTAGTTTCTGCTTGGTTTGTGCTGCGTAGGCAGGGCTGACGACCCAGACAATATGAGGCCTAAAGCAAATAATAAATTTGAAACCCCCAAATAAAAAAAAAAATTACGCATAAAATGAAATGATTTATTTCTACAAGAATAGAATAGCATTTCCACTATTATGTACCACATCATATTTTGTTCTTTTAACAAGGTCGAGTAGTGGAATAAAAAAAAACTTGTGATACTTGTGTGTGATTGATTAGGGTTTTTTTTAGAACTCATCTTACAATTAAGTAGTTAATAGAGTCTTGAGTTCTGCACAATTGTCTTACAATTTGTTGATTCGAACATTGGTAAAGTCTGAGGCAACACCACGAGTTACTTCCAAACTAACGTATAGTTAATAATAATTATTCAATGTTACAACTAACCTAATAAGAAGCATAAAACACGAGAACCTTAGTGGCACAATCATGTACAGTATATACTGTACGTGTGTTGTTTGCATCCTTTATTTACATAGGCAAAAGAAAATAAGGGAAACAACAGCCAAAAGTCCATCCCACAGAGAATATGATTAAAACTGCTCTCAACTTCGAAATATGATAACTCTGAGATACATGTTCAATATACAAAAGAGAACTTTGAAGCGGAGCTTTCCTTGCGTTCATAACTTTCCTAGGCTAAAAAACCAATCTCATCACAATCAAATTTCTACTACAACATTACAGGTACCATGTACTATAATGAAGAGCCAACTATGAATAAATAGTGCCTACGGAACGATTTTCTCATTCTCTTACAATGAATAACAATATACCTGTATACTATATTTTCTGCCTGATAAATTTATCTCATGTCAGAAACAAGCCCTCAAGGCTTTCTACTTATTATTGTTTCTGTGTCTTCCAGGTCGCCACAGT
Organism: Linanthus parryae; assembly: GCA_023055425.1. Taxonomy (NCBI): domain Eukaryota; kingdom Viridiplantae; phylum Streptophyta; class Magnoliopsida; order Ericales; family Polemoniaceae; genus Linanthus; species Linanthus parryae. The sequence continues at coordinate 40,721,241 of JALGPY010000001.1, read as the reverse complement.
TTGTGGCCTCACCCAGAGTAACATTAATGCGGGAACGACTAATACACAATCTCACGACTTAATCGACCGAAGCTCCCATGTACCTTCACCATCGATCACCCGCAACTCCGTTGAATGGAATGGTATTAGAGCGGGTCGCTGTTATAAGCAATTGGACAAGCCTTGTCAGAAAAAGTTGACTAAAAGGAGAAGTTCCTTTCAAGTCCTTTTGCAGGATACTAAATAAAGCAAAATTATACATGCAATTCTAAAACATCCAAGGAGGAGGATAAAGGGTGAGTTTGGTATGACTTATTTACAACTTAAGCTGACTTATAAGTTTATGTCAAAAAAGTATACGACAAAAAAGATGAAGAAAAAAGATATGCGTGTCTGGTGTAAAAGTTGTTAAGTCCAAAAGTTTTTAAAAAAGATTCAAAAACCCAACTTTTTCTTAAGCGTGTTTTTACACTATGAACTTACAGGTCAAAGCCAAAAGTCCAGATTATAAGTCACACACCAAACACTACTTATAAGTTGTCTTCAACTTATAATCCAGAATTGACTTATAAGCAGCTTGGAAACCCTACTTCGATCAACGTGGTCCTTCGAGGTTTAGAAGTATTTAGACCATCCACAATGGTGGGTGAGCCCTCCCCCTCCTGTCCCACCTCTAACCTACTAATAAAACTCCTAATATTTACAATACTACCCTATTACCTCCAACAGTCAGAACACTATTCAACCCCTCTTATTATAAACAATTACCTCCAACTCATTACACCAATTTTTTCACAAACAAACAAAACAAAAAAGTAAATAACACACCCACATGGCCCACCAGGGAGGCGCGCCTGCGGGCTTGACTCCCCCCTCACCCTCGCCTCTTTGCCCTCTGTTAACCTCCCCACCCACCGCCTCACCCACTGTTGGAGGCGCTAATTAGGGGGCGTGGGTAAGCCGGAGACCACGGCTGCAGATGGTCTTAGCTACAATGAGCATCAGTCTCCCTTAGTGGTGTATGCCAGTTGACAACTAAATGAGGTAAAAACATGCGAATTTACTCCTTACCCGAGTATCTCATTCTACAATGTCCTAAATTTCATTTAATATGTGGCTTTTGGAAGACCAAGGATGGTGTGAAAAGGATACACTGGCGTTCAGTTAAAAGAAGCAGCTGCAAACACAAAGTTAATTGATGCGATAACTTTGTTGACTAGTCTTTAGGACTTGTAATCATAGATCGCATCAACCCCCACAAATTAGAACAGGGGATGGAAAATTACGTGAAATCTTTGGAACAAGCGAAGGTTTACATTGCTAATGATTAAGAATCTTAAGACACAAGATGCTTTTCAACAAAATTGAAGGCCATTTTACATATTGATAAGATGACAAGAATAAAAAAAAATACACTTTCTAGTCGGAACCCATGATGTTTTCTAGCTTAGTGCAAATAAAATATGGAGGACATTCTATGCATGAAGAACTACCATTAGCTACTCCCAACTTCAGCGGAAATAAAAAACTTACCTGAGATGAGGTAACAACTGTGATTCCCATATCATTTGCAACCCTATAAAGGTGTTCTTCAACATCCACGCTTGTGGCACTGCAGTTGTGGTTATTAACATAAACGAATGAGATAAAATGAAAAACCCAAACTAAATGTTTTCTTCAAAGTGCTGGGACTTAAGTTAATAAATAAGGAAGAGTAAGGAATCAGTAGCTTACTTTGTGCATTCATCCAGAATACCGAATTTAGGCTTGTGAAAGAACAGGCGGGCCTAGCAAAAAAAAATTATGTTGAATGGTGAAGTGTGCCATGTATCAGAATTATTAGTGATTAACATTGACGAAGGTGGTATAGATGGATCATATTAGTAAACTCACCATGCCTAATCGCTGTTGTTCACCAAGAGATAGGATGTCTTCCCAATTCTGGCTAGCATCCCAACCTCCTTCTCTTTCCAGAAGATAGAGCAATTTAACATTCTCCAGAATAGACTTCAAATGTGCATCAAAAATACTTGTTGCATCAACCGAATTTTGACCTGAATTGAAATCAATTAGTGGAGATGTGTCCAAAAGAAAAACTAGAGGTCCAGAGCACATATTCAAACAGACGTGAATGGCCTGACGAACTGATGGAGACACAAAACAAAGTGTGCAATCAACAAGCAAAACACACACAAAAACAAACGATTGGAGTCCTGATTGCTCTTCTCCTCTTTCTCTTTCAATCAGACAGAGATAAACGTTAACGTCACCAACGATCGCAAAATCAAAGATACAACCATACTGCCTAAGCACTGCTGACTGCTCGCGAAGAAGGCACAGAGCTAAACAATGAACGAATCTACTTGCTTCTAAGCCCCCAAATATTCAACTAACACTTGCACGATCTTTTACATTAGATAGTGCATTTAGGCATGGGCAATATCTAGTGTGTTATATTAAGAAGAGGAAAGGAAGCAGTTTTTTGCAAGCAAAACCTAGATGTAAGGGGTAATTTGACAACATTGAGAAATGAAGGAGCACATAAATGACCATGGAAGTACTAGTTATACGATCTGGATCACATTGGATACTGTGAACCATACTACCGGAAGTCAAAATTCAGAATCAAAGTAATATCTAACAACTACGTTACATGTTATACAATCGAAAAAGGACGTCATGAACAAAAGATGGAATTAGATGGTCAATTTGAAAAGAATTCACTTAAATGCAGAATACCTTAAACCAACAATAGAGAAATACACCTATATGAAAATAACAAAGAAAGCACAGATAAACGCTTACTCTTTCCATAGAAGGCTAGTGTCCTTTTCTCTGCTTCCTCGCGGGAGAAAGGATAAATGACCTGATCCCGTAGGGTTCCTAAGCACGTATAAGGTCGCTGCGGAACATAAAAGACACCACAACCGCACCCAGACTCTTCATAAATCTCTTCGCGAGGTTTGACAAGTCGTCCACCAACAGTCGGCCAAAGACCTCGAAGGACTCTGAAGACAGAACTTTTTCCACTCCCGTTTGGCCCTTTATTTCAATAAACTTCGTCAGATTTGCATTTACATCACAAAAAACAAAAAAAAAATATATATATATATATATAACACTCACCAGTTAGAAGCATGCTTTTCCCAGGTAGTACATCACAAGTCAACTTTCTAGCTAGAAGTTTCTGTCCAGGACTTATAATGTCCACATCCGAGAAGGAAATAATATCATTATGTTGAAGCTTCGTCGACTTGGTTTGTGATTGAATGGCCCTAGCATTATCTGTATGAAGGTCAAGTTTAATCAGAAATTGCCAGAGACATACCACGAACTGATAGACCGGTGAGCATCCAACGAGAACACAACACATAGCTAGGATATCCTGCCAGAACAAAACCAACTAAAGAAAACAACACTGAAACTAGCAATTCACAACCACGAATGTAATTCAACAGCACGCTCTGATCTGAGTAAGAATATCAATTTGTATCAATGAGAGGATTTGAGATTTTTCCTCATTTCAGATGTTATTGATTAGCTACCCTTACTAAAACTCATATTTCAAGCCTCAAAGCATGGCAATTGCACAGGCCAAGGGGGTTGGCTTCTGTCAGTGATGTTGACCACTCGTCTAAGAAATTTCGATACCCAAACTCACCAACACTGATGCTCCAGGCCAGTAATTACACTTTGACTGTAGCAAGGACCAAGTATGACCTAATCTTTAAGATAAAGACATCAACCATACACTTAACTGAATGGTTATTTCAGTGTCTATCAAATACAATGCATTCGATTCTTCTCGATATCTGATTCTTCTCTGACAACTATCTACTACGGATATCATGACAAGCTTAAGCAGAAAGTCTAAGTAATTACAGTAGGGGTGCAACTTGGACGGGCTGAGCCCGACCAACCCGAACCCAGCCCGGACTAAATTCGGGCTTGGGCACAAGTTTTGAGTAATTTGGACGGGCTCGGGCAAAAATTACCAACCCGAATTGCAATTAGGGTCGGGCTTGGGTACGAATATTAAACAACGGGTTAGCCCGAATTGCCCGATTTGTATACTCATTACCTATAAATGTTCTATTTGGAGAGTATTATATAGCATATTGATCAAGAATCTATTATCTTTTTTATTAATTATTAGTGATATTTTCAATTATGTTCATGTTCGTAACTATATATTTTTTTCACAAAATATGTAGTAAACTCTTGTATAAATGGATAATTTTTTAATTCACTTTAACAATATATAGTAGTTATTTTTTAGCCTTATAAAAATTAAAAATTGAAGTGTCTACGTTCGATATCTATGTTTACATGTAAGTTAATTAACTTACTTTAAGGGGACAAGTTTAATTAAGTTGAATGTGATAATTATGTTAATTTATGTAATTTAATGGGCTAGCCTGAATTCAACCCGAACCCGAATTGGTTTGTTCGAATTCGGGCTTGGACGGGTTGGTGATGCTCCTAACCCGGGCTGGGCTACGCTTGGGCAACCCCGACAGAAATTGGGCTCGGGCTTGGACAAGGGTGTCAACCCGCCCAGCCTGCCCGAGTTGCAGTCCTAAATTACAGTAGTTAGTTAAGGTAATAAAAAGATAGCCAAAAGTCCCCCCAAAAAAAAAAAAAATAGGAAAAAACTCTTTTTTGTATATTCTGCAAGTAAAAGGGTTTTTTTAAATCAGGATTATCTTTCTAAAATGTCTTTTAAACCATTGAATCAAACAATTTACATCAGTTGGATCTTCTCTATTTTGGAGCCAAATATACAACCACAAAAGCATCGGGGCATTATCATTTGTAACTATACACTCAATATTACATTAAATAACCCCATTTCCACTCATTATCTCTCCTCTTTATATCACATTACCACCCCATTCTCCATCATTTTATTTCTCACTCTATTTATATTATCTCTCACACTACCATCTTCTAATGACTGAATATATGATTAGAGTATATATTAATATGTTTGAATCATCTTGGTACGCTTGTGTGAGAGAGAGGGAGATGGAGATTTACCGGTCAGAATTCAGGCATGGGGTAAAGGATAATAACTTGTTAGAGTCTCATGAAATATGGAACATGGTATGGACATGAATATGATATGGTAGTTTTAAAATTTCAGAAATATAACGCGGGATTGTGGGCTGTAAAGGGACCCCAACTTAGTTGTGAAGTGTGTATTTATTTTACTTCAAACTTCAAATATGAACTTGTGAAATCTGAAATTGTTAGATATCAAATAAATGGCTGTAGTTGAATGTTTGCCCCTGTACTGATAAGATAATGTGTGTGTGTTCTGGGCAGATCAAAAGGTGTACCATAACTGTACTCCCTGCCTAATGTATTAGTATAAATATACGGTAATACACTAGACATGATCTTATACTATAACAGTTAATCAGTTGTCTATCAATTCTGGCATCTATTAAGTGCTGCATCTAGAATGAGTTAGACACTACAGAAATACTGGAGACATTTGCGAGATTAGGTACTCTATATTGTATGTCTTGCATTGCATCATATTTTCATATAGTAATACAGCTGTATAGTTTACACTGGAAATTTTGAGATAAAGTTTCTGCTCACACGAGTGGTAATATATTGTTGTCTGTAGCATGAATGTACTTAGAGAAACCAGCTACATGATATGTTACAGTATACTGAAACCTATGGATTGTGTCTATGAATCTACTAGTATCATATGACTTTTAAGTGTAATATATAATACTGACAAATACATATGGTCACAGATATTAAGATAAGCGGAAATATATGTGCATAAGTTCAAGAACCAGACCTTTTTGAGCAACATCTAGGAGCTCCTCGAGCTCAAAAACCCTATTGATACCCCCAGAAAGCTCTAGGAACTTCCGATGGAGTTCGAGAATGTCACCAAAAGCTAGAAAGCTCTGAGAGACAACTGATGCTAAGAAACGCAGCGCATGAGCCAGCTCACCTGGAAGCATAATAATAAAACAGGAGGATTCAATTTGTTGAAGAAGCAAATATGGAGAGTGAAATAGACAAAATTATATACACAAAAGTTCACCTTGGGTGGAAACTAAGGCCCGATCTCCCTTGTGTTCTAAAGCATACAACAGACTCAGACCCCAGGTCACATTGTGTGGAAGTTGCTTGGTAATAAAATCATCAACAACCCCGAATAACCACTTTTTCTTAAGCAGCAAATTAGAATGATGGAGAAGCTCCTGAAATCTTGAATCAACCATCTGTCATGGTAATAAGAACCATCAGACAACATCAAACTGACTTTTGAGAAGCCATAGTTTTCAACTCTGAACTATACAAATACTCCCTTCGTCCCATTTTATGTGTCCTGTCGGACTTTTCACGCTGATTAGGGAGATGCTCTTGACCTGGTAGATTCACATAATTGTCCTTTGTCTTATGTTGTATTTTTCTTGGGAGTGAAAAGGTAAGCATTTAAGAAAGGGCATGGAGGGAAGTAAAGTGAAAAAGTTGGTAGACTTTGTGAGTAAAAGTGGACACATAATTTGGGACACCCATTTTAGGAAACGTGGCCACAAAAAATGGGGCGGAGGGTGTATCAAACTTACATTAGGAATGCTTGTTTTGTTTTGGCAAACTTGCATTGAACATATACAACTATATACATTGAAACAAAAACTTAATGCAATACTATTACTCCCTCTGTCCCAAAATGTTTGTCCTGTTGATTTTGTTCTCGTATTTTAAGGTGGCAATTTCACTTGTAAAACAATAAAAGGACTTCCTAATCTTCTCATAATATTACAGTGTATTCTTAATCTACGACATGACGAAAACAATTATGAAGTTCTTATATTATTTTGCAAGTGAAATTGTCGCCTTAAAATACGTGAAAAAGTCAACAGGACAAACAATTTGTGATGGAGTATAATATATCAAATATCACTTGTATATACAACAACAAGCCTGTCTTTTCCCAGTTTCACTGGGGTCAGCTACATGGATCAAACCCCTCCAGTGTGATTTGCTCACTTTAAAATTTAATTTGACTAAGTCGTGTCTTTTTTTCTCTACCCTGGTTGGTCTTCCTCTTGTCCGTGTAATAGCGATCTAGACCATATCACTTCTCCTTACTGGAGCATCCAAGGGCATACGATAAACATGACCAAACCACCTCAAACGATTCTCACTCATTTGAATTTTTATTGGTGCAACTTCTATATTCTTTCTAATTGTGTCATTCCATATCCTATCTTTCCTAGTTATACCCCACATCCACCTTCGCTTTCGCATTTATGCTACACACATTTTCTGGGTATGGTTCTTTTTCGCCCAACACAGTCCCCCAAACACTCATTCATATATAACAGCTACTAGTTTAAGTCTATGGACAGACATGTTATACCAATATTTATCAAATCTTTGTACCCTAATCATAATTACCATTAAACCAAGCAAGTATAAAGTACTCCCTCTGTTCCCAAAATGAGTGTCTCACTTTGACTTTGCACAGGGTATTAGGATGTGCATTTGACTTGATAGTATTACTAAAATGTACTTTGTCTTATTTTAATTTTTCTTAGGAAGTGAAGAGATAAGAATTTGTAAAAGGGTATGGGGGACGTAAAGTGAAAAAAATGAACTTTTCGAAAGTGAGACACTTATTTTGAGATGATGGAAGAAAAAATTACTTTAGAAGTTAAGTCATCAACTATAGTTGGGTTGTGCCAAATTGCCAATGAGTGAATGAAGAAAATAGTTTAATATGATGCATCGTATGCATGGCAAGCCTGGTTATGAAGGAGGGAATGTAATATTAGCCCCTCTCACATGCATAGGGTATTGAGGAGCTTATGAATATCACCTTGATAATGGCTAATGAATAACTTGAATCTGCCTATCAATGCATCTGGCAAGTTACTGATGGTTAATCTATGGTAGGAGTTGAGATCACGAATTATACATGTGTATTGGTTCATAATGACACCGAAAACGTCTTATTCTTGGTTGGAGACTTGAGATAGGACAATCAGTTGAGAGACTATCTCTCCATCTCTAGGGTAGCATGGGATGCTTAGCTTTACCAAGAGATTTAACTCTTCTCTTCTCTTTTCTAACACTGTTCTTATAACTCCAGTATATAATTGTACTCTAATTTGTCAATCCTTTGAAATCAGCTTGCATGAGTAGCTTTTGTAATTTGTATTGTTGTTTTGGGCCTTAATGGGCTTCTACCCATTTGCATATTCAGTTACTTAAATGATTGAACTTCATTCTCTCAACTACGATATTTCACTAGTAAGTATCTACACATGGAAAGATTAGGATAGGACCTTCACTTCTTTTACTTTTGACAAACCATGGGACAGTTATGGTTTGAGGGAATGAATTATGAATACATAAAATAATAATTCACTAGGCTGGTGTGTTTTGACATTAAGAAGCCCTTAAATGTTAAATTTAAATTATCATACAGATACATGTAAAAATATTACTATACATATGATGTATAATGTGGGTATGTTTCCAACTAAGGAAGATGGTAATAATATAACCACTTTAAACACCAAAATACAGTACCCGTGACAAGGATGTAATAGCTTATGAACAAAGTTTTACAGCAGTAACTTAAAAGCTGCATCATTTTTATAATGAACATACCGATTTTTCTCGAGCACCACCACCGAAAAAAGCAACAGATTCGGCATGAGTACGTAATCTCTCATGCATGTACCTAATTGATGCATATTAACATAAGTTCAACAGATACGACATAAAATTACAAAGCACTAGAAAAGAGTAGCTGCAAGTAGAATGGACCTAAAGCTTCCTTCTAGCTGTTGCTCTCGGCTAGCCAGATCTCCAAAATCAGGAGCAACACTTCTCAAAAATCCCAGACCTAGTAACATGTATGTATATAGAATTGCAACCCCTCTGCGACCAGTCAAAAGCTTCATTCTCCAGGTGAACCTACAAAATTGCAGGATCTCAATATAGTCGTAAAAATTTCAGAAGGATTATTAGAATTCCAATTTCAAGGATATCTAGATGTTCGATATCAATTTTTGTAATGCTGACTCAATCGCCAAAATACAATAAAAATAAAGGTACATGCTAAGCAATGCGACTCCAAACCTAAATAGCACAGTATAAAGCACAGGCCCAGGACCTCCCCACCCCCAAACAAGCAGCATTACCACACACACGCACGGCAAAGTTACAATCAGAAAGTTGAGATATTTGCTAAATAAAATGTGCATGTTTTAGTAGACGAATTAAGCATGATCCTTTGTTATACTTTAGATTTCTGGATATTTTACTCATCAATTCAATATTTTCTTATCTTAAATATACAAGGAAGCCAAATCTTGTTTACACCAGTACAGTGGATCTAGAGACTTGTTGAACTAGTACGTCCTATGTGTCATTCCTAAATTCAGCTACCTATTGTTTCAATCCCTTGTATTCTAGTTCCAACAGCAATTTGGTCACACCAGATTTTTAATGAATTTAGAAATCTTCAAAATACAAAGCATGTCAGACGGTATGCCACCACGTGTCCACCAAAAGATAATAGTAAAATATTTGAGCATGACATCGGAGTGTTGGAGACATATGTAAGAGAGCTTCCGAGTCGCCACAAGTGTCATATGCATACTCCAAAACATGAAGTCCGTCCTGAAAGACGATAGCAAGTGACCCCCCCCCCCCCCCCCTACTATTTTGACCAGAGTAGGTTCCATATCAATACTGTTGTGACTATTACCGATTCTTGTAACCCCATAATTCATGTCCTTTAATTGTCCATCAGTTTTTCTCTCAAGTACTCTTAGACAGATAGACTGACAAACCCCTCCCTCAACCACACATACACACAGTATCCTCTTCCTAGTCTAAATCAGATTTTTTTAATAGGTCATAAGATTCTTGGTCATGTTTACATGAGCATTAGAACCTGAAACAGATCCTTGGTTTAGGTAATCATCTTCACTCTTTGGTTTCTTTAAGGAAGAGAAACCAAAGTGGCATGGCATAAGGAACGATTGTAGCTATGGAGAGCACAGTACCAACAATTCACGTTCCATGGGTAGAGACAAGAGAGATGGCATCAACGTGGTTCGAATAATCATGATAGCATTAGTGAAGCATGATTTCCTACCTTCCACTGATATATTGATACTGCCTTTGTTGTTTTTTCACTACTTACATTAACTGGTCGAATTGCACAACACTCTTATCATAGCTTTAATAGTGCTAGACAGTTAGAAACCATTAATCCACTTTTCTTCTCCAATGTTTGATAAAGTCCCGGTAGCATTGATTTACTTTAATCTCGTGGATTGAGGCTGCCACATCTATAAATCTACCATACTCACTGTTCTGTTTGTCGTTCATTCTGAGAGCTGTGTTTTTTAACTTGACTACAAGTATTATGTATGATCAAGCTTAATTCTTAATAAAAAGCAATTACTCCCTCCGTCCGAAACAGAGTAATGAGCTGGACTTTTCACGGAGTTCTAAGAGGTTCTTTGACTTGGTAGATTTACTAAAATGTCCATTGTTTCATGTGGCACTTTTTTTATTGGGAAGTGAACAAAATTTTGAAAAAAGGCATGCAGGGAAGTAAAGTGATAAAGCTATGTTAACCGGACTCTTCTAAATTGCCACCATACCCATGTCGATACGATCCGACATGGGTGTAGGTATGGGATGTGTGGCGGGTGTGGCTGGATTCCACCGGACGCTTTGACTACGAGCAGCTTACTCAAAACACTGGACCGGACCAAGGGTTTAGTTATATTTCAGTTATTTTCAGTAGACCTTCGAAAGAAAAATCAGTTTTTGCACTAAATTTCAATATATTCCTTGTAGTGTAACTCTTTAACAGTTTTATACACTAAAACTTGCCTAAACATATTGGAATTCTGTATTTTTGGCATTCTCATGTATGATATTTTAAAAATATTTTTTGAAACAATCATTTTTCTACCATGTCCCCAAGTTGGATACTTTGTAGCCGAGTCGACGTATCCTACTTTTAAATAAATTTGCGAATCCGATCTCCGGATCCGTATCAGATCCGATTACCGCACCCAATCCGTGTAACATAGGATAAAAGTAAGCAAATTGTAAGTAGTACATGACGCTTATTTTGGGACTTCCATTTTAGGAAAGAAAGACACCTAAAGTGAGACATGGAAGTAAGCGATAAGAACAACAAAATTCTAAATATCTAGGGTTCAATTAAGAATTTCAAATAGTGGTAATTTTTTGAAGTGAAAATCCCAGTCAAATAAGTCAAGTTGCGGTGACACTAAGCAACTGAAGAGTAGTAGACAGGAGCACTTTGAGGCCGCACTAGGAATGAAGAGATATGAATGAAGAAAGTTAGGGTGCTACTCCATTTGATCATAGTCTAAAGGCAGACTTAATATTATGCGGTTCTTGTGAAATGGACAGTTCATGTATATAGGAAATATAATAATGGAGACAAAGGTGATTCATTAACAGAAAGTTTACTCACCATAGAATGTCAACAGATGGTTTTACCATTCCTGTGACTAAACTCGACAAGTCATTGGTCAACTTCTCAACATCTTGAGTTATTCTTTGATCGGCATCGATCTTTTGACTTGACATGTTGAATACCTACATAGGAAGTTTTATCAATTAATCTGGCATCCACTTAAAACAATATACACCGCAGGCATGATCAGCACAAAGATTATATCATAAAAAGCATTATACTTTTTTATGGATGCAGGGTAATACTCATGACGGAATACTCCTCAGAGAGTAGATATACTGCTCTCATCGGTTTGGCAAAAAGAAAATAAAAACTTCTTCCATGGAAGTATATATTAAGAAAAAATGAGTAACCATAGAGAACAATCATCTCGACGAGGAAACACAGACACGTCTAAAGCAATTGAGGATGAAAATGGACCCAACTCCAGATTCTTACCTTGTAATATGCATTATTTCTCAGGTAGTTTTTCAACAAATGTTGTGTCAATCGGATTCTCCATCCTAGGGCAAGTCTGGCTGTCAAGTGCCTACAGAACAACAAATACCAAGTAAACATGAAATATAAGACTTGAAGATGATATCCTGCAACACAGTAGCTCAAGCTTATTAAGAGGCTTCCCCATTAGTTTGCTGTCAACAAGAAATTAATGCTAATGTACCTATGCAGCAGCTTCTGGTTTTAGAAAATTGGCTGTTAAAAACAGTGCAAGAGACCAGTTACCTCCATAACTAGAACTGTTAAGGGTGAAAGAAACAGAATGCAACAGACAGCAATCTGCATACTATGTCCTGTATTGACTAAAAGTTCTGCTCTCCTGGAGCTTGGTTTGGGCAAGGCTTGATTATACCTGTAGGGAATTTAGCTTTTATAGACTGCAACTATTATTTTATTATTGTTCTTAGAGCTATTATTATCATTACCCTAATTCAATGCATAAAACAAATCTCTTCAGAGCCACATAAGGGAATACTCGTCAAAAATGTGCTACCAAGTTTCGTTTGCTGCTAAGCTCATGTCATCATCACAACTCTGGCTATGTCTAGTACTATATGGCTGACCCTGCTCTGTCCGAAACCTCGGTCTCTTCGACCACAACCTGTATGACCATCCTGGTGATCGACCCAGCTCTAACAGGTAACATTGCTTTAAGTCGCAGTTATCATCAATGTTGTGGCTGCGGCAGTGTAGCAATGGTATTAGGAGGAAGTGCATGTCAAATGTTTTTACTGACTTCTTGTCAAAACCATGGAGTTCACTGTATAATTTTTTGACAGGTAGTCAAAACTTCTATAGAATTGAAAAAAGTTTACAAAGGAACTGACAGGTCAGGTCATCATAAACTACACAGTGAAGACGAAACTAACAACTACCAACACAACCCAACTAAGCCAAAGAGTGTAAGAAATCCAACAAATGATCAATAGAACCAATCAGCGTGCAGGATTGCCACTCCGAGAGCATCTGAATGATATGACCTCGGACAAAAGCATCAGACATAAGAATCCCGTCAAAGGTCTGACTTTACGCACCCTCCAAATGATCCATCACGACCAAAGAAGCCAACCGCTAAACCTTCTGCCTCTCTCTGTCCACCCGAACCCCAAACCACGCAATAATAAATACTGACGCTGTAGCCAGAGCAACCCAACAAATCCCATTTGTTTACTAATATTAGAGTGACAGGTGATCTGGACGTGCATCTACAGAAGCATTTGCATTTGTTTACCAAACTAGCATGGCAAGGTGTGTACTGGAGAATATTGGTTGATATGTAATTCTCAGCATAGGGACAGGGTGAATTTGTATCAGCGAGCTCAAAATACAAAGAAATGAAGCATGGAACAACTCTCCAAGTCTACACAAGGCCTGAAAGGAGGGATGGTAATCCTTCAAGCTTTTTTAATTGGCTTTACTCAATCATAAGGATCCAATTTTGGGATTAGATTAATTTTAGGTAGGAGTCTGTTATTTCAGATTTTAGGATCACTGGGTATTAAGTCCCCAGAGTCTGATTGTATCATTTATTTTATTTCGAGGTTATAAAATATTAACATGGTTAGGAGGACGAATTTTGATGTAAGTGCTTGTAAACTTCTCAACGAGGGATCAATACTTCCCAGAATAACATAGTGCTTACAGCTACATCTGGGATTGTGCAAGGGCAGCGGCTCATTGGCGGTTGTTTTACCGGGCATAGGGAGATCTAAGCTTTTAGATTGTTGCTGACAGATAAATTGAAGAGATGGAATGCAAATACTACCAATAGGACTTGCCTACTTGATAATGTTAAAGTAAAGGACGGTTTGGGTAGGATGGAAAGAGAAATAAATGTAAATTTTTGCTAGTATTACTAAGTTGAAGGCAAAGTCGCATTTTAGTGTTTACTGCACATTAGAGAGTTTTTCTATTTGCTGAGTACGGACAGCGGCATCGAGAAGGAACTGATAAGTGACTTCCTATGCTCAGAAATTATTAAGGAACACAGGGGCAGGACATCTAAGATAAAATGAATAGATTTGATATACAGACTGAGGAGCATATATGGCGGATCACTATTGAATACTAAGGTGAGAAGGGCTCTAAATGAGAAAAATGGGATAAAACGCCAGTATTAAATGGGTTTTTCTATAAAGTCAATGAGCACAATTGCAGCATAAGCTGTTTGAAAGGTGACAGCTTATACTAGTATGCATTACCTTCAATATACGACATGCGTGATTTTTGCACCCGAGGATCTGATACAATTAAGTATATTACGGCAGACTGCTGCATCTCCTATAGAGACGAGGGACACCCTCTCTTACTTTGTTAATCCACCCGTTATTACGTGATGCTTTGGTGAGTTAAGGTTTTGTTAATGTTGCTTGTGTGGGTCTGATTCCCTTTGATTTGTTGCAATTGAACATTTCAAGAAGAATTCAATACATTTCTTTGACTCACAGTAGGCAATCATATTCCTTCCATTCTCCACATTTGAGTTCCTAGAGCATACCAAAGAACAACAAGTTCTATAACGTTGTGTTTCATACAACAAAAACAGTGACTAGAGAAGTTGAAACACATCCTTTGAATGCATTCCAAGATTTAGCAAATGTAACTGTTGAAGAATCTTGAAGCCTAAACATGCCAGTGGAGGTAATCATTACTGTAATCTTGATACAGGGACAGCATATCGTAGAATTATTACTGTATTTAGACACTTCATGGGAAATAAAGTACAACGGTACAATGTGAGTATATGCATACCTTAGAGAAGGTGCAACAAAAGACGATGCACCACTCTGCAGAACACTAATACCAATCAACCGAATGAAGGCTGCTTTGTCTTGCTCCAAAACATACTTCACAGTTGTCCCTAAACATCAAATGCAATTAAATCATACAACTGGATACTGAAACAAAATGCATTGCCAAGGTTGGTAAGTGCCAATGGAGGACATGGTATATGTTTACAAAAAAACAATACCATTTAAAGAGGCAATTCGATCTGATATCCATGTTCTTGATACGACAAGAGCAGCAACTGCAAGGAGTTGTGCTCCCTGTTTATCCAGCACTGTAGGTATCTACAAATAAGAAGTAGGAGGCGTAATCAATTTTTGTATGAGTAACAAGATTGTGAGACAGCTCAGTCCTCAGCTGTCAATGTTCTAGGAAAAGAAACATGGGAGTAAGAAGAATTAAATAACTTGAGTTACTTCCCTGAACCATATGTTTGATGGAAAGGCTATTGGAGTATGCATACTGTTGTGTATTTAGAATAGACAGTCCGGCAAGGTAAACATAGGAAACAACCCTTTGAAATCATGAAACAAACTCCAAGACCAATTTTGGAAAAAGAACATTTCTACATTTTGCGAGAACGAAGAGTATCTGTTGTTCACCATGGATTAAGGGAAACGATCATGAGAATATGTACTCTTTCAACATAAAGAACTCACCAGTATTTTAAACATATCAGCTACCCTCAATGGCAGTAACCTTGGATTGGTTTCGAGTTGTGGAACTACAGGTAATGTGACACCATCATCCAGAGGAGGAGACGATGCTATCAAATCTGAGATATATGATGTTGACTTTGAATTTGAGAAAGATGATTCCTGCATATGGAGCAAACCATGAGTTGAAAATTGCAGCATTATAACCAAAAAAAAAAGAAACAAGGTGATTCCAAAAATAAATGTGAATGTAATGGTTGCCACCAACAGATACCTACCTTCTTTGTGTTGGCAAATGCACGTTGAACAGTAATCGCATCACTTTGGCGCTCTGTCTCCGAAAGTTTACCTGCCTTCATTCCACCTTCGTTAAGAGCTGGAGTATCGCCCCTACAAGTGTTTTAAACCATATATCAATACCCACTGCGTTGAAAGAACCTAAACTGCATGGTCTATATAAAATCAAACAAAAAGGAACCTCTTGTGATGGACAATCCATCCTCCTTCACCATCCAAGGACAATACCACATCATGAAATGCCACTAGAGCAGGACGATGCGATATAGTGATGCAAGATGTCCCCATTGCTCGAACTTTGGCACAGAAACGTTCTTCCATATCAGTTGTCACAGCACTGGTACATTCATCAAGAATAGCAAATTTCGGTTTATGATAGAAGAGTCTGGCCATTCCTAATCTTTGTTGTTCCCCTAAAGACAGTTCGTCGCCCCAATTGACCTCCTTTTCAGGTGGGTAACGCTCTAATAGGTACTCCAAGTCAACCTAGTAAATAACAGTAGTTTTTATTCAGAGTTTAATTTCAGGACACTCTTCAAATTCTATCAAATTCCCCAACAGAGAACAAAATACAGCAGTAATATAAACAATAAACCAGCAATAGAACTCTTACATTCCTCAATAGCTCAGCCATTTCAGTTTCAGTCAGTGGCTCAACCTCTTCACTTCCAGTGAGAGGATAGATTAACTGGTCACGAAGAGTTCCAACCGCCGTATATGGTCGTTGCGGCACATAAAATATCTCCTTGTTAAGATCAGAACCGATTCCGGGCTTCACAATGTGACCAGACACCAAAGGCCAAAGGCCTCCTAAAACTCGAAAAAGGGAACTTTTCCCACTGCCATTTGGTCCTTCATGCAAAAAAACCAAGATTAGCGAGAACACTAAAACTGCACCTCTTGAAACCATAGAAGCGTCAACCACCATATGATAAAACAAACCGATAAGACATTCAAGGATTTTTCAAATTTTATGAGATAGCAATGATCGAAGGCACAAACATAGAGATGTACAGTTAAAAATCTATTTTACTAGAAAAATTAATAAATTATTATGGCTCGCAAGTGGGAGAGTTAGATTGGGTATACCGTATGGCACAAGCAACAGAACAAGGTAGGCTAAGGTTTTAATGGTATCTACAACCACTAGTTGGTGAACATTTCTATTTATAAACATATATATGCTGATTGAATTATCATGGCAATATTCCATGCCCAGGTACAACTTGTAAACCTAAAATCAACCACCACTCGCCACTATTCGCTAACAACAATTCATAGAAGTGTGATGTTGGAATACTATGAGTTAACTTATAACAAGTTCTGCCTATTGCTATTATTATTTTGAATAAGAAGAAAGGAGTAAATGAAGACGTCAATGGCAACATTTGATGAAAATGGTACACACAGTAGCTTTGACGTACAAATTATAGTAAAAAAAAAAGTTGTCATTTAAATTTCACGACAAAAAAGTCGGTCATTTAAATTTCACGCGAATTAATTCTTTGATAAAGCATCAAATAGATTCTCGTCCTAGAATTACTTTTTCCAAGGGAATTGCATCATTTTACCCCCTAATTTATTCCCCATGGCTGTTTAATAAAATGCACTGATATCAACTACAAAATAGGGTCCTCATCTAGTTCCACCACTAATTTTGTTATGGCCTAAAATGTCCGCAGCATAGCATGCATAATTGCTGGGGTACACAGCACAGAGTATTAGTATAAATTTTGATAGCAAGCAAAATGGTATACACACAACAGTAAGTGGCACCAAGAGATATCTATAATGCAACAGACAAAAACTACAGAGCTATTAAAGAAGCAGTATTCTTAGCACAGGGCGAGTCAGATTCCATATATAGGTTAGTGTCCTTCTAGCTTCGATCACAGGAAAACGATTCATCCGATCTTATAATGAAGGCTAGCTACTGAGGAATAACCCGAACCTTCCACGGATTTGATTATCACATGTTGCTTTATATAGCTAGTAAATATGTTGATGACCTATATAAATAAGCTTGATGTAGAAGAACATTTTGTACACAGAGCTCTTGAGAAAGAAGAGTAGATGTAATTGGAGACTAGATGTCCTCGGATTGATGTTGGACGTACTAGCATATGAAATGAATAATGATCCGTCGTTGTTATAAAAGAAAGGGGGGTACAAAAAGATTATAAAGTTTATATCCGCGGACTGGAAAATATTATAAATATAACTTGGGATGACATGGAAATAAGATTGATATACTTATTTCATGGCATTCATCATATGATTAAAAATCTTAGCTCTTCAAGTAAATTCCCTCCTTAGGAATAAAAGCATATTTTATTTAGTTTTGTACTCGTAACATACCAATAAAGGAAGAAAACAGAATCATCCTTGAAATGTATTTAGTAATTATTGGGACCCACCGCGTGGTGGTCCATGTCAATCAGAGTTTGACAAATGTGCAAAAAATAGGTGGGCTCCATTTGATAAAGGCACGTTTGTCAGCTTCTGATCGGCCTGGACCACCACGCAAGCATGTGACATGGTGGGGTTAGACCCAATGAATACTTTCTCCTCGAAGTGCCGTGATAATGCAAAACGCATAAAACTACGCAGATGAATAGCCTTCACATACAAGTTAAAGAACTCACCTGTGATCAAAAGATTAGATCCCGTTTCAACTCTCAGAGTCAAATCCTCAACTAAAACATTACCGGTTGGGGTCACAACCTGGAAAGGGCAGATAATGATATACCAATAAATAAGTATACGAACAAGGAAAAACTACCCCCAAAGAGAGAAACTCGGCCCGTAAAATCTATAGAGGTACCTTTACGTTGTCAAATTCAATGTAGCTAGCTTCCGTAACATAATTCTTACTCCCTGTTCTTTGCGAAGAAGAGGTGTCTTGAACAGTTAGCTCCCTTGATATTGTCAGCATTTCGTGAATGCGATCAGCATAGCCGCTACAAGTTATGAAGTCCCCATAAGTAATTCAAACACTGTTGGAATTCAAGAACATATACATGCTGACATAGATATAAAGCTTTTCCACGGCAACGCAAAATATCTCATAGTTTTGGTCCATCATTCCACGGCATGGCAAAATATCTCAAAATTTTGGTCCATCATTCCATTTAGGGATGCCAAATATGTTTGGTTTCTTTTATTTTTTTATAGTCTTAAATGTTGTACATTCTCGAGTATACCAAAAGCATATGTATGATTAATTGATTATGTTAGAAAGTGAAGAAATAGGTACATTGTAGTAAATAACAAACCAAAAGTTGTTTTCAGGATTGCAAGTCTCCTGAAATGGTTGAAACTGACTAGTAGCACCAAATTATGAGGCGGATGGAGTAAATATTCCATGTATTTTATGGTGTGCACACATATAATTTAATTTCAGAGCAATTAACAACTCCGAACTAATTGGCATTAAAAAGTAAATTGTGTTGGCTTAAACGCTATCATCCGAAAGTAAAATATTTGTGTACACACTCAAACCATAAAATTTACTGATAATCATCATCTTCCGAGTCATTCACAACTGAAGAGTGAAGACTATAGTTGCCTTATCAACCAAGATAGACAATAAAGGTCAAACCAACACCTGCTTGTATGAAATTTCCACAAAATATAGCATTAAATTGTTTAAGATGCAGTAGAAATTGTACTGATATTTGGCCATGAAAAGATGAAGTTGTCCTAAGATGATTGAGACCTCATAATATCGAGGAGAGTTAAGAAATGAAGTAATACCTCAGTCGATTCAACCGTCTTGAACTAATAGAAAGAGTGCCCAGGGATTGAAAGAGTGATATTATGACGCTTGTATGATATCTTAGATTGCTCAACATCTCAGCCCTTCCTAAAGTTGAAGTGTCTGGTCTTAGATCACCCGAAAAGAAGGGCTCAATGATCAAGATAACAGCAAATGTGGCACCAAGATATTTCAGTAAGAAATCCTGAATCATTCCGAACCACCAGTGCTCATGAAGAACAACTCCCATATGCCTAACAAGAGACTTAAATTTCTCCTGAATATGAGATTCTTCTCTAGTTTCACCTCCGTAAAATGCTATGCTCTCTGCATGAGTCCTTAATCGCGAGTGCACTTGTCGATACTCCCCTTCCAATTGTTGTTCTTTAGACATAAGTTTTCCGAATGCTGGAGAGAAGTTTCTGATCATAGCCCCAGCTCCTATGACATACGACTGGCAAAGCAATATAATTCTTTCAGGGACGAGCACACACTCATAACTAAACCTTGCTACTGATAAGTTAAAAATTATAAATACAGGGTATCTAAGTTGGCATGCATAAATGAGTATTAGTATCAAACCAAAACTGAAATCAACAAGCTAAAGCAGTCACAAGGATGGAAATTCACCAATATCCACAAAATATATTTCGGGCTAGCATAGGAACATAAACGCCAAGAATAGAGCAAACCATCAGCAACAGCAGTAAGATCCTCCTGAACAAGGTCACTTAACTCGGAACAGAACCTTGGTACATCACTTGCGATCCGTTGTTCAGGATTGCTTATTCTCCCATCAACATGTGACATTTTGTAGTATACCATGCTCTGAAATCCAGATAATATGATAATCAGCGAGGGAAAGCTATGGTAGTTGTGAAAAAGTAAGGAAGTTGAAATCATACAATTCAAAATACAGGTTACAGATATCAGAAGTAAATTAGTTCCTAAGACATAGAAGGTTGCTAGATAATAACCAAACATGTTTTTTAAAGTACCCCACACACTCGGGAAAATAACAAAGAAAAAAAATGCAAGAGAATTACCATCTACATTTAATACCATAATGAAAGGCCCCAAACTTGTACAATATGATGCTTAATACTCTGATGTAAATAAAGAGTCTGAAATCCGTTTGATATCATATGGAAAAAGAGTTAGGAAGAGTCCTGGCAATCTTATACCTAGCATTCTAGCTCACATACACCCATTTGAGCAAGCACTCGAAAGTGCTAGCTGTTTAAGCCCTCAA
The DNA here is from genome assembly GCA_023055425.1 of Linanthus parryae. Classification (NCBI taxonomy): domain Eukaryota; kingdom Viridiplantae; phylum Streptophyta; class Magnoliopsida; order Ericales; family Polemoniaceae; genus Linanthus; species Linanthus parryae. Next base: position 40,700,494 of record JALGPY010000001.1, on the reverse strand, counting down.
ATTGAATAGCCTAAAAGAGGGGGAACCAATAGAGCATTCAAACTGATTTGACTTTTTCATTAGCTAGTATTGCCCCTTCGTCCAATCGTTCTTTATTTGTTCCAACTGGTCGTGTTCATTACTTAGTTCGTGTCTCTTAAAGCTCCATGTCACAAGAAAGATAAGTAGCATAAACTACGTTAGAGTTTTAGGTGAAATAAAACTTTTCTAGCTGAGGCAAATCACCTAGTTCATAAATCTATGTCAAATATTCAGTGAAGAACAGCACGGAGAAAGAGAACAAGGATTAAAAAAAAAAAAAAAAAAAAAAAAGCGGTAGGAACTTTGGATTGAAAGAGAGAATTCAACTGGCATTAACTTGTGTCTCAATAGAGCACAGTACTAGATTCAGTTACCAATGAGCTATATCCTCAGTCAAGCTTGAGGTATTCAAGTACACTATTAAACCCTCCATCTATATAGTCTGCCTCTCACAACATTTTTACATCAGCCTCGCCTTGAGTTATGAACACTGCTATTAAATTAGAAAACCGGGACAAGACAATAACTAATTTGGACCACAGAGACAGCAATCGAATACCATATTTAACCAGAATCCTGATGCAAGTAAGTGAAACAAGTCGACATGGTAATAGTTGGTGAATCAGCTTAGATGATTTATAAAACTTACAGATAATCATCCACGATCAGAAAATGACATTAGAGTGCAAATACCAACCTCTAGACAAGTTGACAATAATTACCTGAAAATACTGTGCATGTATAAGCTTCGTCAATATTTTCCTGAAATGCAGGCTCAAGGTCCCTGTGATGTATTTTGATGTGGAATGCAAAAGTGACTGAAGGAAGCAAAGTATAAGATTTTCAAAAATTAGACGAAAGAATATCGGTACACGTCGGAGGAAAGCAGCACGAAAGAGGAACCCTTGCACTTTAGCTAATCTATTGCTTAATGCAGTTCGCACACCCTGCAAAACGAACAAAAAAACAAGTTGATGTTACATCGGAGTGCAGCAATCTTTTCTTTAACATTTAGAACTCATGTTTTCCATTTAATCAGTTTTCACATTTTGTAATGCGTGAACGAACAAAAGATTCAAATGTCAAAGCCCACAAGACAAAAGCATTTAAAATCTTCAAAAAGGTACTTGTCTAATGTTTTTATCCATTTGATTTTCAAGGTAAACATGTATACGGTGAAGAGTTGTTACCAAGCAGAGAGAGAGCCGTTATAGGTCAATGAGCATGTTGGGAGGACAATACAAGGGTGTTTGCTACATGATCCGGATACACGGGTGTTTGCTATATTATTCGGTTGTAACGAACACGTCTTTCTAGAAGAGGGATGGACACTTAATAACTTATAAATGTGGAACAATGTTAGCCAAATAGACTTCTTTCTTATAGGGAGAGGCAATAAAAGGATGTGTAAGGATTGTAAAGTGATAGTAGGTGAGAGTTAGACCACCTAACATGGGCTTTTGGATTGGGCCATTTGTATAAGGAGATGAAAGATTAGAAGTCGGGGAACTAGGCATCCACATACTAGGTGGTGAATGTGAGAGGCAAGAGCTTGGAAGTTCTTAGAAACCAAATGTTTGAGGAGGAACTATGGCGTACGAGTGAAGAACCTAATCGTATGTGGGAAGAGATGGCCGCTTAGTGTTTTACAAGGGTAGCAATGAGCACTCTGGGAGAGTCACGGGAAAGTGGACCACCATCTAAAGAAACATGGTGGTGGAATATAGAGGTCTAAAAAGCCTTTAAAAGGAAAAGAGAGTGCCACAAAGCCTTCTTTACCTTGTAGGCATAGTGAGAACTTGGAGAGATATAAAGTCGCTAATCCTGAAACTAAGAAAGGATTGAGAGAGGCTAAGGCGAGAACATAAGATGGTTTTATTGAAAGACTTAAGTCAAGTGTATTACGCAGATAGGTGATAGAGTTTTATTTGAAGCCAATGTGAGTAAGGAAAGGTGGAGAAGTTATTTTGAGAGTCCTTTTAATTAAAGGTATTCCAGTGAATTGAGCTTAGGGAATCATGTGGCTCTAGTGTGATCGGATGGGTTCCTACTGAAGTGTGGAAGTAGCTTGGAAGGCGCTAGGCGACAAAGGTGTAGCATGGTGGACTAGTTTGTTCAATGAAATCTTGAAGGGTGAGAACATGGCTGAAGAGTGGAGAAAGAGTACACTGGTGCCTATGTTTAAGAACAAGGGAGATTATCAAACGTTGCTGTAATTATCAAGGTATCAAACTTAAGGGTCACACAATAAACCTTTGGGAGCGTGTTACTGAGAAAAAATTAAGACGTGAGTCAACCATAGGAGTAGGCTTTCGAATAGCAAACATCGACCCAAATCGATTTGGTTTTATGCGAGAAGATTGACAATGGAGTCCATATTCATGCATATGCGCTTAATAGAGAATTATATAGAAAATAAGAAAAACCTACATCTAGTATTCATAGACCTAGAGAAGGCATATAATAGAGTGCCCAGAGAGGTAATGTGGAAGAACTCGGAGAAAAAAGGGGTACCTTTGCAATATATTGAGGTGATAATGGACATGTACCAGTGACATGTACCTAGGGTTATTTGTCACCTTGGTATCCTGTTAGGTTGTAGGGTAAGTTCTACCGAACCGATGTAAGACCCGCTTTTGATATGGGACAGAGTGTTGGGCAATTAAGGAAAATATAATAAAGAAATATGTAGCTGAACTGAGAATGCTAAGGTGGATGAGTGGTTAAACTAGGAAATATAGGATAAGCAATGACACAAATAGCAAGAATTTAGACGTTGCACCTATAGAAGACAAAATGAGACGAATATTTTAGGCGGTTAGGTAATTGTATCTTAGGACTTTGGATGCACCGACTAGGAGAAATGGTACGAATCAATTCGAAAGTGGTAGGCGAGCGAGCGGAAGACCAAGAAAAACCTGGGTATATAGAATAACACATGACTGAGTCAAATTAAACCTACAGGAGGAAATGAGTTTGGACAGATGCAACTAGAGACATGTAGCCGACCCTGGTTAATCTAGGAAAAGGCTTCATGTTGTTATTGATGTTGTGAAGAGTCGTTACGAATTTTAGTTACACGAAAGGAATACATGTGGAAAATTTTATCTATCAACAGTCTGCGACTTGGTTCTGAATTCAACGACAGCCTCCAAATGGGTCCCTTTGTTCAGCAAGCCCAACACTAGGGAAATAAACACCAGTGCCCTAATAGTATTTGTGCAAAATGACCAGATTTCCTAGAAAAAGGTATAGATGAAAGACCGTACCACCTAGCGAGCAACTTAAATGGCTCCTTGTCTATACTCAAAAGATATTACAAAAAATAGCGCATCTGGTTGCGAGGCCCATATAAAATGAGAGACTTAGCAGCTACATGAATCAGAATCCAATGATCTCCACTTATTCCAAACCCTCGAAAGAAAATCCTGAACTCGGAACTAGACGAAATATCCAATTTCCTTTGCTCCATAGAATTAACCTGATAACATGAACCACACTTCTGCACGATTTCTGCCCCTTTTATGCTTCGCCAAACGTCACAGCTCATACAAAGGACGACAAATTGAATCAGCATGACACACCAAGACTTTCAAGACCCTAAAGAGATAGTACGTGGACCTTAATGTAACTATATGTCAGACTGAAGTTTGTGTTTTGTACTTGTATTGGCAGCCATGTACTGTATTGCGACCATGTAGTGTTTCGTGAGACATGGTAACAATGTAAGAAATTATTTCTTCTATTGGGTTTGGACCTAAGTGGAAAACACCCCAAAGGCTAAGCCCGTTGCCAATAGGCCAACCCCTTGGAGTTAAATGATTGATACATATAACCATTCTCTGATTTTGCTTTGTTTGTTAAGGGATTAAAGATTGACAAAGGTGGGTGATTTTATGGACTGCAAACAAACTCCAAATAGTTCATTTCTACATATAGTTTTCAGCTATCTTTTGGAAGATACCAGTCAATTAGTTTACTAGCTTACTGTTATGAATTGGTGAAGCATTCCACAGTAGTACAGTACTGAAGCTGTTTCCGCTTACAGAAGGATAGCGTCGAGTGTTGTTGGTGTTCAGATTCACTCACGCTACATATGGGATATTGGGATCTTAATAATAATCTTGTGTGGAAAGGGCTGAAGATCAGGCCTGTGTCTTGTGTCATAATGGAATTATGGGCGAAGGAAACAAAATAAGATACTTTACTAATTTTGAGCCTTTGCCCCATTCTTAAGGAGCTGGGTTAATAAATAGTACTTGTAGGGCCTTCCTACTTATTTCTCTTTTTGTAATTCCGGTGTACGTGGCTAGGCGGTTTGAGAAAAATCAGCATGATCTTGTTTGGCTGCTCCTGCCATGGTTCCAGAGTTCTTGCCTGCTTGGGCAGGGTAAGTGCGGATAGAAATTTTGGGATTTTGGCTCCTTTGAATGTTGTGGATAGTTCAAAGGGTGCTCTACAAGCATAGAGCTTTGACAGATGTATATCTTGTCAGAGTCATTATCCTTCAGTTGCTCCTGGAGGCACTTCACCTCATGCCACTCGGCTTGATAGACCATTTATGGATCCTGAATACTTTGGCTTAGATTTTGTTGGTGGGTTTTTGTTTCTATCTCAGCCGTGTAGGTTACAAGGGTATGACCTACCTATTGCTTCGCTAACGTCACTTTGCCGTTTAATTAAATTTTATTACCTAAGAAAAGAATATCATCGATAGCGGTGGAGTTTATTCTAACGCAAATCCTTCATTCAACTCCCTTGCTGAAGAAGTAATTGTAAGAATCCATGGGGTTCCACCTCAAAACCAATTGGCAATGAGGGGAGTAGCCCAGGAGACTTATTAATTATATTTATTCTTCTTGAACGTCCGATGTGGGACTTCTCAACACACCCCCTCACGCGTGGCTTTCTTTGGCCTAAACGTGGATCTTTTGTCTGCGGGTTGCGGTGAGCACGTGGGTTGTTAGACCATTCACGTGTGTGGAACCAGGCTCTGGTACCATGTTAGAATCCATGGGGTTCCACCTCAAAACCAATTGGCCGATGAGGGGAGTAGCCAAGGAGACTTATGAATTATATTTATTCTTCTTGAACGTCCAATGTGGGACTTCTCAACAGTAATTTGTGATTACACGAGTTAACAAGTTATCTTCTGGTCTCCATTCCAGGTAGAACGCTGTACTAGTTTGACCTCTTCTTCTATATCGTGTTCAATCTTTTAAATCATTTTATTCCCAGAAATAAAATAAAAGAAACTCATTTTGTTCTTTTGTAATATAATTTTCCATTGCAGTCCTAATTTTGTCTGGAATAGTCTACTTCGTTGGTGTTTCTCGGTTATAGTTTCCTTCTTCAGGCCAGCTCTGGATATTTACGAGTCTAGCAACCTCTGTGAAAGGTATCCAGCTATTCAATCTAATGGAACTGTCTATACAATGTCGCAGCAGATGCTTTTTGCAACCTTACCTATAGCTGTAGACGAGTACTACAGAGATTATGAAGTTTTATCTCTCATATTTTGTTTTTTTTTTATCTTACCACTATTTTTAGCACGGTATTTCCTTTCATCCAGTCAAGTGTGGCAACCAGTGATGGGCCTACACCAACTTACCGTTAATTGTCTACTGATCCACTAATTAGCCACCAAATTTTAATGGTTCAAAGTTCAAACTAGTAGGCATTATGTGTATCAGACATGTCTCCTATGGTTGGAGCCGTGTGGGTTAATGCATAAGGTGGGGGCACAACCACCACCTTCCCCTTCGCCTAACCTCAGTATGGATCCCCCTTCGCCTAACCTAAATATGGATAATGTAGAGTTCCACTGGCTGAAAATTTTATACCAGATTCTGTATGCTTAAATTATAGTTCTCAAAGTGGTTCAAGAACTAAAACTATGTTTCTTGCACTGTGTCTTCAAGATACAATCAAATATAAAGAATCAAACCATTTCATCCAATTATTTAAAATTAAGAATCTATCATAATCATGGAATATGTACATGTATATTTATGAATAACTAGTTTTAAGTGGCACATGCTGTGATTGTCCTAGATATAGAATGAGAAACGGGCTTGAGCTCAGGTTTAGACAAACAGGAACAAAAATCCAGTTCACAGATAGTTAAATCTCAGTTAAAGATATTCTAGACATCTCCTGTTAAGTTATTACTGTAATACTTCATCATGATCCAGAAACTAAGCAGAGGTTTGGAAATCAGAATGTAGTTATTTTGATTGGACCACTTGAGACTTAGTATTCTTTCTCATGTAAAACATAGAGAGTGAGTGTCTAACTAAACAGATGGTTGATCCGCATGAAAACAATAGAGTTGAGGAAATATGGATCAACCATTGAATAATCTCAATCTTAATTAGAAATCGTAAACGGTGATGGGTGACCAACAACCACGGACTAAACAGAATCACAAGCAAGGAAGAAAATAGACAAGTGACAGCACAAATTATTTTCAACTATGATTGCAGCAGACAAATAAGCATGAGTCAGAAGATCAGAACCAAATGTAAACCACACAATTCAAAGCATTATCACAGAACACTAACCACTACGGCAACCAAAGCTATAAGGTTCCTCGCACCACTTCGCCCCATTTGAGATAGAAGAATTGCAGCTAAAAATTGAAGTGACTTCAATCCCCCTCTCTTCTTTTGCCTGCTCTTCTTAACAATATTTTTGTTTCCAGGCACCGCATCTGATTGTCCTTCTTCACCTTCACCAACCCCATTATGTTGACTAAACAAATTGGATGGTTTACTGTAATATCGTGACTGCAAGTATGCAGCTGTCCCACCACCAACAATGGCCCCAGCAGCAAGTAGTAGCGTTTTCCTGGGTTACCAAGATAATATGAGATTAAAGAGAAACATCCCATAGACAGAAAGACAAGTATGGTACATACAACAATCCAATAGAAAACCGTTTGAAAAGATGTTAATCAAGAAGAAAGCCTCTAGAGATATGAACTTGAATAGTTGATCAAAACAAAAAACCCTTGCCAGGGAACGATCCTACAGAAAAGTGTTATGTGCTAAAACTGACTCTCCGAAATGATGGAAGAAGGACCTTTTAATTCCCCCCACACTCCAGAAAGAATCTTGATTCAATTTGCTCTGTTACTTTAAATCATCTTATCAAATCACCTATGCTCTGACGGGAATTTGAGCCATGAACTATAAACATGTTTACGAGCACTTTTTTACTAGCCATTTCCAGCATCTGTTTCTATTCTGAATAGCCATATACAGAGCACAATTTCCATCAACTGTAAACAGCTTCAAACACGTACCTGAACTCTTCAAACCTCACAACAAACCGTATCCTGCATATATTTGTTTTTTGGCCAAGATTGCAACTTCACATCTACAGTAGTCTTTCATAAACTGTTTTAATGGGTTTAAATTAGACCTAAACATTTTGTTTGGTTAACTGCTGTGACCTTCAACTTGAGATCTCCCACATATCATTTCTAGAAGGTTCTTAAATATTCTGCCTTTTCTTTACCAGCTTTAAGATTTTGATCTTAGTCTTAGTGACCATATCCATAGTTCACAAATCAGACATGAACAAATTCATACATACATGCCAGCGCACAATTAAAGAATATAAACTCGGTGAGAGTGACATGAACTAGATGAAGAATTATCACTACCATGTATGACGACACTAAAAACATTAAATTTGTCTATATCTTTCAGTGAAAGAGGTTTCAAAACTTGAGACTTTGGGACAAATAAGACACTAATCTAGCAGGTCTTTGAACCTACATCACAGACAAGAAAGTGCAAACCAAGTTACTCGTAATAACACAATCAAGTCCTTCATTAACATCCGTAGGAATGAGCATAACTTCGTAACTAAAGTGAAATAAGTGATAATTACAAGTCTCACAAAAAAAACAGTCATCATTAGTAAGACGGTCATAGAGTCAAGATATTGATACCTCCTAGAGGCCAAAAGGCTACGGCCACGCTCAGTTAACTTTAAAAGCTGAAGCGAAGACATGCTTGAAGATGGACACTCCTTTCCCAACTAATCACAGTAAATGAAATTGCTCTTTATCACCTCCTGCTGGAAATCCAAATCTGACAGAAGGAATATTAACTTAGAATTTAGTAGGTTTATCTTCAGAAATTGTGTAACAGAAATTTGAATGAACTTCCATGTATTTTAAAGCATGAATAGAAACTAAACTAGCGAATGCAACATTGAAGAGCTCACATAACCACTATCCACAAGAGCCTTATTAATTATGACCTCTCACCATAGCAGCACAACACATGGTAAAGACATGACAACAAAGAAATGGGGCCTTGTGAGACAAGAGACAATGTGACAAGACTGCATTTCCTTGAGCACGAATACCAGCGACCTTCACCATCAATACAAGGCACTAATGTTCAAATTAGTGAGCAACAAATAGCATTTGCAATTCTTGAATTTCACAAGTTAAATGTCAACTGTGGCATGATGTCTTGTCTCCGCATGTTTCCTTTTGGTCTTCCTAGACAAAAAGAGGTAGTTGGACATATAAAAAAAGGAAATTCGGGCCAAGTGTCATGGGTATTAGTTGTCTGCTACTCTACTTTGGTTTATGTTGCAACGGAGGAAATTACTGTCAGTTGACAGGTCATAAACTATAACTTCAGTCCATGGTGCTGATTCATACGAAAGTCAATGCCAGTCGGCTCACATCCTCTAGCTGGATGGGCTATAATGTATATTGTTTTCAGACACTTAATTAAGTTACAATTCAAGCTGGCCAAAAAGATATCTCGCTTTTAGAATCACAAGTCAAGATGGATTAGGAAAGCCAACAGTTAACAATTTGTGTCTGTGTCACCAACCAATTAAGTAATCAACAGCATATCCTAGCCTATTATCAATAGGAATAAGCAAATCTTATTGGTGGGTTACACTGTGATATGGACCATTAGATCTTTGATATACATCCATTAGTGAAAAAAAAAAAAAAAAAAAAGTAATCATAAATAAGTAACTTGAGAGTTTGGTATCATTTAACTACTTATCCGCTTGCATCTCAATCTTTTTCTACCTCTCCATCATCCCCCGCTTTCTTTTATTGCAACATCCTCAGTTGTCATTATGATATCTTTTCTTATTAAAATTTGACAGTAATTTCTCTGCCTAATTTTTCTCGAAACAATATTTTCTGATAGCCCACATTTCATCTACGAACAAATAAATAACTTCACATAATACTTCTAAGTACTGCCTTTAGAGCATGTCCACCTTTGCTAATGCAACCCGGTAGCCACGTCATTCTGGCCCAAAATTGTACAAAAAATAACTATTCCCATGTTCATCAAGCAATTAAGCACCCGGATGGAAGCGTGTGTGGGCACTTCACCGGGCAACCTAGAGCACTCTGTGGCGCCAGAAATACTTAATAACAAAACTATGATCGATAATCATCCACTCATTTTTCTGCCACACGACAAAATTCTCACTTAAACATTCTGCTGCCAACTCATCAGACCATTGCATATGATGCATTTTTTATTTTATTTTTGGATAATTTCCGAGACGAGATAAGATTAGATTTACAATAGCTGTTGGATTAAATAGTATGCCTTATATATCAGCTGCTGAGGATTCAAGAAGGCTATATGAGATTTTACGTTTTTAATATACCAAAAAAAAATCATCATTATTATTATCTTGAATATTCTTTTTTAAGAATAAGATTACATATATTTTGAGATATTTTATTAAATATTTTTATGCCCTGAGCCCCAACCCCAGAAGAGATGTAGAAAACAACAAAAAGTGCACCATTAGAGTTTTGTCCGGAGCTCAGGAATCCCCCAACGCACGTTGTCGGAGCTCAGACGGGTGGACATGCTCTTCGGCACAGGTTTGTTAACTAGCACATAAATAAAATACCTTGTAATCTCATTATGCGATAGGGTAAGATTCAAGGAAATTCTATAATATGTTTGGTGGTGCTGTTGACATATTTGGAAGGATGTGATATCCTACCTATTATTCTCTATCATAATACTCAACCGTTTTTTCAATTGGTACAACAACGGACTGAATGCCCTTTAGTACTCCTACCTAGGACCACCTCTCTCTTTGTGCAACAAGCAACTCCAGTTCAACATACAGCTCAACTTCTCTTCATGAAGTCCTAGAACTCTTTTACATCAGAGAAGCCTAACACTAAGAACCTGATATAAATCGAGTCCTCGTGTTCTTCAGAATAAGAAATAACAAACTATATAGAACAGGTGAAAATCGAGATAGCGTCAATTGGGATATCTCCAGTGTCATGTGAACATGTCTCTCCATGACTATGAGAACTGCAATAATCAATGCATAAAATCACAGTGCTAACTGTGATAACGAGCAGATTCGTGATAGAATAGAACATAACAAAGTTTTAAGTTTTTGAGTATAACTGACAAACTGATTTCTTCTTTATCAGAAGATTCGAAAGTAAGCTTTCTTGATTAGAACTATACAGAAGAGGTGAAAATCAAATAACAGCCAGCAGAATATATCCCTAAAGTCATATCAAAAAGCGGTATAAAGTAACAGATCATCAAATAGCCAAAATAAACATATGGGTTACTTCGATTGTAAGTTCCTTTAGCACACAGTCAGCTAAAGGCTCAATCAAAAGACTCCCAACAAGAAAAAGACCAGATTTTTTTTATTCCCTCTCAACACACTCAATCTTAACAACAACAATAGTCAACCATTACTGATTACCCACGTCTTCTCCCTCAATTGCATCAAATAACTTTTTTTTTGGTCTACACCCAACAACTGAAGAACATCAATCTGGGTACTCACCTATTCGTCGCCGGAGTAATTGATCCTACAAGTTTCATTCACCATCCAATTCAATCAAAACACAGAAATTGAACAGGGGCAAGAGTTCAACTGGGTGCTCACCTGTTGACCGCCGGAGAATCAAAACGACGTCATTCTGGCTCAATCGAACAGACTTCCAATCATTGGGTAAGAAGCTCCAAGAATCAAGATCTTCAAAGTTGTTGAAGTAGCTGGTTGAGAATCGGGATCGGATTAAACTGAATTGATGGAGTAACCAAGTACTAGTAGAATATCTGAAAATCACATCATACGAAGAAACATAAAACAGAACCGATGGAGGGACGGATAGGGAGAGAGAGAGAGACAAAGACGATGATGAGAAAAAGGGCGAGGAAAAGATCAGAACTTGAAAAGAAAAGACCCAAAGGTTGCAAAATAATATTTTATGTTTGGAGTATTTGTAAATTTAAGGTAAGAGTCGTGACCTTATAAATATTGTCGAATATAGAAGTAAACAAGATAATTGAAACCCACCCACGTCTCAGGTTCCAACCACACGAGACTGACTGCAACTCGGACGGGCTGGACGGTTGACACCCTTGTCCAAATCCAAGCCCGAGTTCTGTTGGGGTTGCCCAGCCCAGCACGAGTTAGGACCATCGCTAGCCCGTTCAAGCCGAAATTCGAACAAACCAATTCGTGTTCGGATTGAATTTGGACTAGCCCATTAAATTAAATTAAATTAAATTAATATTTGTATCTAAATTTGGGTTGAATTCCGGCTAGTCCATTGTTTAATATTTGTACCCAAGCCCGACCCTAATTGCAATTCGGGTTGAGAATTTTTGTCCGATCCGTCCAAATTACTTAAAACATGTGCCCAAGCCCGACTTTAGTCCGGGTTGAGTTCGGGTTGGTCGGGTTCAGCCCTACACGAAACGCCGATTCCTTTGGGGCCACTGAGTATTCAAATAATCACATGGTTTTCCAGAATCGTGTGGATTAGTTGAGGTGCGCGCAAAGACACCACAAAAAATTGAGCAATGCCTTTTCAAAAGAAAATTACTGTCTTTCCTAACAAAAATTACTAACTTCGTCCCACCATATTCTTCATATTTTGTTTTTTTATCCGCAATCATGTCACTTTGACCAGAGAATTTGAATAACAAAACAATGTAATTTTTAATAATTGTTCCATGGTGTTGTAGAATTATGATCATCACATTCGTTCACCGTTTTGCTAACTAAACTACGGGGTCAAAATGACCCGGTGAATAATAGTAAGAAGCAAAGTACGAAGAAACCGGCGGGACGGAATTTGCACTAAAGACATAAAAGAATTGAGACGTGCACCATAAATGTGAAACATATGTTTATTTGATAAAAACTCTCTTTTAGCACTAGCAAAACTTTGAATAAGGCTTTAGCACGACGACAAGATGTACTGTTCTCTTTAAAGGACAAAAGACACACTTTCAATCCCTCATGCTTGATGCAAATACACATTCACCCCCTTTAGTTTTGAAAAATGACACTTTTACCTTTTTGTGTTCCAAAACTTTATGACACGTACAACTTCTGATTGTCTAAATGTAATATCATACTCTAAGAGAGTAAATGTCTCCCAAGAACTTTTTTTTTTGAAGCAAGTCTCCCAAGAACTTATCCCAAAACTAACAATATCAATGAGGAGTGAAGAAATTAAAATTTGACAGGCATAATGGATGAAAGTGTCATTTCCCAAACTACAAGGGGTAAAAGTGTCTTTGCATGAAATTAGAGGACTGAAAGTGTCTTTTACCCCATAATAAATTATAAAATTTAAAATATCTATGAAATAATTAAAATATATTAATTTTTAGTTATACAGTGTTTTCTTAAAAATTATACTCCATTTGATGTAATTAATGCATAGAGATAACTTTGAATGTTTCTTAAAAAATAACTTTGAATAGTTGTAACTAGCATTGGGCTCGTGCGATGCACGACCTTATGCACTTACAATATTCAGACACGATGGCCGCTATGTTTCATCCTTTTTTCTCCACCCTCCAAGTTCACCTCATATGTGTATGATTGTTGGTAACTATTTATTCTAAGATATTTCTATAATCACGTCACCAATAAAAACATCCACATAAGCGGTGAACTTGAAGGGTGAAAAAAATGGTGACATTTTTTTAGGGTAAAAGACACTGACCACCCCTGGGTTTAGGGAGAAACCCACAGACCACCCCTGGGTTTTGGATAAAGACACACCGCACCCATTTTTTGGATGGCGCTGACTGTAGACTAACGGACCAGGTCGAAAGACGATTATACCCTCATAATTTCAATAAATGACCTACTATATATTCCTTTTCTTCTCATTTTTCTCCTCTCATTCTTCTTCCCTTCTCTTTTGTTTATGTAACCCTAGCCTCCTCTCAACCAAATCCTATCTCTACCCATTACTGCTACACAAACACAGAGAGATGGATGATGAGTAGGGTCGGCTGTGTTTCTTTGTCTCGCTGGTCAGGTGGAGCTATCCCTCTCACACCCACGACGAAGATCGACAGACAGAGAGACGGAGATGAGTAGATCAATGGTGGAGATGGGGATAGAGCCGATCGATCTCCCTCCCTCCGTCTCTCTCTCTCTCTCTCTCTCTCTCTCTCTCGTCTGAAGATGGGGATCCGAAACCGGCGACGAAGGGAAGGGCCGTCCGGCGATTCGCCGCACCCTCGACTTAGTCGATTGAGAAGTCGTTTTCTTGATGCCAACCCGGCGATTCGCCGCACCCTCTCCGACATAGACAGAGCTCTAGGTCGATACTCTTTGCTCGCAGATTCGTGTATTCAGCGGCGGAGGAAGGACGGGGAGGAGGGGGCAGGGGAGGACGGCCTCGCCATCTTCTTCTTCCTCCTCCTCTTCTTCTTCCTCTATCCATCGCAGATTTCTCTTCTTCTTCTTCTTCTTCTTCTTCAGGAGCCTTTCTTCTCTCTCTTCTTCAATGGTGGGCAGATTTGAAGATCTTCAGCCTTGTTATCTCTGCAAGAAGCAAATCGATGATAACAAGGACATCTTCATATATAGGTATTGTTCCCCTGTTTCAGATCCCCTGTTTTTCCCCAATTTTTGTTCAATCTTCTTTGTGTTTTTCATCAAGTTTATTGGAGAATTCGAAGATGTAGACCTAAAATGTGTGAAATCTGCTGACTGGGTTTTCGAATTTGGGTTGACAAAAGGCTGTATTGAAGAAGAAGATCCAATTTTTTTCTGTTTCTTGACTCAATTGATCATGGGTTTGTAGATCCAGAATCCAAATGCACTAATTCAAGAAACTGGGTTTTCTGAGACAAACCCATATGATCTTTTCAAGTTCTTTTGACTGTATATGTCGATTTTTGGTCTCAAATCTTGTCTGTGATTGTGCCCTGTTCTTCTGGGTCTAACAGTAGCAATTTTTATGCTGTTGTTTGTTTTTGTTTTGTTTGATTTTTTCTTCATTATTTAGCAACCAAACATGATATTTCTCTTGATACACTTTTTCTCAGGAGACAATTGGAAAAATTTATCTTTTACATGACAATTTATTTGGTGTTCTTAATATTCACCGAGAACATGAATATCAAAAATGTTCATTCTTGTTGTAGTTTGATTTCGTCTAAGTTATATAAAACTTTGTGTGAAACAAATGTTTTGGAATTTCTGATTCTTGTTCTTGACCTTGTACAGAAATATTGTTCTTGTTATTTGTAATTGGCAACTTGTTGTATCTGATTTTTTTGGGAATTTTATGCATTTGTTCTTGGTGTTTTTGATGTTCTTGGTGTTCTTGATGAACAAGAGTAATATGGTCCGAAAAATAAACAGGGGCAATATGGTCCGAAAAAATTCAATCAACTACTTTTCTAACGGAACCTAACAGAGGGTGTAAACTGTTTGCGGAATATTCCGTTAAATGGGTGCGGAGTGTCTTTATCCAAAACCCAGGGGTGGTCTGTGGGTTTTTCCCTAAACCCAGGGGTGGTCAGTGTCTTTTACCTTTTTTTTTATTCTTTGTGTAATAATAGTTTGGACATTTACTAGTTGGAAATAATTTTAAGTCACAAAACTTATTCATATCATTAGTTTTGTTTGATATCCCAATTACTATACAGAGAATAAAAAAATGTACAGTGAGATTTTTTTGAGAAATTGATTTCTCGTCAACCGGGTTTGAACGCGGGATCTCATGCAGGGCTTTCCAATGCTCTACCACTTGAGCTACAAACCTTAACTGCAATGTAAAGTAAGATTAAGTGGTATGCGTTTATTAAATTTCTGGTTTATCATACATTTTTACTGAATTGAGTTTATATATAAAATATGACACGTGACAGTTAAAACATTTATTAATAATTGTTCCAAGTTATAGGATTGTTAACCCTTACCTCAACTATGTTTGTTTTACTCAATTAAATGAGAAGGAATAGGGATGGCAATGCGGTCCGATCCGATCCGAGATCCGGGGTGATCCGACCCTAATGGAGCGGTCCGAATCCGATCCATTTGCTTTTGGATCGGATTTGGATCTCAAATATGCGATCCGTTCGGATCTCGGATCGGATTCCGATCATACATGTAAATATCCGATGATCCGATCCGACCCGATCCGGTATATATAAGTAACTGATAATCTGATCCGATCTGACTCGATCCGATATATATATATATATATATATATATACAAATATATAATATAAATATCCAATATATGATCCGATACGAATATATATTATGTATTTTATATATAATTATATAGTTATATATAATCTGACCCGATCCGATTCGTGATCCGGTCTTCCGATGCATGATCCGTTTTCTTTATGGATCGGATTCGGATCTTTTAGGATGATCCGTTATAAATATGACACGTGACAGTTAAAACATTTATTAATAATTGTTCCAAGTTATAGGATTGTTAACCCTTACCTCAACTATGTTTGTTTTAATCAATTAAATGAGAAGGAACAATAAATTAGCGTTATGCTTTATTCAATTAATAAATTTTACCATTTGGGAATTAATGTAATTTATAATTTCTTCATATCAAATTAGCATCATCATAGGAGAACTTTTAAATTGAAAGATTTTCTCAAAAAAGTTATATATAAAATATGACACGTGACAGTTACAACATTTATTAGTAATTGTTCCAAATAATAGGATTGTTAACCCTTACCCCAACTATGTTTGTTTTGCTCAATTCAATGAAAAGTAACAATAAATTAACGTTATGCTCTATTCAATTAATAAATTTTACCATTTGGGAATTAATGTGATTTATAATTTTTTCATATCAAATTAGCACCATCATAGGAAGAACTTTTTAAATGAAAGATTTTATAAAAAAAAATCAATAAAGGTATGAGTTATTTTTTAAAGATGAATTCATTTATTAGTAACAATCACTACGATCAGTCAATGACGTATTAAGAAAATTATTCTCAATTTGAAACAATCAATGAGATTAGTCAATGGCGTAGTTCCATATATTGGGTGCTCACCTAATATAATCGGAATCTCTTATAAATATGAGTAACTGAAAATAAATTTTGGAATTAGTATTAAATGTGAAGGAACAATAAATTAACGTTATGCTTTACTCGATTAATAAATTTTACCATTCTCATTCTAAAAAAACTCATTTTTTACGTTTCCGTTGTTGGACGTTGTTTACATTTTAACATATGACGGAGAACTAATTAATAGACATTGCCATGTGGCACTCTCTCACGTCAACTCTAAGAAGTCATTCTCAAATAGTATATAGTATAGAATCGAACTACTTAGTACCAACTAAAGTAAGGCATAGGTCCGTCACAAACATGGACAGCAATCCTAAAAGGGCGAAAGGTGTTAGAAAGGGGTGTGTACTGCTGTGTTAAAAATGGAGAAACTATCGATGTTTTCCGGGATCGATGGATTCCAAGACCGGCTAGTTTCAAAGTTATCTTACCCGCTAACGGGAACGGGCCTATTGCTGTTAACAATTTGATAAACCCACACTCAAAACAGTGGGATATGGAGCGTATTTCAGAGCTTCTGTATCCAGTGGATGCTGAGATGATTCTGTCCATCCCTCTTCTGATCACCAATAAAAGGGACGTGTGAAAAGTCATGTTGTACTGGTTTTGCGGCTCAGTCAAGCACCTGGAAAGACAATAGTTTGATGAAATTGTGGAGTTTGTCGATACCTAGAAGAGCGACGTTCACAGTGTGGCATGCGTATCATTAATCGCTTCCAACTACAGTTAATTTGGCGATTAGGGGGGTACAACTCCCATTGAAATGCCATCGATGTGGGAAGCATAATGAATCGGACGCTTACCTTTTCCTCGGCTGTAAGGACAGTAAAAGGATGTGAGAGACAATTCTAGGGAATGACTCGGTCCACACGAAGCGTGAGAATGTCAAATCATGGATGGACGATTCTTTTGATACTCTGTCGCAGGAAAAGTTGGCAATTGTTCGACTACAATCTTGTTATTTGGTGAGCTAGGAACCAGGTGGTGTTTAATGAGATGAGACCTACATTGGATGATATGTGTACTACTATTGATAAGTATTTGATGGAGGCCACGACTGTGAATTTGAGGGGGGGAATGGATGCCAATACGACACCTGTAGTAGCAAGGGAAGGGGCTGGGGATCAGTGGAAACCTCCTGCTGATCAAATCATCAAGCTAAACACTGATGGTTCGTGGAAAAATCATGACGATGGAGGCGCATATGGGCTGGTTTTACGGGATCGCAGCGGGAATGTACTTGCTGCAATGGCGGGTGCGATTCTGGTGGCTGAGTCGCCACGGATGGCGGAGGCGATTGCGTTGCGGGAATGTATCTTGCTAGCTCGATGGATGGTATCAGTAGGATTCAGGCAGAGACGGACCTAATATCCATTTGCAACAAGCTTAATGAGCAGGGGACTGTGAGGGCCTGATTGCTCATAGTTTAGGTTGATCATCCAAGATTGTCGCATGCTCCTTCACTCGTTCTCTTCGGCTTGTTCGAGTTCGTGTCCGAGACAACCCAATATATTGGCTCATAACTTAGAAAATTCAGGTTATGACTTGGATAATCCCAGAGTATGGATGGGTTGTTTACCT
Source organism: Linanthus parryae (assembly GCA_023055425.1). NCBI lineage: Eukaryota > Viridiplantae > Streptophyta > Magnoliopsida > Ericales > Polemoniaceae > Linanthus > Linanthus parryae. Next base: position 40,682,516 of record JALGPY010000001.1, on the reverse strand, counting down.
AGTTGGTGTGGAATTCATGATGTAGACCTAAAAGATGTAAACTTTGTTGAGTAATGAGAAGTTTGTTCACTTTCAAAAAAACAAGTAAAGCCTAGGTTCAAAAAGAACTAAATTAAAGGATGACCTAACTTGGATTGACAAAATATGTGAATTTGTTACATAATCAATTTTTTTTTTTTTTTTTTTTTTTTTTTTTTTTTTTGCGAAAGATTGAGAACTTTCAATTAAAGAAAAAGAATAGTACAAATGCTAGTGTATCATTACAGACGGACTCCATCGAACAAACAACTACGAAATTAGAACAAAAGGTTCAGGTAGACTAGAGATGACCAAAGACAAAATAGAGCAAAGACATACCCAATACAAAGTCTTGTGAAAACACGACGACCAGTTAGGTTAAGCACTGTTAATCATAAATTGCACTGAACATCCACCGCGTCTTCACTGGCTGCTAGTAAGTCTTTGATCCATTTGATCCTTCTTGGAGGGGCAATTTGTGATAGACAGTGCTTAACCTCACTGATGGGGACGTCATTAATCCAAGAATGCTTATCAACAGAGATTTTAGATCTGTTAGTATTCGTCAAGAAATTTCTTTCATCGGATATTTCTTACCTTGACAATAAATTTCCAAACAGGGGATGCAGTTAATGGAGCATTGTGGAGCCATAAGGGACTCATTTGCAATACTTAATAGTAAGGAAATTAGAAGCCAATGAATTGGGCTTTGTAAAAATTCCAGATAGTTTTTGCAATAAGAGCTTGATTAAAGGCTTTAATATTTTTAAAACCTAAGTCTCCCTAATTAGTACTCAGACAAAAATTATACCATGAAAGCCAGTGAATAGTTTTAGCCTTTGGATTACTGCACCAAGAAGTTTCTCAAAAATGGATGTTAATTTCAAATTTATCTTAGCAGAGAAGGAAATCACATAGATATGATAAACAAAAAAGCTTGTAAGAATAGATTATATGAGAGTAGCTCTACCAATTCTATTTTACAAAAAAACTTTTTTAAGGAGCACATTTTCTTAGAACCTTCTAAATCTCGAAATTACAATTTTTATTCCAGAAAGGGTGTATGATTTATTAACAAAGATACCAAGATACTTACCAATATGTTTAGCATGATTAATTTGCAGGGAATTAAGGAGACAATTCAGGTTAGCATGAGTGCAGTTAGGAGAAAACACTAAAGAGGATTTATTAAAATTAATAAGTTATCCAGATCGATGAAAAAAAGAATTTAAGATATTTAAAATATGGTCACAACCGAGGGAGCAATCTTAAAAGGAGGATATATCTTATGCATATTGAGAATGTGAGAGATAGTATGAGCAAATTGGGAGGAAGAGAGTCCTTCAGTTAAACCAATGTTGCAAGCATGGAAAATGACCTAGATAAAGCTTCAGCATAAAGAATAAAGATAAACGACAAAGTAGCATACCCTTACCTAAGGCCTCTATAAGGTTTAAATCTCACAAGGGGGAACCATTAATAATAATCGAGTAGGAGACCAAAATTATGCATTCCATGATCAAATTAATCAAAGCATGAAAATAAAATTGATTGAGGGGAGCTTTAATATAGTCCCTACTGAGTCGGTCAAAAGCTTTGGATAAGTCAAGTTTCAACGCACCATACGCAGGCTGAGAATGACAAGAAATTTTTTCAATGAAATGAAGTAAATCTTGAGAAATAATAATATTATCCTGAATAAGCCTAGCGGGAACATAGTCGTTGTGACTACTAGAAATGATACCTGGAGGAACAAATTTTGAACAACTTGTGAGAACTTTAAAAATAATACGACATATAACATTAAAAAAAAAGTTAATAGGGCAGAATTCATCAACTGAAGAAGGATTAGGGACCTTCGGGAGCAAAACGGTATTAATGTTATCAATTTCTTTTAAAAGAGGGCCGGAGTAAAAAACGATAGAATAGCTGAAGCGATTTTAGTGGCAATAATGGGCCAGCAATTTTGAAATAAAATGGACATAAATCATCTGGGCTCGGAGCTTTGGGAGGGTCCATAAAAAATACTATTTGTTTAATTTCCTTTGAAAAGTATGGTTTAAAGAGGGTGTTTTGAGCCTCGGCATCCAAAAAACAGCTGATGTTACAAAGAGTATCGAACGGGGAATCCTCTCCATACAGATTTTACAAATCCTATAAATTAGGGGAATGATAGTATATATTTCAAAATTGATTGACAAAAGATTGTGTACTTTTTTCTTGATTCGTAATTAGAGATTTGTTATTTAATTTTAAATTATATACATTATTTTTGGAAACCCTGATTTCGCAAAAGTATGATATTTTTTTGTATTGTCTTCTCAGTCCTTAAGCCACATGCATCTTAGTCTCTAAGCCCAAAAGGTTTCTTGATCGGCCAAGAGAGAATTTGAAATATCCATAATTTAAAATATCGTGGTGGTGTTGAAAATCAACAATAGCATGAGGGAAAGGGAGTCTAGATTGAGAAGCCGCTAAAGCGCCTTTACACAAAGCAATCCGCTTAGAAAGAGAGCCAGAATGGCGTCCCAACATCTAAGAGTTTTACGAGTAATAAAAATTCATTTATCAACACGGAAAATACGGGAAACAGGAATTGCTAAATTCTAAACTTAGTGAATTAAATCAATATCTTCAACTTTATTTAACCATCATTCATCAAAGCGTTTAATAAGGTTAGGCAAAAAGGGGAATGTGTCATCTTAAAATGTATGGGAGCATGATCGAAAATAGAGATACCAAAGTTATGAAGGGAACAATTAGGAAATAAGTTAAATCATTAGGTATTACAACAAACACAATCTAATTTCTTAAACGAATGGTTAGAGGAGAGTTGATTATTTAACTGAGTGAAACAAGGACTAGAACCATTAATTTCAAAAAAACCCCAACAATTAATAAAATCTCGACACGAGTTGCTATTAGGTAAAACAGAAGCATTATGACCAGCTTTGTCAGAGGCATTGAAAACGTGATTAAGGTCACCAATAAGCATAAGCGGCTGATGAAGAGTTAAAAAATTAGAATTTCATTCCACGTACGATCTGCATGCTCAAAAATGGGTGACCATAAAATAAACCCAAAAACGAAGATTGTAGAAAATAGTCTTTAGCTATTAGCAAGACAAAATTACTACTTTTAGAGATAACAGTAATGTTGAAAGCATTATTCCAAGTAAATGAAATGCCACCAGCAAAATTTACATAATATGCACCTTCACTATTAGCAGACCATATATTGTGAAGCTTATGTGAAACCCAAACACCGGCTTTCTTGGTTTTACTAAGAAAAATCAAATCACGTCTAAGGGAGCGAGTCAAGCTTCAAAACTTCACGAATTGTAAAGGCTTGACCCAAACCTATACAATTTCAGACAATGAAACTCATGGCTCCCTTGATGGTTGTTTTGAGATAACCATTGAAACCCCCGACAAATTTAGATACAAAGCACAATCAGAAAATGTATCAAAACAAATAAATTAAAGGACGCTTAGGCATTTTCATATTAAAAAAACCCAAATTTTTTACCTGCCTGCTCCTTCTCCTTCTCCGCTGAGGAATAAACATCAATGATAGGCCGTTTCTTTGGTGGGAGTTCACTAGGATTGAACGATACCACCTTCTGATCAGGAGCCAAACTATTTTCCAACCCCCTTATCCGACTCGGACAATACCGGGAGGGCGATGCTAAAAGTAACGGTGGAAATAAAAACCATGACATCCCAAAATATTTATTACATAATATTAAACATTACATAAGTCTCTGGATATAACATGCGTCTCTAAAACTAATACATTAGGCTTAACTAACCACACTATATTCTACTCGTGATGATATCCATCTAGGTGAGCCTCGTACCCTGCTACGAGATAGTCTTCAGCTCCTAAGCATGCGGTGGGAAGGAAACAGGAACGCAGTTTTCATAGTTAACAATGAGAACAAAGTAAGTAAACACCCGAGCACGTAAACAGATGACGAGGCGTGTTTTCTTTTCACAACAAATATAAAGAGGAATAAAATCATAAAAGCTTAAACTTGAATAATAAAGTAGGAAAATCAAATATAAAATCCTCATTCTTTTAATTTTCCTTCTCAAATTTCAAGTGGGGAGCATTATTCCCAATTTCTTTTTATTTACTTTCATAAATATCATTTTCTAAGAAAAAATAGTATTATTTACTTGTTGATACGGGGAAGAACTGAAATTAAGTACCATCTCGCATACTCCAAGAACTTAAGTGCCAGCACCCTTAAAGACTACTTGTGGCCATAGAGGTGAGTACATGGAGCAACCCCGCAGCTTGCGAACGGGTAAAATAAACAGGTCGTGTGATCGCATCCAACCACGGCCAATCTAGTCGATAAGCAAATATAACGATCCTCGCACAACTCTTCCCACTTTACGTTATTTACGGATTATTATTATTCGTGTGACAGTATCAAAGAAAAGCAACTTCTTTAAAACGTAAATACATCACAAATAAAATATGTAAATAAATATAAACACATTTTGAGGCAAGTATTAAAAATCATACTGCGACAAAAAAGGAGCTAGGCACGCAACGCTTGGCATGTTCACTTACCTTAGTCCACAACAACTAGCACGTAAAAGCTCATACGGATGAACTTAGTCGATGTCTACAAACCTCACACCTAAAAATTACACTTTCTTGTTCAATCGCAAGTCCAACTATACAAGTACAACACTATAAATCCTATTAAGAACCATATTTAGTCTCTAGATAAACTAAATACCCTTTTACTAATTCCCCAACACCTCTTTCTTTAGCTATATTTCTTATCCTTGAAATTATAATAAGCAACACAATTATTTTTAAGTAATAACTTAATTCTAAGAGTAGCTATGCATTTAGAAAAGTAGTTCATCTTAAAAATACACCTAATAATAGTGAAAACGAACGCTAGTTTATATTTATGAAAATTGAGGGAATTATATTGTTATTGCAATTATAAAGATTTAAACGATAAATATGAGTATGGAACTTCTAAGAAAACTACCCTCAAAGGTTATATACAGTTTTAATAAGCTAGCACGTAGCGTTTTACAAGTATTTTAGCAAAGCGGATTTCGAAGAAAAGTGATAAAAACACAAAGTTTTTTAGTTTTAAATAAAACATTTGTAGTTTACTTTTTAACGGACGACTCATATACTATTGCAACCCCGGAATTAATTTTCCGTGACGGGGTAGAAAACTAGTATTTTAGAAAAAAAAAATTATTACAAAACTAACATTTTTGTTTTTCGCGTAAAGTGTGATGTTTAAGTAAAAGACACTCAGTTTCCTCAAAGTTAAAATAAAGGAATGTAATACCCTTAAGCCTCGATAAAAATTAACCAACACCCCCTTACTCTCACATGAAAGAACGAATAAAAGACATTAACTTCCTCACAGTTTCTCTATAAGATAAATAACTCCCCCTATCTGACAGTATAAACAGTTTTCTTATACTACACTTTAACCCCCTTAATATGAACTACAAATTAATCAATCTAAACTTGGAATCAATCAAGCAAGACATGATTTTGACTATCTAAAACTAACTAGAGAGTGATTTAGAACATACCCAGGCCATGAATGGCCAGAAACGGTCAAGAAACGAGTTGGGTTAAGTTTGCCAAACTTGCCGCCGGTGATGATGTTGAACCCGACGTTTGGGGCTTCCTTGCCCCTGCCCAAGCTTGATACTGATCTCCTAGGACTCTAAGGAACTGAATGTAAGTAGACAGAAGGTATGGATGGCATTGGGTGGAGCTTGACCAAATTCTCGCCGGAATTTATGGTGAACGGTGGTGGCGGTGATGACCTCTGTCTTGGTTGCTGCTACTGCTTTCCTTCTTCCGACTCTAACCCAAACTGAGGTGAAAGAGAGAAACGAACTGGATGGAGAGAGAGAGGGGGGTGAATTGGGTCTTCCTCGGTGGTGTTCCCCGACGGGAGAACGAGGGTGGTGGTGGCCTTCTTTCCTACTGATTCCGCTGCTCCTGCTGCTGCCGTTGAGTCTCTGAGAACGAAGAGACAGGGAGAGGGCGAGAATAAGAGTGATGGAGGTTTTGGTGTTCCTTATTTTCCGGTAGCTAATGGCAGTGGTGATGATGATGATGATGATGATGATGATGAAGAAGATGACAATGGTGAGGGGGGAGGTGGCGGCTGGTGGTGAGGAGGGGAGGAGAAGAGTGCCTTAATTAGGATGGGTTGCTTAGAGAGGTGAACTTCCATAGGGTCGGTGGAGAAGAAAGGGCGGTGATGGTGATGGGGGCGGTGATGGAGAATTCCCGAATGAAATGTTACTTGGAGAGGATGAAATGAGATATGATAAGGTGTGGGTGGAGCACTAGTCTCTTAGGTGATTGGGTGTAGCCTACACACAATATCTTGCGGTGGTCGTACACGCGCTATTAACTTAAAGAAACTAAAAAATTGAGTGATACCCACGTATTAAATTATGATTACTAACCTAACATTTTTCTTCTAAAATTTCACACGAATAAAACTCGCTAAATTACTCAAATCTTATTTTGCAACTAAATCTTCTTATTTAACTTCTGAAATTACTATTTTAACCTTACTAATTAGACGGAGTGTTACATCCTTCTCTCCTTAAAAAGAGCTCCGTCCTCGAAGCTAAAATCATACAACTAATCATGATCCTAAAGCCATATACCAAGAAATGAAATATCAGGATTAAGATCACTTAGAAGGCAATTAATTTTACGCGGCAAATAATAGCAAGTAACCATTTTCTGACGTACGCAACACAAAACACATAGCGTCAAGTAAAATCGTAGTCATATCTATCTATTTATGTGGTCATAGTCCCATTGGGTCGCTAAGTCTCAAGGTCAAGAACGTCTAAAGGGTACTAAGAAAGAAACGACACTTATTGAAGGGTTTCATCTCTCCCCCTTTGAGAGTGGCATCCCCAGAACTTAACTCAATCTTCGCAATACACTAGCCCCTAGTATCTAATCAGATAGGTTGTCAAACAGAAGTTGATAGCTCATAGTTAAGGAAATTACCCGTGCCAACTGTAGGGTTTTTATGCAGGTAACGCAGTGGAATAACAAATTTTAATCCTGCTCCAACCCCTCCAGGGATCGCAGGCAAGCAATCATAACATGATTAGGGTTAACGAATAGTGTACCTTGTTTGTGTGATTATTACGAAGAATTGTGTCTTCGTCTCTATGAATATCCACACCTAGGATTGTAGATGGAATCCTTCTCCTCGTCAAGTGATAGCAACGGGATAATGAGGCAAGAGATCACGCAAGTTGGAGCACCAAAGTCGCGCGCCACAAGGGGGCCGACGACTTGGAGGGGGCGGGCGGTTTGGGGCTCGGCCTCAACTCTCTCTCACTCCTTGCTTTTTTATGTTCTCTCAAAAATGACTTGTGTTGAGAAAATAATAAGCTAGAGTGCACTTGTATTGTTAATAACTCCTTATTAAATACATATTTGCCCCAATACTAATCCTGTCCATACACAAATTACTCCACCTTGCAAAATTAGTCCTACAAACTTTGCTTGTGGTTGCGTTATGATCCTTTTTGATTAATTAATGCAACTAATTAACATCCAAATCCAGTTTAATCCATAAGGTGTGTGAACCCATAGGTTTCTACTTAGCTGGTAGTAACTATTACAAACATAGAGCAGTGTCTATGTTATCCAACTAATAGAAAAGTCAGTGATCCGACAAACCATGTCCCAATGTCACCGCGTTGTATCTATCCCTTTGTCTCTATATCCGGATTGGACACGAGATATAAATTGTCACACTTGTATATCCAATCCATAGTTTCTCTATCTTGGGAATAGGCTTATCTATACAGATAACATCAATATTTCCATATTTATTTATCTGAGTCTGGCCAGACATTCCATAAGCACTACCCCTGGAGTGGCCGTGGATATTTTCTCCCATTATGTAGGGGGGACAAATATGTCTACATCACTACCATCTCTAAGCTTGCTTCCTATCATGCCCGAAAGCTATCTTTATAGTTACTCAGTTACGGTGTAACATTTGATAATATCAAAACATGCTATTTCACAACTAGAGTATCTAGTGATTTCAAGTATAAGGATTACAACACCATTAGCACTACGAGAATAACTTGTGACATTGACATAATCTGATGTAGTCTTCTCGTTGTGGGTCAATCCAGTATGCCATTACTCCTAATGCATACCCATGTGTTAGACTTGATATCTCCATATCAATATACCCACATACTAGTCTATAGTGATTGTCTTGTTAATTAATATAATTGACTAGGGATATTTAAGATAAATAACACATTGCAATCTAAGGACTTCATTATATTGAATATCTCCATAAATAATAAAATGAATATTCTAGCCAAATAATGTTCATACTAAATACAGATTGCCAAAAAATTAAGTCATGAGAGAGAAACACGACCTAGTTTTCTCTCCAACCTCAGGCGGCGCATCAGAGCAACCACGGCCATCCTCACACCAGATATCGCCTCAAAACAGAGGTCTCCTGCAACATGATCTTCTCCTTTCCCAAAAGAGAGAAGAGATTAAACGAGGTAAGCGACCGATCAACGGTTTCTCGATGGAAGGCGAGGCACCGGCGACCTCCAAATCAAACTCTACCACCACCAAAAGGACGGCAAAGAGCCGATCTACAAACCCAGAAACAGGGCCGCATTTTTTCTCTGTCGGGAAGGGAGACATACACCTTTCTCCGGCGAAGATGAGAGAGGAAAAAGCGTCCAGGCCAGCTCCGCCCACTGCCGGCGAATCTCCGATGAAAGCCAAATCGGAAAACCTCTGCACCAAACGGTTGACAAAGAGCCGATCTACAACTTTAACAAAGGAGCAACAGCGCCTGAAGAAGAGAAATGAGGTGAACAACCACCCCGCCACCGCCGCCGACCTCAAGTCATATCACACTGCAGATGGGAAGACAACCAGTAATCAAACCCCCTCTCTAGCTGATGACGCTGTCGAGCAAGCCAGGCAAGAAGCGTTGAAGACGATTGCGAGACTCCTCACCACCTCTGTTCGAGGCTGTTCTCAAGATAAGCAATCGGTTAATCCAACCGGGACTGAAATTGGGGAAAATCATCTCCCTTGGAAGCCCACTCTACCAACCTCTCAACAAACTGAAAATTTCAATCGCTCCGGCGAAGCGCCGACCCCCTTTCCCGATCTTCACCTCGCTCAACGGAATGAAGAAACAAGAAGGGGGAAAAGACCCATCAACAACCGAGCTCCGGCGAACTCGAGCTCAAACGCCAGTACCTCCAAATCAACGGCGATGGGCCGATCTTCAATCCCCGAACATAGACCGAAACCAGATTCGTTCGGGAAGGGCCTGAAATTCCACTTTCCGGCGATGTGCAACAATTTTTCGGCAAAGCCGGAGTCGAAACCTAACCTCGTCAATATCCTTACATCAACCCGATCTACATCTCAAGAGAAGAGGGCAGAACAAGATTCGGCGAATTACGAGGAAGTCACCGTGAAAATCAAACCAAAATCGAAGCAAGCTGATTCATTCTATGCTTCCAACCCTCAGCAGCCAGTGATGAGGACGGAGGATAAGAAAATCGTTGCCCCCCGCCATAGCCAATCCCCTCCCACCTCTGTCCAAGGAAAGCCACTGGTTGTTGGGAAAAAAATCTTAGAACGCCCAGACAATGAGGGAAAATCTTTCGAGAAGACTTCGGCTATGATCACCAAAACTGGCATCGAAAACGATCCAACCCCAGATAACGGAGACATTGGTTACAACTTGTGTGAAGCGCAATCCCGTGACACAGGTAACATTTCCACAACAACCGTAAATTGCATAGATTATAATAGAGATGACTTGCTAGCTATGCGATTTCATTCACCTCCTTCAAAGGAAATCAAGGTTGTGTGTGAGAAAACAAATCTTGAACTGACTTCTTCTCGCTCAAAGGAAAAGGTTGTTAAAGAGGGCCACTCTCCTGACTTTGTTCCTTTTTTGAATCGTAAAACAAATCAAGTTAGATACTTCAACCGTTCTTCAATTCTCCATCTTATGCAATTGGGTCATTCAGATACTGATAGAAAGAGGTCTGCTTGTATCAAGATTTGTTGTGCAGAGGGCAACAAGTTCAAGTGTAAAATCTCGAATAGAAAAGAAAGTGATCCTAGTTCTATTCTCGAAGGCAAAATCAATCATTCAAAAGAAGTTGTCAATGCTGATCCAAGGCTCATGCCTAATGAAGTTGACTTGAACCCTTCGCAGCCTTGTTCTGCCATACCTAGAGTTCGCTCACGAAAAAGAGTGGTTGCACAACCCTATACTTTGGAGAAGTCGGCGAATACCTCACTGTGTGAACAACTTGACACAACTCTCAAATCAAGCTGTAACTCTATACAAGCTGTCGTACGGTCACCGTGTTTGGACCCTCCAGACCCTTTTTTCCCTCCTACAAAGATTCACAAGTAGGCAGCAAGCTTACCTGCACACCTCGCACCAAGGAAACGACACCAAAATGGGTATCAGCATCAGCAACAGGGTTGTTCTAAACGTCTTTGCTCCCTTCTTAGGACCGTAAGTAGGAAACCGAGAATCTCAACCAGGACTCAAAGAATTGGCTTGATTAGTGAATCATCTGCGGGGAATAATGCCTCGTCTAGGAAAAGAAATCTTCGACTGGATGAAAATCCTCCTTCAGAAAAGGTAAGGAAACATGGTGGATGTGATCTAGGTATTCTTCATAGTCCCGCTTATCCTATCCTCCTCTTCAATCATGGGTCTTTGGAGATTGTTCCAAAACAATCTCCACAAGAATCATGTTGACCTCTAGCTGGAACTGTCAAGATCGGGGACAGTCTTGCTCAGTTCGTTCAGCTCTTGTGTTGTCCCTTCATAGGCGTGTTTATCTTTTAGTAGTTTTCGTTCTTGATTTAAGGGTGGTCCGCCTTTTGGTTGATCTTTATTTGTTTGCAACCGCTTCTCTTTGTGATCTTGATGGCCTAGGCATCTCTAGGGTCAGCTGGATGAAGGCTTCTTTTTATTTTTTTGCTTTGTCCTGGCTGTTTGATCTTCTTGTCAGCAGCCTTAAAAGGACAACCCCCTCAAACGAAGCTTTTCAATGCTTCTATTTTGCCTCATGGCAATCTTGGCTGAGTTCGATTTCAACTAATCCGGATGTCTTGTTCATCCATCTTGTTGAATCACAAAACGCCACTCCTCGGCCGCTTTATGGTCGAGTTTCTCACACCCTCCCCCCTTCAACAGTTTGTGACCCCATCACATCGAGCTACTCCAGCACCAACATCCAAAGTAGCTTGGATTCCAAATTTTGCAACAACACAAGGTGGCCAAGTGCAACGGACAACCTCTACTATCTTCTACTTGTAGTTTTCTATTTTATCGTTCTTGTGTTTCTATTGTCTTGGTTAATCGCTCCAGTTGACTTCATGGGTCATGGAGTCCTTAATTTCCGTCTTTGTACTGTCTTGTGTAATGTTCTTGTTTAATTAATGAAATTGCTACTTTCCAAAAAAAAAAAATACAGATTGCCTCTAGGGATTCTACTCCAACAGTCTCCCCCTTGCACTAGAGCCAATCTGGTGCATGCCGTATGCCTATAGATCTAGTGTGCCCTTCATGCTTGCGCTGAACAAGCGGATTTGTAAGTGGATCTAAAAGATTATTGTTCGTTGGAATCTCCCATATCTTCACATCCTCTATCGATGATCTCTCAAATACGATGGGATCTCCTAAGTATGTGTTTTGATTTCTGGTGCGACCTGGGTTCCTTGGCTTGTGCGATCGCCCCAGTGTTGTCACAGTGCAGCGCAACGGGATCCATAAGGCTAGGAACCACACCAAGCTCAGTGATGAACTTCCTAATCCAAACAGCTTCATTTGCTGTGCTAGCCACTTCAATGTACTCAGCTTTAGTTGTAGAATCAGAAATTGTCTCTTGCTTGGAACTCTTCCAGCTCACAGCTCCTCCATTCAGGCAAAACACATAGCCCAACTGCGATCTGTAGTCGTCCTTTTCGGTTTGGAAGCTCGCGTCAGTGTAACCAATTACACTGAGCTCTTCCTCACCTCCAAATTTCAAGAATGCATCCTTAGTTCTTCACTAAGGATATTCTTGAACGCAATCCAGTGACTCTCACCCGGATTGGACTGGTATCTTATTGCCATACTCAACGCGTATGAAACATCTGGTCTAGTACACAACATGACGTACATGATAGATCCTATAGCCGATGCATATGGAATCCCACTCATGCGGTCCTTCTCAATCTCATTGGAGGGACAATCAGCCTTTGAAAGGGTGATTCCATGCGACATGGGAAAAAAAATCATTTCTTTGATTCTTGCACGTTGAACTATTTCAACACATTGTCTATATATGTACTTTGTCTTAGGTCGAGAAGCTTCATAGATCTATTCCTATAGATCTTGATACCAAGTATATAAGCTGCGTCCCTAAGTCCTTCATTGTGAAACACTTCCCTAGCCAATCTTTAACAGATTGCAAGGTAGGGATGTCATTTCCAATGAGTAGTATGTCATCCACATACAAGACCAGAAACGCAACAGAACTCCCACTAACCTTATTGTGACACAAGGTTCATCTTTATTCTTGATGAAGCCAAACTCTTTGACCGCGTCATCAAAACCTCGGTTCCAACTCCTAGAAGCTTGCTTCAATCCAAAAATTGATCATTGCAACTTACAGTCTTTGTTGTCATGCTCTGGATCCTCAAAACCCTCTGGTTGTGTCATGTACACATCCCCAAGGAGGTTTCCATACAAAAACACTATTTTGACATCCATCTGCCAAATCTCATAGTCGTGATAAGCTGCAATAGTAATTAAGATTCGAATGGACTTGGTCATTGCGACTGGTGAAAAGGTTTCATCTTAGTTAATACCATGAATCTGTCTGAACCCTTTTGCCACCAATCGGCCCTTCTAGGCAATCACATTGCCATCCATGTCGGTCTTCTTCTTGAAGACCCACTTGCACCCTATGGGACGAGCCCCTTCTGGTGGTTTCACCAAAGTCCATACTTGGTTGGTATACATGGATTCCATTTCGGATCTCATGGCGTCAAACCACTTCTTAGAGTCTGGCCCTTTCATGGCCTCTCCATAGGTAGTAGGCTCACCATCCATGAGTAGTACGTTACTGAGCTCAGTCACGAGAAGTCCATACCTCTCTGGATCCTGACGTACCCTACTCGACCTACGGAGTTCTTGTGTTATTTGAACGGGTTGCTCCACAACAATTTGTGGTTCTTGTTCATGTTCCATTGTAGGATCAGTGTTTTGTGGTTCTTGAACTTCTTCAAGCTCTACAGTCCTCCCAATGACTTCTTTAGAGAAAAATTATCTTTCTAGAAACACGCCAGTTTGAGCAACAAACACTTTTGTTCTCGATTGGGTTGTAGAAATAACATCCTTTCGTTTCCTTAGGATATCCCACAAACTTACACTTATCTGACTTGGGTCCGAGCTTGTCTGTTTGTAAACGCTTTACATAGACTTCGCACCCCCCAAATCTTCATAAATGACACTATGGGACGCCTCCCAGTCCATATCACATATGGTGTCTTCATGACCGATTTGGATGAAACACACTTAATGGTAAAGGCTGCAGTCAATAGAGAATATCTCCCAAAACAATTTCGGACGATCTGCTTGACACATCATAGACCGTACCATATCTAGTAGGGTGCGATTCCTCCTCTCAGACATGCCATTCCACTGTGGCATTCCGGGTGGAGTGAGTTGGGACAAGATCCCACACTCTATAAGATAATCGTCAAACTCTTGGCTTAATTATTCTCCTCCACGAGCCGATCGTAGAGCCTTAATTCTCTTGCCAAATTGCTTCTTGTGTACGAGAGAATCCTGCAGAGAGAATTCAATATACACCAAGAGTAGGGGATAGAAAGAACACAGGAAGAGTAAGGTTGTGTGTAGGGAGAGAGTAAGACAATAGTACTGTATGAGAGAGAGGCAGGATTTTGGCAGAGCTTCCGCGTATTTCAGGTGATTCGCCCTTGTATGGAAGGGTTACCGATCCTATATATAACGGAGAATGTGACCGTTGTAGTGTGGTTAATGCGCCCATTAATGGCGGCTTAATTAGCTTAACCACAACGGCACGTTCATCCGCGTATATAGGGACCGTTACGGCACGTTACCCGCGTATACCGGAACCGTTACGAGGTTGACCGAGTTGACCGGTTTAATGGAGCTCGTGCCATAAATCTCTCAAATCAGTTACTAGGGGTCGCGCGCGGGCTTGGTTGTAGCTCGCGCGCGACAGGACTTACTCTAGCCTCCAAACCACTAAGTCCCTACAAGTCCCGTGTAGTGGTATGCGAGGGCCCTGTCTCGCAGCCCCCACGTGGATCAGCGCGGCTGGTGATCCAGTGTGTGTGGAGCACAGCTGGATGGTCGCCACGTGGCTAAGATCTGCCTGTCTAGAAAGCACTATCTACATTAGCCCCTTTCTGCACGTGAAAACGCATAGCCGGATCGGCTTCAATGCGCGGGAACCAATGTACGCGTCGCCGCCACACACCAATTCAAATACACGCAAATTCAGCCCCCGTGCATGTCATTATGACCTAAAATCCCTAGAGTCGTGTCATTAGGGTTTCAGGCATGACGTCAGCTTGTCCTGTGATTGCGCGATTCGACGGTGACGGTTGAGATTCGACTACTGAAAGGACGCAACCCCTCACTGTTTTTGGATAAATACTCTGTGTTCTCCATTGTTGCAAAGCATCGCTTCTCTCTCTAAAGTGAATGATACCCCGAAGCCTTTAAGAGCAGATCCAAGTGATTAATCATCAATTCTTCCTTGTCAATCGTCTCCTTCAACTGGCTTCATCTAAACAAGCTTTACCAAAACAAGGTTGGCTTTGCTCAATTCCGTTTAATGTACTGAAATATGCTTTGAATTGTACTGGATCTGAAAAACCCATGGCTATTTGAAACATATCATTCGTTGAGATTTGCAAAAAGAGACCTTGTTCTTAACCCCAGAACTGATCTAATCACGGATTGTGATGATTTTTGAATGTTGGGCTTCTGAAATTTCAAGCAATATGAACGCAATTCTGAACTTCCAAACCCAGAACTGTTCATCTTCTTTTGACAAAACATAGTTACTTCAAACTGAAATTCGAACTGATTCTTGAAATTCGAACTGAAAGTGTGTGTATTTCTCCCCCCTTTATTCTTGCTCTTCCGCAGGAATGGCAAAGACAAAAGGAACCAAACCCGTTAAAGAGGTCGAAGAAGTACCTGATCTTCCCAAACCTTATGGCGGAAAGCCCCCTATTTGGGCGGAAAAGATTTTTACCACGCTAGGGTTAAGGTGAAGAACCTGCCGACTCCTGTTCCCTCTGGAGTATTGAAAACATTGACCCCACCTGTTAACGCAGCCATGCTAGAATTGATCGATTCCAAGGATGTGGTTCGATTAGGGGTTGAAAATGGGTTTTTCCCCCATACTGCAATTTCTACCCAGGCATTTGTTCAGAAATTGGACTTTATGGATGAGTGGATTGACCACGTACTGACCCACCATGCCATCGCATTGAACAATGCTGGCGTCTATTTCGCAGTCCGTGCTATGAAGGGTGCTGCCGTGAAGTTGGACCAGTCCATGCTTCTAAACCTTCTTTCCCGCTATTCGCCTGCGACTCACACCTTCCACTTTGCTGAATTCGAGGCTGCTCCCACTCTGGAGGATGTGCACATGTTGTATGATCTTTCTCCCATTGGCGAGGTGGATCCTCTGAGTCCTTTAAGGACTGATGCAGAACTTGCTCTGTACAAGCAAATGGAGGAATGCTTGTCGGAGGTGAAGAAAATTTCCACACGTTGGACACCTGCGAAACTCCTTCCCGACTGGAAGCTGGTTGATACATCTGCGAAGAACACCTGGGGCGAGTGGGTGCAGTAATTCTTTCGCGACTATGCGAGTAGCAGTATCACCAAGAAACTCCTAAGCCATAACCCAAAGGCGAAGAATTATGTGAATGAGAAAGGTTATCATCTGACCTTGTGTGGTTTTCTCTGCGCCTGGTTATCAAGGTACCTAATTGATGGTCACCCTCATGATGGGGTTTTCTACCGTGTCCTCCCTCTTGCTGTGAAACTGACCCTTGGTTAGAGAGTCGCACTTGGGCCGCTAGTCTTGGGCACCCTGTACCATAGATTGGACCAATTGGTTGTGGCGACCAAGGACTCTCGCGGTCGCCTTGATGTGTTAACTTATGTTAACATCGCATTCGTGAACATGTGGGTTTTTGAGCGATGGCCCTCCTATGCTCCTGTTCCTTCTAAGCCCAGCAAATGGTGTGTCCCAGGTGCGGAGGACGAACTTTCCAGTGGAAGAGCTGCTCGATGGTTTGGAAACCACTTTCCTAAGTGTACCTGGAGCCTGATATGCGATGACCGCAGCAAATTTACGGCTAGGCCTTATGCCACGCGCATTGAAAATGTGTGATGGTTCCCAAAGTTATATCCTGCCAGACCCGTTGCTTTCTCGGAAGAACTTCTTTTCGAGGGTCATGAGCGCTTCCATGAGCGCTATCGCGAATTCTTCTGCTGGTGTCTAAGGGGCTCTCTTCCTGCTCTTGCAGAGTATGTTCGTGAGATTACTCCCAGGTACGAGAGGATCACAGTGGATGTCGATCCCACTCGCGTTTCTCCCCAGTTTGGCTTTGATGCGGTGGCGCCATCAGTTTGGCCTAGATCCATTGTAAGAGGCTGCTACAAGCAGCTACTGTCTGGCGAGTGCCAAACGATTCTGAGGAGCAACCTTCCCTTTGATCAACCTTCAGGTGGCCGCGCAGGTCGCTACTCCAAGAATTGGGTTGCTTACTGGACTACCCAGCAGGCCAGATTTGAGACACAGTCGACCCCTCAACCCAGCAGAGCTCCTGTGATCAAGAGAAATTCCTTCCCCTTCCTTCCTAACTGTAGTTTGGATGACTCCCAGTATGGCTGCTACTCATTGCTAGACCATGAGAACCACTTGCGCCCCTCCACCATCCTTGAAGAGAAGATGGCCACAGTTAGGGAAGGTGCTTCGCATGTCATCAAGTACAGCGAAGATTTTGCCAAGGTAAAAAATTTCATCTGCGCGTGTTAAGTTTCTTTCCTTTGGTATGTCGAAACTTATGCTCCTTTTTCTGTTTTAGTGCAATCTGAGGAGGTTTGCATCTGGCGAGCATTCTAAGTCGCTGATCAACACCATTGTTGCTGCGAGAAGGCAGGGTGAGCCAATTCTGCTAGCAATGGGAATGGCTCCCGCAATCGAGGCCCGAACTCGTGAGGTAATGGATGCATTCGCTGACTCGCTGATAGACAACACTCCAGCTTTGTCTCCTCCCAGGAACGCTCCATCTCCTCCAGCATTTGCCGTTCCAAGGGCAAAGAGACCAAGGCAGAAGGGAATCACAATCTCTTCCCCTAGGAGTTCTCCAGCTTTCTCCCCTGCGAAGTCACTTACTTCTAGGGACAAAGGCAAAGGTCGCATGCCAAGAAAGGTGCGGAAAGATCTCGCAATCGAGACTTCATTCCGTTTGGTCAGGAGGAAGAGAGGATGAGAGGAGAGAGGTGAGAGAAAGAGATGATGATGAAGAAGAAGAGAGAGTCGAAGACGAAAGAGAATACGAAAGAGGTGAGATACAAGAGGAAGATTCGGAAGGTATCTCGAACGAACTTATCTTCTCATTATTTTAACTCTCGCACTCTTTATTGAACAACTTGTTCTTTCGCAGATGACGATGCAGATACCATCAGCGGCCTTCTGGGCCAAGAGGCAGAAGAAGAGTTCTGACTCTGGTGTTTACAGTGAAGCCATAGACGAGGACATCCTTGCCAAGTCTAGAAGAACAGCTATGGAGGCTGCTCAAAGAATAAGGAAGCGAGAAGAAGATGTGATCGAACTCATAAAGCATAGGAGTTTGGAAGAGCAACATGTTGACGACTTGGTGCAGCAAGCCGATGAAGAAGATGCGACTCAAGCCGATGAGGAAGATGCGGCTGCTCTGGAGCAAGATCAAGCGGACTTCGAGGAAATCGCAGGTGGCAATCAAGGTGAGATCTTTAATCTTGCAGTAACATACCAAGAAGTGATTGTCGGTGCATTAAAGCATGGCTTTTCGAAAGCCGATATTCGCCGATGGCTAGTAAGCAAGTGTGGTGAACCCTCAGGTAATCATCCAAGCATTGTCTGTAAACTAGGCTTAGCAACCCAATTACCATCATAACAAATTTCTTCGCACCCCAGGTCACGCTCACCTTAAGGATGTGCTTAACGAAGATACATTAATAGGATATGGTGTCGCGTCTTTAGCATATGATGAAGATGCTACAATCCCACCTACGCGTGGAGGTGCTCGCTCTTGGTTTGTTAAAATAATAAAGCATTGAGTGATACAAGTTACCTCACATTTTCCTGTCTTGTATCGCAGGCGATGCTGAGGAGGCCATACCGGAACAGAGAAGTCAACCCCCTGCACCTTATGTTCCGGAGCGAAGCTCTCATGTAGAGAAGCCTGTCGCAGCTGTCGATTATGCAGGAGATCCCTTGGAGGATTTCATTGAAGTTTCTGATGACATCGAAGCTGACACCGTGCTAATGGAGGAAGATGCTGATGCTGCAACTGAGGAAATGGAGACAGATGCTGCCGGGGCTGAGGTTCATGAGAATGAGAAGTTCGTGGAAGACACAACATCACATGCAAATGTGAATGTTCCAATGAGTGCTCCCGAGTCTCACGATCCCCTCGCACCCGAAGGAGTTCCTGGCCGAGCAGCAGCTGCTACTGTTGCCATTCCTCCAACGAAGATAGAGCTTCCAGAGGTTCCCCAAGCATGGAGTTTTTGGAGCTCGCAAGTGGGAGCTGCAATCGCACCTGTTGCGGCCTATACCCTTCCTTCCAACTATGAGGAACTAGAGCTCGCAGCTGATAGGCGAGCAATAAAGCGAGGACAGACTTCAGCTGTTCCAGCAATGCGTATTCCCTCTTTGCGCGAAATCCTTGAAGGAACCGGTATGTTACCATTTTTCGCATTTTTCATCCTCATTCACAAGTTTCATGCTCTAAACTTGAATCAACATTGTTAGGATTGAAGCAAACTGATGTAGACTGGCTAGTTCGGATGCGTCTCTCCTATCCTCGGTCGTTTGCGAGGTCTCTAGAGATAGAGCCTTTTAACAGAAGACTGTTCTTGACCGAAGCCATCTGGATTCTGGACCAGCTGTCTGCGGCTACCCCTGCGACCATTTCTCCTCAAAGTGCGCAGCTGCTTTTCAGCACATGCCAAGGCCTTCAAGCCAAAGTTCAAGGCAAGCTAGGCTTTGGATATCTTCTCAATAGGGTCACCCAGATTCGCGCAGCTGTGAATTTGAAAAGCGGCTTCCACAACCTCGCAGCTGAGGGGCGAAAGGTAGAGGAGCAAAGGCAGAAGGCTGAAGAGGCTGTCAAGCTCTTCCATGAGATGAGCGCCAAGTACGAGCAGGTGAAGCGAGAGGTGGACCAAGTGAGAGATACATCGCATAAGTTTTCTCCTGATGACCCCCTGATCAAAGATTTATTTTGAAAGAAAACAGCAAGTGTTGCTTTGAAACAAAAACATTATTGTAAAATTGCTAGGGTTTCTCGCCCCTCTTTTTTTCAAGACTTTCATGCCCCGTTTTGCCCTTCTAGGGATTTGCTCAAGTATTTTATGCGTATCAATTATGACATTACCTAGTGGCATATTCGCCTTGATTTTCGCGCTAACTACTTATCAGATAAGCATGATTTCCTTGGGAATTCCATCCGTATCATGACCTTTTGTCATTAATTAGGGCATGCCATCGAATCGTCGTAGCCTTTAGTAGGGTAATTGAATGTTACCTCTTTTAAGACGCAAGTAATTGATTCTTACCCCTTTTCCAAGCTTTGCTGACTCAGCTGGGGAACCAAAGGGTTTCCGTAGGGTCTATATAAACCCTGCCTCTTGCTGCTTGGGTTCTTCATCCCAAAATGTGGCTTGCCATGAGTACTTACTACTGCTGGCTTCAACGCTTGTCTTTTGTTGATTTATGGCAATTTCAAGTTGTGAAACCTGAGTTTGTGTTTTGTGCCATAGAAATAGCTTCCAAGATCTTCTTTACGAGGCTTATTGATCTTTATAACCATCGTAAAGAAGATGCACGTAATACCTCATGCTTGTTCGAAGACTTTTCTTTGTCTATTATGTTTGCAGGTCGTATTTCCGGCTGCCTTCCGGCGAGGTGCAGTGCTGTACTGACCTTCTTACCAACTCGTAATGAACGGGGTGCTGCTCCTCTAGCTTTCCCGGAGGAGAACTATTTGCCTCCACGTTCTTGAACTCGGGGTTGCGAGCCATTGTGCTCGTCTCCGTGGACAAGGAGCTTCCTGCCCCAGGAGTTGCTGCCTGCCTGTTCTTCACCGCCGCATCCGTCTGAACAGGTGGTTCATCTGGCATATCTCTTGGCAGAAGACCAGACAGAGGCCTTGTGCAGATCCGGGATCTTGAAGATGGCGTCGCATAGCTTTTGTAGCATTTTTAGGCCGTTCGTTTTATAGTAAGATTTACCTTACCATTAGCTTTCACTTGTAAGCTGCTATCTACAGAGATAGATTGTAAGTCATTTTGACTCTTAATGAAATATAGTTTGATTATTTACTGTTCTTCGTATAATAGAAAATTTTGTAATATCGCATGCGAGTTGGCTATAAAACAAATTATGTTTCTTTCGCCTTTTGCATTTGGATATTTGCTTGCATAATTCTGCGTTTTACACAGGGTGTTGCTGCTTTGGCTAGCTATCGAATAGATAGGTTCGCAGACCAGTTAAGATCGTACATCAGAGCTGCAACAGGCAGATGAGCTTGTAAATCATTTAAGATCGCATTCGAATACTGCTGCTAATTCAGCAGATATGCTTTAGGATCACTTTAGATCGCATTCGCATAGTGCTGCTATCTCGGCAGATAGGCTTGAAGATCACTTTAGATCGCATTTTCATAGTGCTGCTATCTCGGCAGATAGGCTTGAAGATCATTTTAGATCGCATTTGCATAGTGCTGCTATCTCGGCAGATAGGCTTGAAGATCACTTGAGATCAGATTTAAGTATTGCTGCTATCTCGGCAGATAGGCTTCGGATCAATTAAGATCGTTTTTGACTAGCGCTGCTATCTCGGCATATAGGCTTTCGTTGTTAAGAAACAGAGAAGTAAATAAAGCGATAAAAGACAGCCGGAATCATAAAATTCTTCTCATTTGGGAGAAGTCTTTTATTATAAGCACCCTCATATGGGAGAGGCAAAATTACAAGTCCCTCATATGGGAGAGGCCAGATTACAAATCCCTCATATGGGAGGAACGACGCATGAGTCTATCACAATACTAAGCGTAAATAGACATTGTAACTTGATGCATGTAAGGAGGGGAGTTAAGGATAATACTTCTTAATCCAGCACATGTTAACTGAGCTTGGGGTTGTGGCCGTCCCATGTAGCCTCTGTATGTTGCGGTAGCCACTGTCAAAGACTTCTTTGACTTCAAATGGTCCTTCCTAGTTGGCTGCGAACTTTGGATGAGCCACCTCCCGCATGCAATGATCTGAAGCGCGCAGGACCAGGTCCCCGAACGCAAAATCTCGATGTTGGACTGCTTTGTTGTATGCGCGAGCGATCCTCTCCTTGTACCGTTTATTAGTCCGCTTGGCTTGCTCTCGCTTTTATTCCAATAAGATCAAGTCATGATCGCGCTGATTCTCATATAGTGCGTGAAAGGCCAACCTTGCAGAGTTGATTTTCACCTCCGCCGGTACTACAGCTTCAGCTCCATAGCATAAAAGGAATGGGGAGACTCCCGTGGGAGTCCTCGGAGAAGTTCGATATGCCCACAATGCTAAGTTCAAAGAATCGGCCCATTTCTTGTGATCGTCTGCGACCATTTTGCTTAGGATTCTTAGCAGTGTCTTGTTGGTTGCTTCCGCTTGACCATTCCCTTTTGGATAATAAGGAGTGGAACATATCTGCCTTATGTTGTACTCTGCTAACTTTGCGGCTACTTGGCGATTGACGAAAGGGGTACCATTGTCCGAGAGAATTGTATTAGGAATCCCGAACCTGTATATAATATTCTCCTGGATGAAATGGACCAGAGCAAGTGCATTTGCTGTCTCCAGCGGTATTGCCTCTACCCACTTAGTGGACAGTTCGGTCGCGGTGAGGATAAACTGATTCCCATGCGAGGTTGGTCGGATAGGGCCAACAAAATCCAAAGCCCAAGTATGGAATGGCCATGGTGTCACCAACGCATGTAGATCTACAACAGGGGCGTGTACGAGGTTGCCTTTGAATTGACACTCCTGGCATCTCCTTACTTTGGTGCGACAATCTGCCTCCATGGTGGGCCATAAATAGCCAACTGTGAGGAGCTGTCTGCATAATTTCGCACCTCCTTGATGCTCTACTTGATGAGAGAGATCCATCACTTCTTGCGCTTCCTTGCTGTCTAGGCATCGAAGCAGATTAACCTCATAACCCCTTCGCCAGATTATGTTTTCTTGCACCACGTACCGGGCTGCTTTCCTTTTCAGTTTCTCAGCTTCTTTTCTTGATTCAGGCTCGATTCCTGCCGTGAGAAAATCGAAGAGCGGCTTCCTCCAATCCGCATCATCATCAACCAGAGCAATTGTTAAAGAATCCCTGATCAATGCGCAACTTTTGCAGTTACCTTGAATTGTCGCCGCAGCCGTTGACATGTCCGGCCAGTGAATCCCATACCTTTGGGCCTTCCGATAGATTGACACCTCACTTTCCCCACAAGTATGCTGGTGAATCTTTTCTAACAGCGTTTGTCCCTTCTGCTGCGAGACGCATCGCATGAGTATTCCACCTGGGCCTTTGTAGTAGAGAGTGTTGTCATGTATACAATATCCCTTAGTGGATGCCCAATTTTCTTTACTCATTCCCACTGTGATGGCGTGCAATATTGGCTTCCTCCAGTCTGCATCGTCCATGCATTCATCCTCGCATGTGTCCTCTGTCAACGCCTATGACACTCGTATTTCAATCGAGATTCTTGCGGGGCACTTATCCGCACTAACCTTAGATCCCAGCGTGGCCAAAGCATCAGCATTCCGATTATCTGCTCTCGGTTTATGCTCGTACCGGACATCGCAGAATTGTTGCACCAGCTTCTGTACCAAATTCCGGTAGGGCAATAGATTTACTTCTTTTAATCCATACTCGCCTGAAGCTTGTTTGACGATTATCTTGAAATCCCCCATAACCGTCAAAATGCTTACTTCCAGTGCCCTGGCTGCGCGGAGACCTGCAATGAGAGCTTCATACTCCGCTTCGTTGTTGGTGACTGTAAAATCGAGTTTTGTGGACATTTATATGACCTCTCCATCAGGTTTGGTCATAACTATTCCAATTCCTCCACCTTTCCTTGTTGACGATCCATCGAAATGAAGCGTCCAGTAAGGCAACTCAACTGCATAGATATCGGGTCCCTCTAGTTCTTCCTCGATCATGGGCTCGTTGAAATACCCCGTTTTGGTGACTACGGGTATTTTGTGATATTATTACAAGTATTGGGAAGTTAAAGTAATTATAGAGAGTTAATTATAATGCTTTGAGAGTTTGGGGGGAACTTTGTGACTTTAATCAAAGGTTTTAGTGTCTTTTACTTGAGTTGGGGGAGGTGTTTGTCTTTTGGCAAAACTAAGGGGAAATAAGTGTCTTTTGACCTAAATTTCTTCCTACAATAAAAGTTTCCTAATCCAAGAGGGTTTCCTACTTATGAGGTTAATTTTAATTCTAACTCTCATAAATACCCTCATTCTCCTATTTTTCCTAATCTCTCTCACTCCCTCATACTCTACCCGTCCCTCTCTCACTCTCTCTCTCCCTTGTGACCGACGGCAGCCACCCACCGCCGCCGCCGCTCTCTCTCTCTCTCTTGCGTTGAGGTAATTCTCTCTCTCTCTCTCTTTTTCTCTTTTCTTTCTTTTCTCTTTTCTCTCTTTCTTTCTCCCTATGCCCGTCCGCCTCTCTCTCCGTCCGCCTCCATGGGCGGCGGGGTGAGCGGGTTGGGTTGTTTCGTTTCTTTTTCTCTTTTCTCTTGTTGATCTCTTGATCTTGTGATCACTTGTTCATGATT
This sequence comes from Linanthus parryae, assembly GCA_023055425.1. Lineage (NCBI taxonomy): Eukaryota > Viridiplantae > Streptophyta > Magnoliopsida > Ericales > Polemoniaceae > Linanthus > Linanthus parryae. The sequence continues at coordinate 40,658,264 of JALGPY010000001.1, read as the reverse complement.
CATGTACGTTGCATGCAATCTTTAAATTTCAGTTTGTTAGGGTTAGGATCATTGTTCATGGATTCGTAAGATTTATTATCAAGTTTTAGGGTTTATCATGTTCTTGGGTGTTGGGAAGAAACCCTAGTTTGAAAGGGAAGTTTGATTGAATGATTTGGGAGTTTGAATGATCATATTAGGTGGATAACAATCTGATTTGAATGTGGGAATCATGTTATATTAGGTTTAGTATGATTATAGGATGAATTAGATGCTTGGGGGAAAAGTTTCATGAAGATTGACAATTCCCGTATGGATATTTTGAATGAAGATGGAAACTTGAAACTAGTGTAACTTTTGATTCAGGAATCGAAATTTAGATCCGTTTGAGGCTAAACTTATTATTTCGAATGTTTTGAATCCAATGGAACTGTTTCTAGACCATGATCTGTTTGGGAAACTGGAGTAATAGAATTGGTGGAGTTATGATGGATTATGCATACTTTAGGATAAGGGTTTTTGAGGCAAAGCTTTACGCTTATTTTGGAGCATGAATTGAATGGGATGTTGAGGAAGTGTTAGAACCCTAAACCATGGACTATCATATGCATGTAATTAGTATAGCAAGTATATTGCTAGAATATTGGTTTGATTAGCATATTGTTATGTGTAGGTAACGAGTTCGTCGACGACGAGTACGTAGAATACGTTGATTGATTGCTATTGTTGGAATTTGCTTTGAGGTAAGTAAATGTGCCAAGCCTAGTGTGCTTATCTCTTTCGTGTCAAACGAATATTTGATTTATTACGTCTCAAAATGTGTTTACATGATACATGACTTGGAATATGTGATTTCTACTTGTTAAATGTTTTGACGAAAACATCACCATGATAATGAATGAACTAATACGTAAAGTGGAAGATGTTGTGCGGGACGTTATTATTCTTTGGGCGGTGTTGGCTGCGGTCCCGTCTCTTTTTAATCCGGTTGCAAGTCCCCGGACAATAACATGTACTCACTCCTCTGACCGGCGTAGTCTTTGGGGGGTGTCGACACTTAAGGTCATGCACGCTGTAGTATTTGGTTTTCCCCGTCACAACAAAGTAATAATGGATTTGTTTGGTTTTGTTAACGGAACGAAGTTAACACTGGATTTGGATTTTTCCTAATATTATGGAAATTGATTTGGAGATATATTATGGAATTGGGAACTCTTATGTTTTGAAACAAGAGTCAACTTTATTACCGCTGTGTTTGCGAAAAACTCTTACTTACAAATGAGTCTTGTTTTATAACTATCCATCATCGTTTTACATGTTTGGATGTTTGCTTACCAGTATTTCAATGCTGATTTTGTACTGTGGTGTTTCTTTTTCATTCCGCACCACAGGTTTAGAGGAAGGTTATCGGGCATAGAAGGGGACGCGCACCACATGGATTATTAATAGTAGTATTGCATTTAAATTTGAACTCTTTAGTAGTTTAAACGCTTTAGTTGTTTTTGCCGGTTTGTGGCTAGGACGAAAGTTTGTGATAATACATTATTTTAATTGGAATTAATTTATTATTGTGGATGTGTGTGCTTGTGAACCATGTTATAAAATCTCCTTGTATCCGGGCTCCTCTCGGGTACGGAGTGACATCCCCGGGTCTCCGGCTTGGGCCATTTGGGGGTGTTACAGGTGGTATCAGAGCCGGCATTCTAAGAAGAAATTTGAAACTTGTTAGGGCAACTAAAATGAATATAGGAGAAAATAACTTAAAATTTGACAAGCCGTGGGAATTTGGGTAGTATGGATAGGATTGTTATGTGTAAGTGTTTAGAAAATAGGATAGAAAGCAAGTGCCCCATCCACCCATTCGAATATTTGGAGTATTCCGATTGGAAATCTAAGTTAGGCCTACTTTAAGAGACTTCATTGGGAGATTTCTTCAAGAGTCTTGGAGCCATCGATTTGGAGTCTTGGGAATAATTATTGGTCTGCGAAGAGTAGTTATTTGGATTACGGTTTATGCCTTTAAATTAGAGACTTATTAAGTTGTTTCCTCTTGTAGATGGCTAGAACTAAGCATACAGCAAGGAAGCGTGTGTTGCCAGTAGAGAAGCATCCTGTTGTGACACGTTGGGTTGAAGGTGAAGATTTTCCAGATTTTCGTGACCGCGTGGTTCAATATTGTGAAGATAGATTCCGAGCCTTAGAATTCCCTCGATATAGAAATCCAGCTTTTCAGGCTTACTGTATGGTGAAGGCATTACCTATGAAACCGATGTTTGGGGATATTATTACAAAATATAGCAACATCATGGGCAGGATGAATCGTTTGAATGATAGGGATTATCGTTGCCAAGGTGAATGGACGGTAAGTGCAGATTTTATATGCAAGTTGTTGATGGAGACTTACCTTAAGTGGCAAAGTTATACAGTTATTGAGATAAAGTCCAGTGATGAAGAAGACGTGATCTACATAAGCTCTAGTGACGAGAAAGAAGTGATTATTATAGATTCTAGTGACGATGAGGAAGTTGAAGAAGATCCAATGGAAGATGTCGATGAATACCCCGAGATTGAAGAAGATCCCATGGAATATGAAGGAAGTGAAGAAGACCCTAGTGAAGATGAAGAGCACGAGTATGATTCCAATGAAGAGGAAGAGATGGACGAAAGCGATGAGGACGACGATTAAGCTTATTAGAGTTCTTTAGGTATCTTAGACTAGATGCTTTAAGTTTTATTTATTGGTTTGAATAAGGCTCCATAGCCAAGCAACATTTGAAGTTTTAGAACGATTCTTGAATAGTCACTTTTGGGTTAGAGTTAAATTCTTAGCGTTTTGCCTTGGGATGAATAATGTTTTCGTTTTGAAGACCCGATTTGGGAAGTCTTATAAACTTAGTTTTCTGAATTTTGGAGTATGATTGGATGAGTTCAAGTCGTGTTATGCTTTGCTATCATTAATTATGGGCTTAGAAGCGTTCATGGAGTTAGAACGCGAAAACTTTGATTTTTGATGCTGTTGAATCTGCGCAGCAGTGGGTTTTCGTTGTAGCAGACGTATTTAACTTTGGAGTTATTTTTCCCTGAATTTTTCCCAGAAAGTAGACATACCCAGGTATCTCCCATAAAAATTTCAACCCCATACGAGTTCTGGAGAATTAGCTACGAATTTCTAAAGTTGACGGTTCAGTAGCAGAATTGCAAAGCGACTAGCTGTAGCATCTTCGATTGTTACCTATCTTCCAGATCTTGTTTTGACCCCAAATTTTTATGGCGACTACTAGACACGTTTGGCTAACTTCCAGAGAAAGCCTAGCTCATTTTGAGAATTTTAAAGTCAATTTAAGTCTTTTCAAAGTCGATGTTTCTGTTCTGGTGGGCTGTGACAGCAACTGTAGAGTTTCCTTTATATCTTGAGTTCTACAATTGATTTTGAGTTGATTCTTCTTGATTATGAAAGTAAACTCAGAGAGGGTGTTGCACACCAAAATTTGCAATTTTTGCTTGATCGATTGATCCTTTTTCCAATTTTGGAAGTAGATGAAAAGTGGAGACGTGATCAGTCTATGTGGAAATACCTGAGTAATTGAGTTAAATGATGGTCAATGTGTGACATTACTTGCTTAATTGTGCACTACATGCCATATATGCGTGATTGTTTGTACTTCTTGGTACTTTATAAGTAATAAAATAGGCTATAGTGTAGGGATTATGACTGATAGACCACATCAATACTACACCAGGAGAAATCGCCAAGTACCAATGGCCGCACCAAACAACAACAACAACAACAATATGGAGCAGTTCTTCGCACAGTTTGCTCAGATGGCGCAGAACGCAAACCAGGGAGAGCAGAATAACGCAAACTGGGCAAAGAAAGTGGCAGATATGAAGCCAGGGAACTTCATTGGCAATGAGGACCCTGTTGAGCTCGAGAATTGGATCGATGAGATGGATAAGATCCTTGAGCTAGTTGAGTGTCCCGAAGACCGCAAGGTAGTTTGCGCGGCATTTTACTTGAAGAACGAAGCTAATACATGGTGGAGGAGTACGCGCCAGAACTTTTTGGCGCAACCCAATTTCAATTGGGAGGCTCTTCAAACCGCACTTCGCACTCGCTTTTACCCGGACCATGTCCAGGATCAAAAGTACTTAGACTTCGTGAATCTGACACAAGGAAACGGTTCCGTGACCGAGTACTTCAAGAAATTCATGGAATTATCCCGATTCGCAGGTCAGCTGATGCCTGATGAAGCGACTAAAGTCAGGAAGTTCATGTCTGGTCTCGAACTTCATCTGCAGAAAGACTTGATGTGCAGGACGTACGATACTCTCCAGGAAGCTTATGATAGGGCGGCAGCCGTTTGGCGTATTCAAGAGGCACAAGACGAGAAGCGTGGGAAACGCAAGGTCGAGAACGCCGTGGGCTATGGAAACAATCAGAATAGGACTAACCAAGGTAGTCAGGACAAAAGATTTAAGCCTAACCACGGAGGAAGTAACCAAGGACAGTATCGTGGTAACAAGCAGAATAATGGAGATGAGCAATCTCGCCGTTATATCTGCAAGAAGTGCCAACAGAATCATCCAGGAAAGGACTGTCAAGGAAACCTTGTCACTTGCTACCACTGTGGCAAGAAGGGTCATCGTTCGTTTGAGTGTCGATCAAAACCAAATGGAAACCAACTAGGGAACCAAGGAGGCAATTACCAAGGAAACCGACAGTTCAACAACAACAATCAGGGCGGAAATCGAAACTATGGAAACTACAACAACAATAATGGAGGCAACAATTATGGTAGACAACAAGTGAATAATCAAGGCAATGGAAGGAACAATGGAGTTCAGAACGGGAATAGGAACAACAACACTCCAGCTAACGCCAACAACAATGGGACTGGTACGACAGGAACTACCGCACAGAATGGGAATATCGCAAGGATCGCTGTCATGAGCAGGACTGAAGCGGAAGCAGCAAACGGAGTAGTCACTGGTACATTTCTTGTTCATGATCAACCAGCTTTTACTTTATTTGATTCCGGAGCTTCGTATTCGTTTATTTCGTCATCGTTTGTGGAAAAATTGAGTCTCAATAAGCCGTCTAGAATATCCATCCCCGTAGCTACCCCAACCGGTCATGTAACAATATGTGACGCCATTTTTGAAGGAGTAGAAGTTAAGATTTCGGCTAGTACCCTACCAGCGAACCTGATACAGTTTGATCTTGGAGGGATAGATGTTATATTGGGAATGGATTGGCTGGGAAAATATCGTGCAGTAATAGACTGCCACGATCAGAAGATAAGGCTTAAAGGTCCAAAAGGAGAAAAAGTTTCTTACCGTGGTATCACCAAAGAACCATGTATCCGACTAGTGTCAGCTTTGACCATAGTCAACCAAGTGAAGAAGGGAAATAGTGCTTATTTGTGCTACATTCAAGACACATCTAAGAAGGAGAATGTGCTAGAAGAAATACCAATCGTTAGGGATTTTCCCGATGTGTTCCCGGACGAAATTCCAGGAATGCCACCTAGAAGAGAGATCGAATTTACTATGGAGTTAGCACCTGGAACAGCTCCAATTTCAAAGGCACCGTACAGAATGGCGCCAGTAGAGTTGAAAGAACTTAAGGATCAGCTGCAAGAGTTACTCCAAAAGGGTTATATAAGGCCGAGTGTATCCCCTTGGGGCGCACCGGTACTGTTTGTGAAGAAGAAGGACGGAAGCTTGAGATTGTGCATTGACTATAGGGAGTTGAATAGCGCAACAATCAAGAACAAATACCCTTTACCCCGAATTGACGACTTGTTTGATCAATTACAAGGGGCGAGTGTTTTCTCAAAGATAGACTTGAGGTCAGGGTATCACCAGCTTCGAGTAGCCGAGAAGGACATACCGAAGACAGCCTTTAGGACGAGGTATGGACACTACGAGTTTACCGTTATGCCTTTTGGTCTGACCAATGCTCCAGCAGTATTTATGGATCTAATGAATCGTGTTATGAGAACGTTTCTAGATCGTTTCGTGGTCGTCTTTATTGATGACATCCTTGTTTATTCAAAGAGCGAGGAAGAACACGAAGAACACCTCAAAGAAGTGTTAGAAACTTTGAGACATGAGAAGTTATATGCTAAACTCTCGAAGTGTGAATTTTGGCTAAAACATGTTCCATTTTTGGGTCACATAATTTCCAAGGAAGGAATATCCGTGGATCCAGGAAAGATATCAGCAGTTAAAGATTGGCCTACTCCGAAGAATGTGTCCGAAGTAAGAAGTTTTCTCGGATTGGCAGGATATTACAGGCGTTTCGTGAAAGATTTCTCGAAGATCGCTAGACCGCTTACTACACTAACCAAGAAGACGGTAAGGTATAAGTGGAGCGAAGATTGTGAAGAAGCATTCCAGACATTGAAGGAAAAGTTAACGACCGCACCTGTCTTAGCTTTACCCAATGATTCTGGCGAATTTGATGTTTACAGTGATGCATCGAAGAAGGGCTTAGGATGCGTGCTTATGCAAGAAAGAAGAGTTATTGCTTATGCTTCAAGACAACTGAAAACTCATGAAGAGAACTATGCTACGCATGACTTAGAGCTTGCAGCTATAGTATTTGCATTAAAGATATGGAGACATCACTTGTATGGATCTGTGTGTAGATTGTATACGGATCATAGCAGTCTCAAATACATTTTCACGCAGAAAGAACTAAACAACAGGCAAAGACGTTGGTTAGAAGTCATAAAGGATTATGATTTGCGTATCCAATACCATGAAGGGAAGGCAAACGTAGTAGCTGATGCGTTAAGCCGAAAGTCGAGCCATACTTTGGATACTATGCTAGTTTTACCAGATCGGCTATGCCGAGAGTTCCGAAAACTTGGAATTGAAGTGGTGAAACAAGGAGGAGTAAAGAATATCCTTGGGAATATGACAGTTGTGCCAGATATTTTGGAAGAAATAACGAGTAACCAGCCAGGAGATGTGAAGCTGGAAAGGATAAAGAAGAAGATTGCAGAAGGCCAAACAAAAGATTTCAAAATCCATGAAGATGGAAGTATTCGTTACAAAGGAAGATGGTGTGTACCACATAAGTGTACAGAAACTAAGGAGAAGTTGATGCGAGAAGCGCACAACACACCCTACTCAGTACATCCAGGAGGTGACAAACTTTATAAAGACATGAAGAAGATGTTTTGGTGGCCTAACATGAAGAAAGAAGTGGCAGAATTTGTGGCAAAATGTCTAACTTGTCAAAAGGTAAAGTTTGAACATAAAAGAATGGGAGGCTTAGTACAATCATTAGATGTCCCAGTTTGGAAGTGGGATTCTATTTCGATGGATTTCGTGACTGCGTTACCGACATCAAAGAATGGACTGAATCAGATATGGGTCGTAGTTGACAGATTAACCAAGACAGCAAGGTTTATCCCGATGAAAGACACATGGAATATGGAACAAAGAGCTGATGCGTACATGAAAAACATTGTAAGATATCATGGAGTACCAAGCTCTATAGTTTCCGACAGAGATCCCAATTTTCTTTCTCACTTCTGGAAAGCACTTCAGGAGGCACTGGGAACTCAGTTGAAGTTTAGCACGGCATTTCACCCGGCTACAGATGGACAAACCGAAAGAACAATACAAACATTGGAAGATATGCTAAGATCGTGTGTTATGGATTTTCAAGGTTCATGGGTTGATAGATTACCTTTGATAGAATTCTCCTACAACAACAGCTATCATGCCAGTATTGGAATGGCACCACATGAAGCGTTGTATGGAAGGAAGTGTAGGACACCGTTGTGTTGGAACGACATAAGTGAAACGATAGTAATTGGTCCACAACTTATTGAAGAGATGACAGATCAAGTGAGACTTATACAGCAGCGAATGAAGGCAGCGCAGGATAGACAGAAATCTTACGCTGATCAGAAGAGAAGACCGTTAGAATTTCAGGTTGGAGAAAAAGCATTTCTTAAAGTATCACCAACTAAAGGAGTCATGAGGTTCAATCAGAAAGGGAAGTTGAGCCCGAAATTCATAGGACCATATGATGTTATAGAAAAGATTGGAGAAGTGGCTTATCGACTGGATTTACCATCGAATTTAGGGCGTGTTCATAACGTATTTCACGTATCGCAACTGAAGAAGTATGTGCCTGACGCATCTCATGTATTAGATCCCGAACCAGTAGAACTGGACCCGTCTTTGAGTTATGAAGAACAACCTGTCAAGATTTTAGACACCAAGACAAGGAACACCCGTAATAAGAGTGTCAAGATTGTAAAAGTCTTATGGACTAACCACCTCACTGAAGAGGCAACTTGGGAAGCGGAAGATGATATGAGGAAGAAGTACCCTCACTTGTTTGACGAGGTACCTTGAGTTACGAGGACGTCACTCCTCTAAGGGGGAGAGGATGTAATCCTTCGTTTTTCTTTAATACAATACTACTTATAGTATACTGCATATCATTCATGACCTTAGGTTGCATTTAGTAGTCGTACTAGTGAGGGAAGGTGTATACCTTTGTGTGGGTAAAGTTTTGTTTAAACTTCAAGGATAGTTTCTCATTAAGGAGGGAGGTTTTGTGTTTAAACTTCGAGGACGAAGTTCTCTTTAAGGAGGGAAGGATGAAATACCCCGTTTTGGTGACTACGGGTATTTTGTGATATTATTACAAGTATTGGGAAGTTAAAGTAATTATAGAGAGTTAATTATAATGCTTTGAGAGTTTGGGGGGAACTTTGTGACTTTAATCAAAGGTTTTAGTGTCTTTTACTTGAGTTGGGGGAGGTGTTTGTCTTTTGGCAAAACTAAGGGGAAATAAGTGTCTTTTGACCTAAATTTCTTCCTACAATAAAAGTTTCCTAATCCAAGAGGGTTTCCTACTTATGAGGTTAATTTTAATTCTAACTCTCATAAATACCCTCATTCTCCTATTTTTCCTAATCTCTCTCACTCCCTCATACTCTACCCGTCCCTCTCTCACTCTCTCTCTCCCTTGTGACCGACGGCAGCCACCCACCGCCGCCGCCGCTCTCTCTCTCTCTCTTGCGTTGAGGTAATTCTCTCTCTCTCTCTCTTTTTCTCTTTTCTTTCTTTTCTCTTTTCTCTCTTTCTTTCTCCCTATGCCCGTCCGCCTCTCTCTCCGTCCGCCTCCATGGGCGGCGGGGTGAGCGGGTTGGGTTGTTTCGTTTCGTTTTCTCTTTTCTCTTGTTGATCTCTTGATCTTGTGATCACTTGTTCATGATTCATGTACGTTGCATGCAATCTTTAAATTTCAGTTTGTTAGGGTTAGGATCATTGTTCATGGATTCGTAAGATTTATTATCAAGTTTTAGGGTTTATCATGTTCTTGGGTGTTGGGAAGAAACCCTAGTTTGAAAGGGAAGTTTGATTGAATGATTTGGGAGTTTGAATGATCATATTAGGTGGATAACAATCTGATTTGAATGTGGGAATCATGTTATATTAGGTTTAGTATGATTATAGGATGAATTAGATGCTTGGGGGAAAAGTTTCATGAAGATTGACAATTCCCGTATGGATATTTTGAATGAAGATGGAAACTTGAAACTAGTGTAACTTTTGATTCAGGAATCGAAATTTAGATCCGTTTGAGGCTAAACTTATTATTTCGAATGTTTTGAATCCAATGGAACTGTTTCTAGACCATGATCTGTTTGGGAAACTGGAGTAATAGAATTGGTGGAGTTATGATGGATTATGCATACTTTAGGATAAGGGTTTTTGAGGCAAAGCTTTACGCTTATTTTGGAGCATGAATTGAATGGGATGTTGAGGAAGTGTTAGAACCCTAAACCATGGACTATCATATGCATGTAATTAGTATAGCAAGTATATTGCTAGAATATTGGTTTGATTAGCATATTGTTATGTGTAGGTAACGAGTTCGTCGACGACGAGTACGTAGAATACGTTGATTGATTGCTATTGTTGGAATTTGCTTTGAGGTAAGTAAATGTGCCAAGCCTAGTGTGCTTATCTCTTTCGTGTCAAACGAATATTTGATTTATTACGTCTCAAAATGTGTTTACATGATACATGACTTGGAATATGTGATTTCTACTTGTTAAATGTTTTGACGAAAACATCACCATGATAATGAATGAACTAATACGTAAAGTGGAAGATGTTGTGCGGGACGTTATTATTCTTTGGGCGGTGTTGGCTGCGGTCCCGTCTCTTTTTAATCCGGTTGCAAGTCCCCGGACAATAACATGTACTCACTCCTCTGACCGGCGTAGTCTTTGGGGGGTGTCGACACTTAAGGTCATGCACGCTGTAGTATTTGGTTTTCCCCGTCACAACAAAGTAATAATGGATTTGTTTGGTTTTGTTAACGGAACGAAGTTAACACTGGATTTGGATTTTTCCTAATATTATGGAAATTGATTTGGAGATATATTATGGAATTGGGAACTCTTATGTTTTGAAACAAGAGTCAACTTTATTACCGCTGTGTTTGCGAAAAACTCTTACTTACAAATGAGTCTTGTTTTATAACTATCCATCATCGTTTTACATGTTTGGATGTTTGCTTACCAGTATTTCAATGCTGATTTTGTACTGTGGTGTTTCTTTTTCATTCCGCACCACAGGTTTAGAGGAAGGTTATCGGGCATAGAAGGGGACGCGCACCACATGGATTATTAATAGTAGTATTGCATTTAAATTTGAACTCTTTAGTAGTTTAAACGCTTTAGTTGTTTTTGCCGGTTTGTGGCTAGGACGAAAGTTTGTGATAATACATTATTTTAATTGGAATTAATTTATTATTGTGGATGTGTGTGCTTGTGAACCATGTTATAAAATCTCCTTGTATCCGGGCTCCTCTCGGTTACGGAGTGACATCCCCGGGTCTCCGGCTTGGGCCATTTGGGGGTGTTACACTCGTGGCTGTTATCAGGGAACTGTGCTAGCAAATCTGCCACCGCCTGCGATTTGATTGCCCGCGGTCGAACGCACGTGATGTCGTATTGGGAGATGGTCATATACCGTTTTGCCAGTCTTCCGCCAGAAGAAGTGTGAGTCAAGAGGTACCGTATGGGGTCACTCTTTGTAACCACTACCACTTTGTGCGATGCGAAATAGTGCTTCAACTTTTCTATTACAAAGAATAGAGCAAGGCAATGACGCTCAATATCTGTGTACCTTGATTCTGCTGGCTGCACTATGCGAGAAATATAGTAAATCGGCCTTTCTTGCCCTTCGTATTCCTGAGCCAAAAGTGCCCCTATAGACCTCTTTGTTGATGTTAGGTACAGCAAAAGCGGCGATCCGAGCTGTGGTGCGATCATTACCCTTTGTGATGTCAGCAAGTCCTTTAGTTTCCCGAACGCGGCCTCATGCTCTGTGGTCCAATCGTACACAACATTCTTCTTGAGGAGATCGCTGAAGCAGAAGGTTATTTCTGCGATCGCAGGGATGAACCTTCGCAGGTAGGATAACTTCCCCAAGAATGTTTTCAGAGCACTTTGATTCTGCGGCACCGTCATGCTAGTGATGGCTGATACTTTTGCGGGATAAGGCTCGATGCCCTGTCGATGTATTACACATCCCAAGAACTTCCCCGAGGTCACTCCGAACGCGCACTTCATGGGGTTCATCTTTAGCTGGAAATTTCTGCATCTTTCAAATACTTTCCGCAGGTCCCCCAAGTGGTCCGCTTCTTCCTTGGACTTGACAACTAAGTCATCAACATAAAATTCCACTTCTTTGTGCATCATGTCATGAAACAAGGCCATCATGGCTCGCTGATAAGTCGCGCCTGCGTTCTTGAGTCCAAACGGCATAACCGTATAATTAAAGACTCCTACCGGCGTGATGAACGCAGTTTTTCGTGCATCTTTGGGGTCCATTTTGATCTGATTGTACCCGCTGAAACCATCCATAAAGCTGAACATGCGATGACCCGCAGTCAAATCGATGAGTAGATCGATGTTGGGCAGCGGAAAATCATCCTTGGGGCAGAAATGGTTAAGATCTCGGAAGTCTACACAAATGCGAAGCTGCCCGTTCTTCTTTACCACATGAACGATGTTAGCCAACCATGTAGGATGGTGATTTGGCTCGATGAATTTGGCAGTCAGTAGCTTGACAATTTCTTGCTTGATTTTCACGTTTATCTCCGGCCTGAAGCTCCTTGTGCTCTGCTTTACAGGCTTGGATCCCGGGATTACATCTAGCCTGTGCATGGTAATGCTCACGTCCAGGCCAGGCATCTCATCGTATTCCCATGTGAACACGTCTTTGTACTCAGTCAGTAGCTGCAATAGTCTTTCTTCCTCCTCGCTCGTGAGGTCTGCACTCAGAAAGACGGGTCTCTTCTTTTCTTCGCTTGGGCTTAGGAATACCTTCTTTAGCTTCTGCTTCTGCGGTTTGGGCTTATCCTCCATGCATTCAAGCGCCTCTTTTAGCTTATCCTCCGAAACGTCTGGTGTTGGCTTGTCTAACTCCATGACATGCTCGGTTTGATTGATTTGCTCAGGGATATCCCCATGCTCGCGTGGGGGTATCCCCGCGCACCTTCATATGCGGTAGCACTTCTTCCCATTTGCGTAGAAGCTTTCTATCTCTTTACCCACGGGATCATGTTTTACAACCCTTTTCAGTGAACCACACTGCTTCGGTGAGGTGCGCCTCATCCAAATTAAAAGGGTTTACCGAAGCTGGTATCTCCACTACTCTGTCGTTCCAGATAGCCTTCATTACCTGGTGAGCTGTCGAGGGGACTGCATCGAAGCGATGAATATAAGCTCGCCCTATGATCATATGATATGTAGTGTTCGCATCGATGACATAGAATTTGGCCGAACATTTGATTTTGCCTATTTGGACGCCCAGACGCATCCATCCTGTCGTCATCCTAGAATCGCTTCCAAATCCCATCAGCGGGGATGGACGTCTAACAATCTTCTTCTCTGGGATTCCCGCTAACTTTAAAGTGTTGAGTGAGACCACGTTGACTGCCGCTCCTCCGTCGACGAACGCCCTTTTTAACTCAACACCGTTGATTACTACCGTTATGTACAAGGGCTTCTGGTGGCTTGCATCTGCCTTCTTGTCGCTTGCGGAGAAGGTCATGACCTTTTCTGTGGAACGAGATGCTCTGACAACTTTCCCATTGGAAACCACGATGTCTTCTTCGTAATCCTCTGCTATCCTTAGAATTGCTTTTGTCATTTCTTTCTGGCATTTCTCCGAAAAGTTCATTTCATCGAAGAACCTGCTGAACCCGTGCGACCCCTTCATCCGATCGACACGTTCGTCCTCCGTATCTATACTGTAATCCTCATCGTTGTAGACTTCGGCAATGATGGGCAAACCGTCTTCCGCAATCTCTTCGAGATCCATAATCGCGATCATGGCTACCTCTTTGCCTTTCGGCTCTTGCTCCGCATGGGCGGGCAGTGGATTGTTTCGCACATCCTGCCTCTGGTCGCTGACAATCAACTCGCCGTCTTTGATCTTTCGGCTCACCATGTTTCTGAGCTTCTTGAAATCAACCATGGGGTGCATGATCTTTCCATGGCATTCGCACCACTTTGGGTCTCTCATCATCTCCTTGGAGGGTATCCTTTCGAGCGGCGGCAAGATACCGTCTTTACGCCACTGCTTACACAAGTCAGTCGCTTCCTCTACCGAACATGGTAGGGGTGGCGCATCTAAGTTTGTAACCCTGGGCTGCTTTTGCGGCGAGACTGTATTCACTTCAGCCTCACGCCCCCTCTTGTAGCTGAACCTTCCAATTTTAAAAGTAGTTCCGCTCGGGGATCGTTCGGGGGCATGTTTCTTCTTCTGTCTCTCCACTATAGGCTCTATGTTTTCGTGCACTCCATCAATTTTAAAAAGGTAGGAGTTTGTAGGTTGATAAGCATACCTTTGTACTTGTCTCGCATACCTTGCAGACATATTTCCACGAGCCTGCCCTCAAGCACTTCATCTCTGCATTCCAAGGACTTGGCTCTGAATTTCTTAATGAATGTCACTCCATCCTCCTCGCGTTTCTGGTACATGCGAGAGAGATGAATCATTGTCACCTTCTCTTCCACCTGGAAGAATTTGGTATAAAACTTCTGAACCATGTCGTCCCAGGTCTTCAAGGATCCGGCCTCCAACGTCCTGTACCACTTGTAGGCCACATTTCCCAAAGATTTGGGGGAACTCACGCATCAGTAGCTTGGGATCAGCTCCACATGGCCCCATCACGTCGATGAAACGCATGACGTGCTCGTGAGCATTCCTGTTAACGTCTTCGAACTTGTCCCACTTAGGAGCCTTGTACCCTGCGGGGTTAGGCATGAGATAAATTTCTCGTGGGATAGGCGGATCATTGTCCACCTTTGGAATGATGGTGTCAGCGAACGGTTGATTGGCCAAGAAAGTTTCCATGCGCCGCCGCAGCGATGTCATACACTCCGGTGCACTCCCCTCAGCGACAGGAGGAAGGGTGGTTGTAGTTGGAGGCGACACATATGCCGTGGTCGGGCTAGGAACGTACTGTGAATTCACGTTGCCCAACAGCGCCTGCGGGGAAGACAAGGGATATTGTGAGGACCGGTTGGGTGCCACAGTTGGTGGTTGAGGAACATGTGCGGTAAAAGGCGGTATTTGGGCTGTTTGCCCCTGGACCGAGGGCAACAGCACCGTTGCCGGTGGGGTTTGCAGATTAGGATTAGGTGGCATGGGTATCACTCCAGTCCCCTGGGTGGTGGAAACTCCTCCTCCCTGAGAGACGGCAGTGCCTGATGTAGGATTCGGGGCAAGGATTCCCAGAATGGCCATTATCCGCTCCATCTGTGCGGATTTAGCCTGAAGGGCCTTTCCCTGATTCTGAATGGTGGCGTTCAGAGCCTCCAACGTCAGAGTCTCTCCAGCGGCCGTAGAAGCGTGACGGGTCTCCTCTCCCGAGGTGGTCTCCGTGGAGGGCGATCTGTTACTGACATCATCTTCATGAGACATGGTTGCTTGCAATGGTAAGTTTCACGTCGGGTTAGAAAAATGTGTACGAGAGAATCCTGCAGAGAGAATTCAGTATACACCAAGAGTAGGGGATAGAAAGAACACAGGAAGAGTAAGGTTGTGTGTAGGGAGAGAGTAAGACAATAGTACTGTATGAGAGAGAGACAGGATTTTGGCAGAGCTTCCGCGTATCTCAGGTGATTCGCCCTTGTATGAAAGGGTTAACGATCATATATATAACTGAGAATGTGACCGTTGTAGTGTGGTTAATGCGCCCATTAATGGCGGCTTAATTAGCTTAACCACAACGGCACGTTCGCCCGCGTATATAGGGACCGTTACGACACGTTACCCGCGTATACCGGAACCGTTACGAGGTTGACCGGGTTGACCGGGTTTATGGAGCTCGTGCCATAAATCTCTCAAAGCAGTTACTAGGGGTCGCGCGCGGGCTTGGTTGCGCTCGCGCGCGACAGGACTTACTCTAGCCTCCAAACCACTAAGTCCCTACAAGTCCCGTGTGGTGGGATGCGATGGCCCTGTCTCGCAGCCCCCACGTGGATCAGCGCGACTGGTGATCCAGTGTATGTGGAGCACAGCTAGGTGTGCTGGATGGTCGCCAGGTGGCTAAGATCTGCCTGTCTAGAAAGCACTATCTACACTTCTCTACTTCATTCTTGAATTCTTTGAATATTTCAAAGAATTCGAATTTGGCCTTCAGGAGGTATACAAATCCATATCTGCCGAAGTCATCAGTAAATGTAATGAAATAAAGATAGCCACCTTTGGCAGGCGTGTGACTTGGCCCACACATCAGTATGTATATGTATGAGTGTCAATAACTCACTAGTGCTCTCACCTTTCTTATTGAAATGAATTTGTCAATTTTCCTAATAAACAAGATTCACATGTCTCATATGATTATAAATCAAATGAGTCTAGTAATCCATCCTTATGGAGTCTAGAAATGCACTTCTCATTTATATGGCCTAAACGACAGAGCCATTTACAAGTAGGATTTAAATCGTTATTTTTAATCCTCTTGGTATTTATGTTATAGACGGAATAATTTAGATCAAGGATATACAACCCATTAGACAAAAGTGCAAAAATAAATGGAGCAACGATTGTCCTTCATTTAAATAGAAAAACATTTTGTCCAAATAAGAATTAGAAATAATGTTTCTGCAATAGCAGACACATAATAGCAATTGTCAAATTCTAAAATAAGTCCAGACGGCAAAGATAACTCATAAACGCCTACGGCTAATGCAGCAACTCTTGCTCCATTCTCTACGCGCAAGTCTATATCCCCTTTAGCCATCCGTCTACTTCTCTTGAGATCCTGCACATTTCGACAAATGAGCGATTCATATCCACTATCCGATACCCAAGATGAGGAGATAGACAAATTTACATCTATAACAAAAATACATGGTGGTGGTGGAATCACTATTCCAAGCCTTTTATCCTCCAGATACTTTGGCAGATCCTCTTCCAGTGGCATATCTGACTACAATAGTGACATGCTTCCTTATAGACGCCACCAGCAGGCTTCAAAGCAGCTTCCTTGGATTTATCAACTTTATTACTCTTTCCTTCGGAGGTCGAAGCAAATCTCTTTCCCTTTCCTCTATTCATCATCATTATGGCCTTGCCGTTACCCTTGTTAATGCTGTGTTTAGCGGTCCTCAACATATTGAGCAGGTCTGGCAGATGTTTGGTTATCTCATTCATGTTATAGTTCGTGATGAACTGGCTATAACTATCCGGCAACGATTGCGGGATGAGATGAGTGGCCAACTCCTGACCAAACGGGAAGCCTAACCTCTCGAGATTCTCCATGTATCCGATCATACGGAGCACATGAGGCCCGACTGGGTTCCCCTCTGACAGACTGCACTTGGACAATGCTTTTGATACTTCATAGTGCTCATGTCTCGACTGCTCTTGGAAGATCTGCTTAAAATGTACAATCCTATTGTATGCCTCCATGTTCTCATTTTGCCTCTGAAGCTCAAAGTTCATGGTGCAAAGCATGAGAAAAGTCACATCATTAGAACCATCCACATGTTTCTGATGTGCTACAGCTAGAACAACATCCTCAACTGGTGGGTCTGGAATAGGATTGTCTAACACGTACATTTTCTTTTCTTGCTTGAGGACAATTCTCAAGTTTCTGTACCAGTCAAGAAAATTGGTTCCAGACAACTTGTCCTTCTCAAGGACAGATCGTAGGGATGAAGTCGATGCTTGTTGATTGTTTGCCATTTGGAATTCTACAAAATGAGAAATATGTAATTTTAGTATTTTGAACAATTAAATACATTTACCAATGGCTAGATTATTAATTATAGCACCCACTATTTTCCTCGGATTAATATCCCTCACCATTAATGCGAAAAATATCATATACTTTCTAGTGGGCCAAGATCCATCTTTCACTTCCTCTTTGAGCTTGCTTTGGCAAGTCACCCACATATATGTTATTTAGGTATGAACACCTTTAAATTGCATCATATGCAAATCTTGGTTCAATTAGGTGAATAACTCATTAATTTTTATCTATCCCATAGATACACCTAATTGCCAAGCCTCTAAGTTTCCCAATCTCATTGAAAAGAGCTAGTTGCGTCCAACCTCTTACTCCAACAATCACACATTACTTGCTTGTGCTGCCGCATCACACCATGATGACTTAAATTGCCTTGATTTGGCAAGTCTGAATTTAATAAACCCTGGTCATGATGGGTGTTTAAGTAAGAGAATACAAAACACAATATTTATCGTTTGAGGGATTTTCATGTCATTATGAATTGTTTTGTTGATCCCGTCAACATGATCTACTTATTTGGATTGGACAATCCTAAATAAAAGATCAACCTTGTTTATTATTAGCTTGTTACGTTTTGCATGCATCATCCATACATCAAAATAAATAACAAGACTAGAAATGAATAAACAAGAAAAATAAACGTGGTATGGATATGGCCCCTAAGATTAAGATATTCCCAAGACAATGAGAATACCTATAAGCCGTAAAGTGACAAGCTCATCTCCATGTGCCTCCATCTTTAGTCCATGCATCCTAGGCTTGTGAGTCCTCCAAGTCTTGTGGTTTCTTCCGTCTTTCATCTTCTTCTCCATGTCATGGCTATCATCTAACTATCTAATACTAGCTAGCATCTATAATAAATAGAGAGACCTCACAAGTTGGGGAAGAAGACGACACTCATGCCGTAAAATAATTAATTACATTAATTACAATAAACCAAAACCAATCAAATTACAAAATAAACATCCACAACCTCAGCCATATCCATCCACCATGCAATAAAGCACATAATACAGTTAAAATCCAATTTTTAACGCGCTTGGTCAGTTTTAGTTGAATATGGATTTTCTAGGGTCAAAACGGTCTAAGGGGCCCACCAATCTAGTTGGCCGAACCCCAAGGGACTGCCCAAGCCGGGCCGAACCGGCTAGGCCGCGACTTGGCTTCGCGCTCAAGGAAGGGGGCGGCCAACCCCTTTGCCGAACCCCTTGGGGTTGTTTCCAAAAACTTCCTCCTTCCTTGTGTGCTTATTTCCAATTGATGAGAAAAACCATTTTCCCCAGTTGTGCCCAAATCCTAGCTATTCAAAATCCAAAAACTCACATCATATGTGAACGAAATTTGTCAAATTTTATACGATATGTAAAATTGGCACAATCTCTATTGAATCATATTCGATTTGCATCATTATGTTTAACTTCATTTTTCGCGAAAAGTAACAATTAGAGTGAAAAACTGATAAAAGTAACACATAATATCATGTTATGTGCTACGACCTGTGGCTCTGATATCACTGTAGGGTTTTGATGCAGGTAACACAGCGAAATAAAAAAAATTAATCCTGCTCAAACCCCTCCACGGATCGTCGGCAAGCAATCATAACATGATTAGGGTTGACGAATAGTGTACCTTGTTCGTGAGATCACTACGAAGAATTGTGTCTTTCTCTATATGAATATCCACACCCAATATTGCGGATGGAATCCTTATCCTTTTCAAGTGCTAGCAACGGAAGAACAAGGCAAGAGATCATGCAAATTGGAGCACCAAAAGCCGCGCGCTACAAGGGGGCCGACGGCTTAGAGAGGGAGGACGGGTTGTGGATCGGCCTCAAAATTCTCTCTCTCTCTCTCTCTCCTTGCTTTGTTATGTTCTCTCAATAATGACTTGTGTTGAGAAAATAATAAGCTATTGTGCCCTTATATAGTTAATAACTTATTAACTACATATTTTCCCCCAATACTAATCTTGTCCATGCACGGATTAGTCCACCTTGCAAATTAGTCCTACTAACTTTGCTTGTGGTTGCGTTATGATCCTTTTATGATTAATTAGTCCAACTAATTAATATCCAAATCCAGTTTAATCCATAAGGTGTGTGACCCCAAATGTTCGTACTTAGTTGGTAGTAACTATTACAAACATAGAGCGGTGTCTAGCAACACATCTATGTCATCCAACTAATAGAAAAGTCAGTGATTCGACAAACAATGTGCCCAATGTTACCGCGTTGTATCTATCCCTTTGTCTCTATATCCGGGTTGGACACGAGACATAAATTGTCACACTCGTATATCCAATCCATAGTTTCTTGCTCCTGGGAATAGGCTTATCTATACAGATAACATTAATATCTCCATGTTGATTTATCTGAGTCTGGCCAGACATTCCATAAACACTACCCTCGAGTGGTCGTGGATATTTTCTCCCATTATGTAGGAGGGAAAAATCTTGTCTACATCACTACCATCTCTAAGCTTGCTTCCTATTAGCACTACGAGAAGCACTTGTGACATTGACATAATCTAATGTAGCCTTATCGTGTGGGTGAATCTTGTAAGCCATTACTCAAAATGCATACCCATGTGTTAGACTTGATATCTCCATATCAATCCACCCAAATACTAATCTATAGTGATCGTCATGTTAATCCATAAAATGGATTAGGGATATTTAAGATAAATCTCACATTCCAATCTAAGGACTTCATTATATTAAATATCTCCATAAATTATAAGATGAATTTTCTAGGTAAATAATGTTTATACTAAATATAGATAGCCTCTAGGTCATCTACTCCAACACCAACTCCATATTCAGCTTCTGCCTTAGTCTTTGTTAGCACCACAATTCTTCCTCCATTGGCATTCTGAGCTGCTGCTCCTCCTGCTCCATTGTTGTTGTTCCTCGCGTGTCCAGCATTATTGTTTCCAATCCTGGGTTGAGCTCCCTTCTGACCGGCATTTCCTGGGTTGTAGTTCTGCTCCCTTCCATAGCCATTTTCTTCATTTTTCGGGTAGTTAAGATTCCTGTTCAGCTGATTTTCAAACTGATGGTTACGCCCAGAGTCATTTCGTTGAAGGTTTCCACGATAGTTGTTCTCATGTGGCCTTTCAAAGTTACCTCCTGGATTCATATGCTGGTTCATGGCAGGGTGTGATCGACATTCATAAACTTTATGTCCCCTCTTACCACAATTCTGGCATATGACTTGGATCCCCATGTAGTCAAGTCCATGGTGGTGCTGCTGACACTTGTTACAGATATAGCGGCGAGGTTGCTGACCTCCGGAATTTCGCTGATTGCCTCAGTTTTGCCTCGGATTACCTTCTCCATTCTTAATTTTCTGATTCCACTTTGCGAAGTTGTTGTTGCTTTCTCCTACCTCTTCTAGATTGTGTTTCTTGCGCCTCTACTCTTGGGTAACACAGACTTGCCATATATCAGCAGCTCTGGCATATGCTTTGTGGAGAGTAGGATAATTTCTATTCAGCGGGGACTCCTGCAGCCGTTCATGTAGTCCAGATATGAATTCGAAATCTTTGAATCTTCATTGGGAACTGTGTTGCCCGCAAACCGCATCAACTCCATTAAATTCCAAAAATACTCGGTCACGGAG
The DNA here is from genome assembly GCA_023055425.1 of Linanthus parryae. Lineage (NCBI taxonomy): Eukaryota > Viridiplantae > Streptophyta > Magnoliopsida > Ericales > Polemoniaceae > Linanthus > Linanthus parryae. The sequence continues at coordinate 40,637,346 of JALGPY010000001.1, read as the reverse complement.
TCACTTCCTTATTGTAAATTTTGAAACTCTTGTTGATTGCTCCTCTTCACATGATAAGGATAGAAGCGGGATCTAAGAGCGGTTTCAAGAGCATCCCAATTGAAATTGGGATCAGCTAGCAGGTGTTTCTCGTGCATTCCTCCACCAGATATGCGCTTCACTTTTTAAGTAAAAGACTGCGAATTTGACTTTTCGATTGTCAGGGCAATCTACTCTCTCAAGGATTTTGTCCATCTCCACAATCCAATCTTCCAACTCAACAGGATCCTCTTTCCCTGTGAACTCCATTAGCTTCATGTCTGCCACTTGCTTGGCCCAGTTAGTTCCTGCCTGGCCTCCGTTATTCATCATCTGAGTCATTTGCGCGAAGAACTGCTCCATGGTGATGTTATCAGCCATCTGTCTCTGTTAAACTTTTCTAAAGTGATTTTGTAATGGTCTATCAGTCACATTCTATGGTACCCTTGGTTATGGTAGCACAAATCTTAACAACCATCTCATAATTTCACAATTATTAATATATCTAGCACAATCATCACAAAAATAACATATAAACATGCATCACATAGCAATTTCACGTATAGTACATATAACTCATGTCAACAAATAAGATAATATATAACTCATCTCTGCACAACAAATACAAATCAAATTCTATCTCCATCCTTATATATTCTCATGGAAGTAACAATTATGCATAACCATTAAAATGCATCTCAAATCAAACCAGATCACATATAACACGCAACACTGCCCAAAGTAGGATGAGGGTGGGCAGGAATAATCAAGACTTATACTTAGGCTACCCATAACCCGAACGGTTTTTCCAGTTTTAATTATCTTGCCCTATGTTCGTTTAAGTTACCCTACATGTTTATTTCCCTTTACTAGATTGCCTCCTCTGATACCACCTGCAACAACCCCCTTATCTGGCTCGGACAAGACGGGAGGGTGATGCTAAAAGTAACGGCAAAAATCCAAAGAACAACATCCCAATATATTTATTACATAATATTAAACATTACATGACTCTCGGGATATAACATGTGTCTCTAAAACTACTACATTAGACTAAGCTAACCACACTAGATTCTACTCATTATGATATCCATGTAGGTGAATCTCATACCCTGCTACACCATAGTCTTCAGCTCCTAAGCTTGCGGTGGGAAAAGAACAAGAACCACAATTTTCAAAGTCAGCAATGAGATACTGAGTATGTAAAAACCCGAGCACGTAAACAGATGACGAGGCATGTTTTCTTTTCACTACAAATATAAAGAGGAATAAAATCATAAAAGAGTAAACTTGAAGAATAAAGTAGGAATCTTAAATATAAACTTCTCATTCTTTTTTATTTTCATTCTCAACTTTCAAACGGAGAGTATTATTCCCAATCTCTTATTCTCTCGTGTCATAAATATCCTTTTCTCAAAAGAAATCTATATTATTTACTTGTTGATACGGGGAAGAACTGATAAGAACTACCATCTCGCATACTCCAAGACCTTAAGTACCGGCACCCCCCGTAAGATTTCTTGCGGCCAGAGAGGTGAGTATATGGAGTAACCCTGCAGATTGCGACCGGGTAAAAATAAACGGGTCGGGTGACCGCAGCCAACCACGACCAATCTAATCGATAAGAAAATATAAAGATCCCTGCAAAACTCTTTCCACTTTACGTTATTTACGAATTATTATTATTCGTGTGACAATATCAAATTAAATGAACTTCTTTAAAAGGCAAATACATCACAAAGAAAACATGTAATAAATAATAAACACATTTTGAGGCAAGTATTAAAAATCATACTGCGATAAAAAAGGAGCTAGGCACGCAACGCTTGACATGTTCACTTACCTTAGTCCACATCGACTAGCACATAAAAGCTCCTACGGATGAACTTAGCCGATGTCTACAAACCTGTCCCCTACAAATTAGACTTTCTTATTCAATCTCAAGTCCAACTATACAAGTGCAACACTATAAATCCTATCAAGAACCATATTTAGTCTCTAGATAAACTCAAGACCCTTTTACTAATTCCCCAACGCCTCTGTCTTTATCTATATTTTCTTATCCCGGAAATTATAATAAGAAACACAATATTTTTAAATAATTACTTAATTCAAAGAGTATTTATGTATTTAGAAAAGTAGTTCATATTAAAAATACAACTAATAATAGTGAAAACGAATGCTAGTTTATATTTATGAAAATTGATGGAAATAGATTGTTATTGCAATTATAAAGATTTAAACGATAAATATGAGTATGGAGCTTCTAAGGAAACTACACTTAAAGGTTATATACAGTTTTAATAAGCTAGCACGTATCGTTTTACAAGTATTTTAGCAAAGCGGATTTCGAAGCCAAAAGTGATAAAACACAAAGTTTGTTAGTTTTAAATAAAACATTTGTAATTTAATTTTTAACGGACGGCTAGTATACTATCGCAAACCCAAGATTAATTTTCTGGGACGGGTAGAAAACTATATTTTTAGAAAATATATTTTATTCCAAAACTAACATTTTTTTTCCGCGTAAAGTGTGATGTTTAAGTAAAAGACACTCAGTTTCCTCCAAGTTAAAATAAAGACATGTTATACCCTTAAGCCTCGATAAAAATCAACCAACACCCCCTTACTCTCACATGAAAGAATGAATAAAATACATTAACTTCCTCATAGTTTCTCTATAAGACAAATAACTCCCCTATGTGACAGTATAAATAGTTTTCTTAAACTACACTTAAACCCTCTTAATATGAACTACAAATTAATCAATCTAAACTTGGAATCAAGCAACAAATACATGATTTTGACTATCTAAAACCAACTGGAGAGTTATTTAGAACGTACCTAGGCCAAGAATGGCCAGAAACAGTCAAGAAACGAGTTGGGTTGAGTTTGCCGAACTTGTCGCCGGTGGTGATGTCGAACCAGACGTTTGGGGCTTCCTTGGCTCTGCCCAAGCTTTCTACTGAGCTCCTAGGACTCTAAGGAACTTAATGGAAGTAGACAGAAGGTATGGGTGGCGTTGGGTGGAGCTTGACCAAATTCTTGCCGGAATTTATGGTGAAAGGTGGTGGCGGTGATGACCTTTGTCTTGGCTGTTGCTACTGCTTTCCTTCTTCTGAATCTAACCCAAACTAAGGGTGAAAGAGAGCAACTAACTGGATGGAGAGAGGGGGGGGGGGGTGATTTGGGTCTTCCTCGGTGGGGTTCCCCGATGGGAGAACGACGGTGGTGGTGGCCTTCTTTCCTACTGATTCCGCTGCTGCTGCTGTTGAGTCTCTGAGAACGAAGAGACAGGGATAGGGAGAGAATAAGAGTGACGGAGGTGGAAGGTTTCCTTCTTTGCCGAGAGCTAATGGCGGTGGTGATGATGATGATGGTGATGGTGATGATGATGATGATGATGACGATGGTGAGGAGGGGAGGAGAAGAGTGCCTTAAATAGGATGGGTTGCTTAGAGAGGTGAACTTTCATAGGGGCGGTGGAGAAAAAAGGGCGGTGATGGGGCGGTGATGGAGAATTCCCGAAGGAAATGTTACTTGGAGAGGATGAAATGAGATATGCCAAGGTATGGGTGGAGCACTAGTCTCTTAGGTGATTTGGTGTAGCCTACACACAATATCTTGCCGTGGTCGTACACTTGCTATTAACTTTAAAAAACTGAAAAATTGAGAAATACCCACATATTAAATTATGACTACTAACCTAACATTTCTCTTCTAAAATTTCACACGAATAAAACTCGCTAAATTACCCATATCTTATTTGACAACTAACAATTAGTCTTTAGTTTCTAAAATTAATCTTTTACCCTTACTAATTAGACGGGATAATACACTAATAGTAGTAGGTGAAGGGTATTTCAGAGCCATGCACAGATTAGTATTTGGGGAAGAAGTGTTCCCCGACTCAATTGGCGGAGAAATATTGTTTTCTATCGTAATACCTTTGCCTTTACTCTACAATTCTTTATCTCGAGTAGTATCATCTATCAAAAATCAGGCTCTTTGAGAATGAAACCTTTGTTAGGGTAGATAACTTGCAGTGGAGTGGGTTTAGTAGGGTCATGAATATGAACCATCACTAGACCAGGAGGGGCCGATATTGGCGAAGGAATACTTTCTAAGATGGTGTTGGTGGTGGTGAGGTTCAAATCCTTGGCAGCTTCAACATGAATAGTGAATGACCATCCTCACATACGTAGCTTCCTTGAAAAGAGAGAGGTTGCAAATTTTTCCATTGATAGTACCCATAGACTCATTACACGTGAAAATGGAATTGGAAATGGCAAAGCAATGAACTTTTCTTAATTGATTTTTGCGTTGTTCGAAAGTTTGAAGACAGGAGGGGGCTATTTGGTTTTCCACTGGTTTACGAACAGAGACAATTGTTGAAGAAATAATCCCAACCAGGTTGCATTGAAACACAGTAGATGAGTACGTTCCAAGATTGTCGGGATGGAAGTTAAAAGCGGGTTGAATCGGGAAATTATCTTGACGTGTCAAATCTCCTCCGGGTTGATTGGACACATAGCCCGGGTGATGTCTTGGGGTGATTGGACGATCCGAGAAACGAACGGGTTGAAAAATACCAAACGGGTTTGGCACAACGTGATCATAATATGGATAGGAATCAGGTCGCTCCAATGGGTTAAGCACTTGTACGGGTTGCATCTGGACCTGATTGATGGTATGTAGAGAAGGCCCAATGATACCTTGTGGGTATGGGTAGAACGGTTGCACCGGCACCTCAAACCCGAAAAGCGGTGAGTAAACCTGTTTTGGTGATAAAGCACCCTCCAAGTAACAGACAAAATTGCCCTCATCTTCTTCATTTGAAGCATTCATGCCATTGTTGTTCTTCATATTTTTACTTTTACCCAAACCCAAAGCTTTGATGATAGAAGTGAGTGATGAGTTACCCGTCGTCATGTGAACTGAATGGAAACATCGGAGGGGGAGAATTGATACTTCTCTTCCAACACATGCAAAACCTCAACTAAGCACTTGTTACATGATATGTTAGAACGACCTATAGAACCCAATAGTTTATTATTACTCATAGAACACTGTTCCGATGTTCTTGTTGCAGATAGTGCATTCTAGACAGACATATCATAGCCACATGGCAGCCGTCCAGCACATCTGACTGTGCTCCATATACACCCAATCACTGCTCATACTTATCCACATGGGGGATACCAACCACACGGGACTTGTAGGGACTTAGTGGTTCGGAGGCTAGAGTAAAGCCCGTCGCGCGTGAACGACAACCAAGCTCGCGCGCGACCCTTGGTAACTGACCTGGGAGATTTAATTACCATGTGTTCTACGGTCGATCTCATAAAGGCCTCCGGTATATGTTGACGGATGCGTAACATTCCCTATATATACGGTCGAACGTGCCGTTACGAGGCTATCATTAAGCCGCCATTTATGGGAGCATTAACACCTCACAACGGTCACTTACCCACTATATATAGGAACGTTAGCCCTCCATGGAACTTCCTCTTGATCTTCTGGGTTCAACGAAACTCTTGCTGTCATTAGACTGTCTCTCTCTCAAGAACAGTTAACCATTGCTTACTCTCTCCCTACTCACTACTCTACACCTCTCTGTGTTCTTCCTGTTCTTATCCCTTACTTGAGGTGTACACTTGGATCTATCAAGGATTTCCTTGTACACAATTAGTGAACCCGAAGTGAACTCTCAACCTTCAAATCTCCGATCAATCAAAATAAGCCATGTCTCTTGAGGCCGATCTTCGTGACGGTGATCAGTCTCCCTTGGTGGAAGGAATCCAGAAGGAGGAGGCCCTCACCAACACATACACCCAGACCCAGACGTCTACTGTGGCTAATCCCTCGCTGGAGATGTTGGAGGCCACAATTCAAAGCCAAGCCAAGGCTATACAGGCCCAGTCTACCTAGATTGCCCAGATTATGGCGATCCTGGGAGAACTTGCCCAAGGAGCTTTAGCTCCACCTGGATCCACTGCAGCACCTGGTGCTCATGGGACCTTGAATTTTCCTGGAGCCACTGTGGCACCCACGGCGCACACAGCTGCTGAAACGGCCCAGGATCTCGGTTCAGGGTTAAAGAGAAAATCGACAACCAAAAGTAGAAATATACTATTAAGATTACATTTCGCTTAATGTACATAACAAAATTTCGATAATAAGTACAATTTAAAACATAACATTTGTGATCTACTAAGTGATCTAAGTTAAGCTATACTTCTTCGTCTCGTTCCAGCGTTCCCATCCCCCACTTTGATTGACGACCTGCGGTTTTAAAATGGCAAAAGCCGACGCAGATTTCAAGAAAATGATCAGTAAAAACTGAGTATATACACACTACGACATGTAAAGCAACGAGTGGCACAGAAGCATGAGTTGAAGCAAATAAAGAGATTTGAAAATCAATGAGCAAAAGAGCTGGAACAATTCGGAACATTTATGAGTAACCGCGTAGCGAGAACAATCATCTTTAAAACATTTATAAACCACAAGTAGTCAACATATTCTTAAACAAGTAGAATATCAACAGTAAACAAGTCCATTTGACATGATAATGATATTAAATCACAAGTATCCAAAGCTTTTCAAATCATTTGATTAGATTAGGCAATCAAGAGCCACAAAAAACATCAATAAAGTAGTCAATTTTTAATTTCGACTTCAATCAACAGTTTAATTTAGCTGAGGCGTGTCAAGAGCCACCAGCAGGATCGATGTAAACAGAGGGATCACGAAATACTCACTAAGGGTTCCTTCTAGGGTCTATCAAACCCTATTTCACCCGAGCGTTAAGGGAGCCCATTCGTCAACCCCGCTCACAACATTAGCTAAAAGGCCTTAAGTGTCGACACCCCTATACCGTAGTGACCCTTACAAGTATAAGTAGCACTCTATAGCTCTATAAACCCCTTGGCCTCAATATCTTGATACATTTTGGCTCATCGGGGGCGGATTTTTGAACATTGACGTTCTATCCAATAATAAGAAGCATTGCTTCAATGGTCTTAGCCATAAGAAAATGGAGGATCGCTTGACGCCTCCCATTAATAACAGTACTCTGTACATCGTCCTAAGTCTATTAGAGGTATTTTATTTATTCTCTTTCACATAACCAGAATCAGGATATCAACAATTCAGAAGTAATTTCTGAGAGTTCTCAATGGAGATGAATAAAATAATTTAACAACATTCGAGTGGAAAACATGCATTCTTATACTATTTCATGTAACAAACATTCATTTGAAACATCAAACACAAACGCACATTTTGATATAAAAAGGCCGTACATATGTACTTACCACTGAGATGAAGCACAATCAAAATTAAGAAACTAAGCCTAGCTCTCCGACGACAACCGCTCTCTCCTACGGGGTCGATGTCTACAATCACACGTATGACGTACTCGTTATAACCAATTTACTCATGCATAGTAAAAATGAAAACCTACATGTCACATTGTCCAAAATTTCACGAATGCACATATAATGATGTTTAGTTATCAAAACAAGTCCAACAAAACGCCTAGAAGTTCAAAAATTCAAGTTTTCTAAAAAATGTGAAACTACAATTCTGGACAGAATTGTAGCTCTGATTTTGGAGCCATATTTACAATATCAAATCATCTCCTAAAATTTTGAAATTAATGTATGATGAACCTACATGTGTCTACTTTCAGAAACATCAAGAAAATCATGCATAGCTATTATAAAACTCAAGTTACAAAAATAACAAGCACTGGTATGCAGAGAAGAATTTTGCAAAAACTTTCAACTTTTCAAGGGGATTACTACCACTTGGAGAATATAAATAAAGCTCATCTTCTCCAGGATGAATCCCCCATGTGTCTACTTTAATCACAAGAAAGATGAGATGCCATAGGTTTCTGAAAATGAGTTTTTTAATAAAAATGGCAAGATTGGTACTGAAACAGAGTTTCAGAAAACATGCAACTTAAAATGAGCATATCTCCCTAACCAAAATGGATATGGAGTTGGTTTTTTTCTCAAAATGACCACCTATGAGTCTAGTTTCAAAATATGCAAGAGTTAAAAATTTCACAGAGACAAAATTTGGAGATAATATACGTTTTTCACAAACTGGTCAGATTGTGTCAATATGCATTTTTCCCAAAAATCAACAAGTTTGGTTCAAAAGATACATGCAACTTATGGAGACTTGATTTTCACACAAATATCATCATTTTAGGCATGAAGTAAGATTTTTCACATGCTCTTGACACAAATGATCAAAATTTTCTTGACATGCAAGTGCAACTACCAAGAAATTTACAAAGTGCATATGGGTTTTAGTGTGAGTTTCATGAAATAGTCAAGATTTTGGAGTCAATCACATGATCTAACCATGGAAATGAAGAATCAAGAATGGAGATGAAGAAAACTAATGTGAAATTTCATCAATCAAAGGAAAACATAAACATGCATGTATGAATTCAAGACTAGAAGGAAGATTTACCCCAAGATTCAAGAAATTGGAGAGAAATGGTGAAATTGGGCTTCAATCCATGAGTAGAATGGTGGAATAACCCCCCTCCATGATGATATTAAGGTTGGACTCAAGTTTTTCATGATTTGGAGACCATAAAATTGAGTTTTGATGAAGTTTTTGTGAAGTCAACACCCAAAAACGGGCATGGAGTTTTGAGAGAGAGAAAAAAGCTTGTTTGAATGCTCTTGAAGAGAAAACATGCGAAGAATTGTGGAAGAAAGAAATGGGGTTGATGGTGGAGGTTGGTGGTGAAAAATCTCCCAAAGAAGTTCATAGAAAGTGAATGTAGTAATGAGAGGTTGATGGGGATGGGAGTGATAGAAGAAAAAAAAAATGATTGAACATAATGGGTGTAGTGTTCTTGATGTATTAGTAGAGCAAAATGTGAGATGCTTGTAAAAAAAAAACATCTCCATATTTTAGTAGAGTTGACCAAAAATAATTGAGGGGGAACTTGATTATAAATAATCAATAGATGAACTGCTAGTTGGGGTAAAAAAAAATATATATATATATAATATTGATGAATGAGAGGTTTCTTTTTGAAAACTAAAAGTTGATGGGTGAAAATATAATTTTCAGATATTAACTATCACATACAAGTTAATTTTCATAAATTACAAAATCGCCAAATAATTTCAAATAATCCACTTTGTAAATAAATGTCAAAATCTATTAATTTATTTATTTTTAGAAAATTACAAGTATACGTATACAAAATGAGTTTCCTATCGTATTATCCAAGTTTTCAAAACTACAAAATAAGCCCAAAATAAAAAATATATATCATCGTAGATGTCAAATGACACACTTATAATTTAAAACTAAGAAGAAGTCAAGGACAATTTTGAAATGTAAATTTATTAAAATTCTCAAATATTTTTCGAAATTACTAAATAACCCCAACTAAAATACGGGGTATTACAGCTGCACCCCAAACTCCAAGGCATTTCTGCCTAATGGGCCTGTGCCACAACCAAGATCTTCCGAATCTGCTCTGATGTCAACTTACCAGCCATAACGCACATATGCTGGGAATCCGTCCCTATATCCCGTGTTAACGTCATACGCGAAGTTCAAGCTAGTTACATGCCTCCACTTCCGTATGACCCAGCCATGCCTTACATTCCGGGCCTTGCTGCAACATCATCGTCAACCCCAAGGGGACGCGCACTAGCAAATATTTCAACTTTGGAACAACATTTGGACAATTTTCTGACGAATCAGTGCTTCGCGGACACAGTCATCCCCGAGGTCGATAGTGCTCCACCAATTCCCAAAGAGATTTATTTGATTCCCAATCCTGCTGGGTACAAGGCACCACATGGAGCTGATCGCGCCTGCTGATGTGCGAATTCCCCAAATCCCTAGGGACTATCGCGTACAAATGGTACAGGACGTTGGAGGCTGGTTTGATCAAGACTTGGAAAGAAATGGTGAAGAAGTTCTACACCAAATTCTTCCAAGTCGAGGAGAAGTTCACAACCATACACCTATCTCGTATGCACCAGAAGCACGACGAGGAAGGAGTGGCATTCATCAAGAAATTCAGAACCAAGTCTCTAGAATGGATTGATGAAGTCTCTGAGAGTCGCCTGGTGGAGATATGCCTTCAGGGCATGCGCGATGAGTATAAAGGTATGCTCATCAATCTGAACATGCCTATCTTTTCAAAATGGATTGACTGCACCAGGAACATCGAGCCACTGGTGGAGAATCAGAAGAAGAGGTACGCGAATGATCGCGCGCCAGCATATTCTAGCTTCAGAATTGGGAGGTTCAACGACAAACGTGGACGTGGAGATGAAGTGAGTGCGGTTTCGTCTCCTCAGAAGCAGCAACAATCCACACTAAGGGAGGCACCCCCATTTCCATGTTCAATTGAGGACGTAAGAATCTTGTGCAAGTGGTGGAGAAAAGAGGGAATTCTACCGGCACTAGAGTACAAACCCACTAGGGAGCAGCTCCGTGATCCCAGATGGTGCGAATGCCTACCAAAGAATGCAAGAAGCTGAGATGGCTGGTAGACAGGAAAATCAAGGAAGGGCAATTGATCATCGACGACCCAACTAAAATGTACACAACAATCCATTGCCATCCCATTCGGAGCAGGAGCCAAAGGGAAAAGAAGTGATTAATGCATGATCTCGCGAGGTTAACCACCAAACCAATCACCGTGGAACGAATAAAAAAAAAAGTAAGACTCCTGAAAAATTACTTACATACGCTATATTTTGTTAATCTTCCTGAAATGATCCTATTAATAATAATGACTCTCCCATATGATAAATCACTTATCAATTTTGTATGTCATTTGCTTAAATCATGTTGCTTGCACTTACTGCCAAATAATAAGCCTATCTGTCTAGATAGCAGTCACATTTGAAACTAAGCCTATCTATTTAGATAGTAACGATATGCAAACTCAAGCCTATCTGTCTAGATAGAAACCCTTGAAAAAGCCTATCTGTTTAGATAGCAGCAATATATAAACAAAAGCCTATATGTCTAGATAGCAGCAATGAGCAAACTAAAGCCTACATGTCTAGATAGCAGCAAAACTAAGCCTATCTGTATAGATAGCAGCCAAATGCAAAATCTAAATCCTATCTGTCTAGATAGCAGAAAAACTAAGCCTATTTGTCTAGATAGCAGCCAAATGCGAAATTTAAAGTATGTCTGTCTAGATAGCAGTAAAACGCGAGTTTAAGCCTATTTGTCTAGATAGCAGCCAAATGCAAAATTTAAAGCCTATATGTCTAGATAGCAGCAAAACACGAGTTTAAGCCTATCTATCTAGATAGAAACAATGCACAAGCCATCTATTTAGAGGGCAGCCAAATGCAAACCTTGAAGCCCATCTGTATAGATGGCAGTCAAGTGCGAACTCAAGGCCTATTTGTCAACATGGCAACCGAAGGTAAAACTTAAAGCCTATCTATCTAGATAGCAGCGCTAAAACCTACATGACAATGTAGCAGCTGTTGGAATAGATGCCCTAGAGGCAATCTAGTTTAGTATGAATTTGTATATGGCTAGAAAATTCATTTATTATTTATTGGATATTTAATATAATGAAGTCCTTAGATTTACAATCGTGTTGTTTATCTTAAATATCCCTAGTCAAGTATAATGATTAATGGGACAATCATCTATAGACTAGTATGGGGTTGGATTGATATAGAGATATCACGATCCAACACATAGGTGTGCATTACGGAATGTTGCACTGGATTGACCCGTCACCGAGAAGGCTACATACATGTTATGTTGAGTCACAAGTGCTTCTCGCGGTGCAATGGTATTGTCATCCTT